>WEIU01006244.1:124579-153657 GCA_013389925.1 Aegithalos caudatus | reverse complement strand
TTTTTTTTTTTAATGTTACTGTCATGCCTTCATGTTTGATGGAGATGCCAGTTCCTGACTGTGCTTGGGTATGAATTTTGGGGGTTTTTTTGCTTTGTTTTTCTGTTTGGTTGTTTGTTTTCTTCTCTTCCTTATTAAAGGGAAATAGGCAGATTGTGCAGCCTGGGGAGCAAAACCAAACAAGCTGGCATGGTCTGAGTTCAGGAGGGGAGGAAACAAGAGCACAGGAGTGCTTGGAGAGACAGGGAGCAAACATTTAGGGGCAAACCGGTTTCACTTTATTCTGCAAACAAAATGGAAGCATTAGCAGAAAGGGCATGACTGATGTGCTGAGGGCTGGGGTGATGGGCTCAGGGCTTTTCAAAATAACCATTTTGAGTGTGCCCTGTCCCTGGTGTGCACTGAAGAGCCACTCCAGCCCTGGCAGGCTCTGGGAGATGCTGAGGTGGAGGAGATTCTCATTATTTCTTCTAACAGCAATATATTATAACCCCATTGTTATCAGCAGTGCTGCACTGGAACACTCGCTGAAAGGAAATCAAGATTGAAAAGGACCAAGATGAAGCAAAAAATGCTTTGGCTGAGTTCAGTTTGGGGGGCCTGTGAGGGGGGTGGGGAGCTGCAGATGGGTGCTGTGCTTCCTCTGCAAACCCAGACCAGCCTTGGGAAGGGATGGCTGGGAAGCAAAAGCTGCTCCTGAGCAGGGGCCAGCTCGGGTGGATCCTGTCCCACCCCTGGTGTGGTGGATGGGAGGCTTGGGGCTGCAGGAGACAGTGGGATTGCAGTCACTGGTGGGGATGGGACTGAACTGAGACAGGGGGAAGGTGAGTGGGGGTCTCTGCTGGTGGGATTGTTCCTGAGGTAGGATGGTATCCCCACCCCACTGGGTCCTCCCAGCATGGGTGATGGGTTCAATCTTCCATTCTGTGACAGTTCTGAAGGAGATTGAGACCCTTGGATGGAGCTCCTGCTTCCCAAATACCAGCTGGGATCCAGGCACCTGCAGCCCCGGACGTGTGTAGTGACCCCACAGTCAGTGTAGGAAACACTGGGAGGAGAAGGAGGGAATTGTGGAGGTGAGGGGATGTCTTTGCACAGCCTTGGAGCTTGGGAAGCTTTGGTTTGTGGTCATCCTCCTTTGCTGGGTCCCTGGTGTGGCTGCAGGATCCCTGGGAATGACCACAGCCCCCATTCCCAGTCCCCCTGTGCTGCTGGGAGTGAGGAGCTGGAGAAACCAAGAGGCCTGGTCTGGGAAGAAGGAGGGGTGGGGGGAAGGTGCTTTTCAGATGTAGTTCTTATTTCTGATTCAGCTGGTAGTAAAAGAAATGAATTTCCCCAAGTTTTGATCATGACAGTAATTGCTGAGTGATCTCTCCCTGTCCTTACCTCAACCCACAAATCTTCTGTTCTGTTTTCTCTCCCATATCCAGCTGGGGAGGGCAGGGATGGAGTGGCTGAGTGCCCACCTGGGGTCCAGCCAAGGTCAGCCCACCACAGAGTGCCAGTGCTCCTTCCTCTCCATACAAACTTTGGGGACAAGAAATGAAAATTCCTTGTGGAAATGGTTTTCCAAACCCCCTGGCAGACACCAGGGTTCTCAGCCTGGCTGGGAGCTGCTGCTGCTGCTGCTGAGCAGCCTTTCTCCAAAAACTCCCGAATTATGGGTATTGTGAGTTTAATGTAAAGGTGTCAGGTATCTCTGAAGAGAAATTAAGAGAACGTCAAAGGTAAAAACTAAACAAAAGGGCAGACACAAAAAGGCTGTAAATGAGGTGGAAATTGCAGGCAAATAGACAATAGAAGAAAGTTTAAGTAGCAATTTGTACTCCTTTGCACGAGGAAATGCACTTCATTTTTAATAAGGAAAAAAAAAAAAATCTTGGAGGATGCTGCACTTCTAAATACAGAGCTAAATATACCCTGGAAAAACCGAAACTGGTTTTTGTGCAGCCGCTCCGAAAGCGCACGCAGCAAAACAAAAGTGAGGAGTGATTGACAGAGTTAATCTGTCCTTAATAAATGTTTTATTTAAATATTCATTTTCCTCATTTGCATTAATTCCTTGCTCCAGGCCGGCTCTCAGTACAGCACTTTTTCCTGGGTCCTCATCCCTGAGGAGTGGCAGGCCAGGAGCTCCAGCTGTCCTGGGTGTGGGGCAGCTCCCAGCACGGAGCCTTCCCCTGGGTATGGAAGTTGGGAAAAGAGCATTTTCTCCTTGAAATAAGAGCCCACCATTTTCCCTCTCACTTCATGTGAGATAAAAGCAACAAAAGGGACAAAAACCTTGCGAGGTGAGAGCTGCTGCTGTGCGCTGGAGGTTCTCGATGATGGCGATGGTGAGGACAGAGAGAAAGAGATAGGGATGCATTTCCAAAATATTCCTCACAGTTTTTCAAAGGGAAAAAAAAAAAAAAAAGATGGGTTTTATTTCTGGCTGTACTGGTGTGATCTCCCCCAGTTAGGGAATTCTGGAGTTGGGCTGGAAGCCCTGGCTGGAGCTGAGGCAGTGCATGTGTCCCCTTGCTGTGACTGCTGCTTGAAGCATCAGGAGTTAACTCAGCACCCACCAAAATCCATGGAAATTCATAATCTTCCAAGAGGGGCTAAGGTGGTTGTTTTCCATGCAAAGAATTGCTGGATTAGATGAAATGCCCATCAAAACTGCAGCTGCCAGGGATTTGGAGGGTGTTGCTAATTAAGGGATGTTTGTATTTGGTTCACATGTCAGCGGGAGAAGAAGGAACAATTTCTTCCTTCCTTTTCCCCTTCCCTAATCCCTCTCTGAGCCACACCAGGACAGCTCCCACGCTCCTGAGGATGACTCTGGTGGCACATGCTGGCCCTCAGGCAAGAGTTGTGTGCTTGGGATGCCTGTCCCTGGGCCTGGGGGTGCCAGAGCCAGCAGAGCTGCTGTGCTGCTGGGATGTGCTCCCCATCCAAAGGGAAGGGGGATTTTTCCAGGTGGATTAGGAGGATGCAAAGTCTGCAGTGCCTGGTGCCTGTTGTGGTGGGGGCTTGGAGTGACACCAGAAGGAAAGGGGATGAGTGAGAAACTTCACCCACTTTGTCTCAGACATCTCAGAGTTGTTGTCTGGGATCTGGGCTTGGCCAGGCTTTACCTGTTTGTGCACCCCCAGGTCTGATTCCTCCCCACCAGCCCCAGGTGTGCTCTGCCATTGCTTTAATCTCACTCCTCTCAGTGGGAAATTTGTGACTGCCTCCTTCTCATTGCTCCCAGCTCTAAAACATTCTCTGGGATAATGTCTGTGACATGAGGGCTTCCTCCACACCTCCTCCTCTGTGGCCCCAAATCCCCCTAACTGTGTCCCTGGGACAAGCCCTTATCTTTCCACAGGGATTTTGTGGGATAGATCTGGTAGAGCTGGGGAACTGAGTATAAACAGAAAATATTTCTCTGTAGTAGCACAGAGATCTTGATTTAGGTGAGAAATCAGTAGCATAAACAAGGTTAAGTGTTGAATTGAAAAGAAAGACAGGCAAAATGTCAATATCTTCTCTCTGAAAGAAAATAAAATTAAACAACCCCACCTTATCTGTGTAAGTACTGGAGCTGGAACAGCCACAATTCCTTCTGTGCCTGTGCAGAGCTTCAGGTGCTCTTTAAAGCTCAGATTGCTTGTTTATATGTGAATTAGTGATAGGATTTCTGTACTGCTTGTAAGAAATGAGGTAGAATTTGTTTCAAAGATCTAATGAGTGCTGGGCTGTCTGCAGCCAGCAGAACATCTCTGTCCTGCCTGGAATCAGGCTCTGTCAGCTGTGGCTGTGTTTGCTTCAAGAGATGCCGTCACCATCAAAGATACTCACTATAAATGATTCTGAATGTGTGGATTTTTTTTGCTTTACAGCTATTTCTGCATATCCAGGATATTAAAGGGAATGTGTTTTCCTTGAAGGAGGTAGTTTGTATGTTGGAGTTCTTAGAACATGTGCAGAGCGCATTTGTTTTATCTCAATTTATCTTGTTTCGCCCATTTGTGTTTGTTTATGGGTTGTCTTTTTTGTAAATCAGGTTTAATGCTCAAAGCCATTTATAGAACTGAATAATGCCAAGCTGACTCCTGAAGGATGATAAATGCTTGGAGGAGAAAGGGTCTCCTGTTGGTTTAGCCATGAGTGCCCCACAATGAGCAGGACAGCTGGATGATGTTGTGGCTAATCCAGATGCTGCCTGCTCTTCTTCTCCAGATGAAAATCATCTGGAGAAGATCTGGAAATGATGATGATGGTGATGATGATGATGATTTAGCATGGACCAACCTGGTCTAGTGCAAGGTCCCCCCCTGCCCATAGCAGGGGGGTTGGAACTACATGATCTTTATGGTCCCTTCCAACTCAGACCATTCTGGGGTTCTGAAATCCCTTCTTAGAGATATGGGGAGCAGATGCACTCAATAAGAAGCAGCTTATTAAACTGTAGGTTTGTTTGGTTCATCACTTTTTGTGTGTGTGTGTGTTTACAGAGGCTGAGGGCTGCGAGTGTCGTTTTCAGAATTCAGCAGGTTCCTTTCTGCTGCTGTGGAATGAGTCAGTACAGTTCCTGCTTTGATTTAAAAAATTGGATTTAAATCTCTTTGAAACCATTATGCTAAATCAATTTTTAACATAGCAGAGCAAGGAGGTACAAAGCCTCCCTTGTTCTCCAGTTGTGAACTCTTTGGATGAGCGAGCACTGTATAAACAAGACTTAAACGGCATCAAGGGGGAAGGGCTTTGCCACCATGGAATCCTGGAATGGTTTGGGTCAGAGGGGACCTTAAAGCTCATCCTGTTCCATCCCTGCCAAGGCCAGGGACATCTTCCAGTGTCCCAGGGTGCTCCAAGCCTCATCCTTGAATGCTTGAAGGGATCCAGGGGCAGCCACAGCTTCCCTGGGCAGCATGTGCCAGAGCCTCCCCACCCTCACAGAGAAGAGGTTTTATCTAATATTTAACCTAGATTTCCCCTCTTTCGGTCTGAACCCATTAGTCTTTGTGCTGTCACTGCAGTTCCTGATGCAGAGTCCCTCCCCAGCTCTCCTGCAGCCCCTTTAGATACTGGGAGGGTCTGTGAGATTTCCCTGGAGCCTTTTCCAGGCTGACCAGCCCAGCTTTCTCAGCCTGAATCCATGTGGAACAGAGTTTTGTTCTGTTTGTGGCTCCAGCAGGATTTGAGATCCCTCTATCCTGGTATTTGGGTTTTTGGGTCTCCCCCCCACCCCAGCCCAGCTCCAGAGCTGTGGAGGCATCAGATGAATCACCCCTGTGATGTTTTGGATTTCTGGCAACAGTAGCATTGGGCAAAAATCCAACTCTGGCAAGGCACTGATAGTGATGAATGGGAAGCTCACGTGGTTCCCTATGGAAAGCAGGGCAGGAGAAGTTATGATTCTGAGTGGAGAGAGACAGGCCTCCATTTGCCCTTTATCCTCCTCTTCTTTTCCTAAATCTGTGCTGTCCCACTGTCTGGTTTGTGAATCAGCCTTGCTGTAGGCTGAGGAGGGGACAAACACAAAATACTACTGACCTGGTTTGGAAAGACAGGTGTCTGCCAGGGAAAGCTGGAGCTTCCCTTGGAATGGAGAATGTAAACCCCCTCCTTCTGGATTATTGTAATTTTGAAATTAAGGGGCTTTCAGGCAAAGATAAAGGAATAGGAATAACAGTTCTTTACTGGGGATATTAAAAATAAAAATGTGTGGTACAAAGAAAGCAAGTGAACATGTAGGTCAGGGTGTTGGAGCAGCCCAGCCCAGCCCTCCTGCAGGGCCAGCTGTGGCTCTGTTGGAGCAGGGATGATCCTGGAGGAGGCTCCAGTGGTGCTGGGATGGCTCTGGGCTCCTCTGGGAATGCAGAGCACCCAGGCTGGGCTGGGTTCTGATCCCAGCTTGGATCCAGCTGGGAATGCTGGGCTCCTCCCCTGGGTGCAGCCTCTCCCCTGGGATGCTGGAATTGTCTCAGGCCTGCAGTGAGCCTGGATGGCCCCTGAACAGCAGAGATCCCTGCAGGGAGGGTCCTGGAAGGGATAAAGAACAGCAGAGATCCCTGCAGGGAGGGGGGGTCCTGGAAGGGATAAAGAACAGCAGAGATCCCTGCAGGGAGGGGGGGTCCTGGAAGGGATAAAGAAAACACCTCCCAAAGTGGTTTCAGCATCTGGGAATAGAATCCACACTGCTGGTTACATCTTGCATTGCAGCCCAAGACAACTACATATGAATTCCAGACAGTATTCCAGCCTGATCAAATCCTCACAGAATTCCTGGCTTTTCAGAGCCATCCCTCTTGCCTGGTGCCCGTTTGGAGAGGCCAATTGCTTGTCCTGTTTGTAATCCTCACCCGGGAGCTTCTGCCCCCAACTCTCCAGGGAAGATAATCTGACAAAGAACATTTATAAGCTTTATGACTTTAATTAAAACTTGGAGAATGAGACCTTCCAGAAAACTTCACTGGCACTTTTAAAGAGCCACAGCACTGAGCCCTGACCCCATTATTGTTTTTCTTCTCTTCTAGGGGGAAAAAAAATAAAAAAGAAAAGGAAAATTTAGTCTGTTTTACTCTTCACGTGAGAAAATGGCATGTGGCATGTTTTACTTGACCAAATTTTAGTTTGTAAAACCAAAAAAATAAGCAGAAAGGTTAACTGCAAAATAACTATAGTTAGGGAGAAAGATGAAGAACAGGGAAATTTCAATCTTTGTAAAAATCTCCTTTAGGATGAAAAAAAGTCTCATGCAGGATTTGGGCAATTTGCTGCATGATAAATCTTGTTGCCTAAGAGTTAAGGATATTCCTGAAACAATAATCCAGAGCTGGGAAAGGGGCTCTGCTGGAGAAAAGGAGGCTCAGGGGGCACCTTCTGGTTCTGCACAACTCCTGACAGGAGGGACAGGGACAAAAGGAGAGGAAACAGCCTCAAGTTGTGCCAGGGGAGGTTTAGGTTGGATATCAGGAAAAAATTCATCGTGGAAAAGTTTGTCCAACCCTGGCAAAGCTGTCCAGGGCAGAGGTGGAAGGATCCACCTGGAAGGATGTAAAAGCCATGTGGATGTGGCATTTGGGGACATGGTGAGTGGTGGCCTTGGCAGTGCTGGACTGGGTAATCTCAGAGATTTTCCACCCTAAATGATCCTGTGATCCCTTGATTTTAAGAGCCATGGGTCAGAGCTGTCCTGTCTGTGTTGTCACACGGTGTTGGGTGTTCCTGGCTTGGTTTTGGTTTCTGATCCTTGGGCTGTTCCTGTCTCTGCAGACCCACTTCTTCTGGAACAGCCCCATAGCTGAGCTCCTGGAGCCTTTACTTTGTTGGAAAAACGTGGTTCTGGTCCCTGTTTTCATCCAAAATGGAAACTTCTTTCTAATCCCCTTCTAATTTGAGAGGGAGCACCTGACTTTGCTGATAATCTGTGATTATTCCATGCTAATCTTGCCATTGTAGAGGATGGCTCTGCTTGACACTCAACAGATGAGTTAATTATTTTCCTTTATATCATCTGCCCTCCAGGCCAACAGCTTTCGGTCCATCTTTGTTACCTTCACTGTTCAACATGGATTAGTTCTCTATGCTCTCCTTGCCTGTCAAGGGTAAGATTGTTCAACATCTCCAAAAAACATCATTTTCTGTTCCTTGGGTAGCAGTTTTACCAGATAAATCAGCACTGCCTGATTATTTTGCAGGCTGTGGGATGTGTGGTGCCCTTTGGAGTAGGCAACCCAAGCTAAATCCCAGGATAAGGCTTGGCACAAAAGCTCAGGGTTGCAGGCAAACAGGAGAAAATCACTGGAACCTCACAGTGTTGCCAGTGCTGGAATATAAAAAAAAAATTTCAAAATGCTGCACTGAACTACTTAGTTCTGAGCCAGGATCCCAAAATAACCACCTTTCAGTTGGTAAAATAAATTATCAAAGTCTTTCAGATCCAAATGTAATGCTTGGGCAAATTAATCCATTGTTGTATTGTTATAGTGCTCTAATCATATTTTTATATATCCCAGGAGCTGGAACTAAGAAGCATTTTGCTGTCAGTGCAAACACAATAATAAGAATAGTCTTAACAAAGTGACGTGCACTTAGTTGACTTTCTGAAATACATTTCAGCGGAAATTACAGATGCTTTTTTACTTTTCATTATCATTAAGGTCCAAATAACTTCCTTGTATTGAAACCCAGGTTTACTTTATCTGCTTTAATAATTATATTGAGGCTCATTATGGACACCTTGTTTGTAATTCTGGCTTTTCTTATTGAATTCTGAATGTGTTATTACAAAAGTATGTACTTTAACAGATGGAGAATATTATGGCAACGTTTAGTTCCAGTTGATCTTTTCTAAAGAGCACGCTGAATGATCTCAGGCTAAATACAACCAAGACAGAATCTAGCTGGATGATTTTTTTTTTTAAATTTTTTTTTTCCCTAATAGCATTTTCCAGGCTGCTTGGGGGGGAAGCAGAAACTAAGAAATGCCACTGGATTGAGCAGGGCAGCTGGAAAAGGTGGGATGATGAAAGTCTGGTGATGAGGAAGAGGTGTGGAAGCTGCATCAAAGGCAGGGGAGAGTTCTCCAAGAAAATATCATAGCTGATGTCAAGGTTGTCTCATTTGCCAGTGGGATATTGCTTTAATGGTGTTCTTTTTTCCTCTCCAGTTTACATAATGAGATCAAGCTAATTAAACCATGTCTAGCTCTGGGAAAAGATCAAAATGTGAGCTTTTTTTATTGCACTTTATTAAAACCTTCACCCTGTAATGGAAGATTATAGGAAGTACTTTGCCACCAGTGCATCTTGCTCATCCTTGAAAAATGCAGTTCCTCTTTTTTACCAATCCTTCCTTGGTTTTAATTGGTTTTTCTCCAAGTTGATCATATTTTGGGAACTCTTAGAAGGTGCACAGCTGATGGGGTTGGGTAGATTAGGTAAAAGAGTAAATAATAAGTAGATGCAATGAGGTGTTTTATGCAAAAGCCAGCAGCAGTAAAACCTTCTGAAAAGTGTCTTTTTCTGTAGAGGTGTGGAGGAGTTGCATAGCCCAGTTTATTCAACACATTCCTTGTCCCACACAGCTGACTGGGAGGACACTCAGGGGGTCTCACTGGACTTAAGAAAGGTTTTCTTTACAGCCTCCTTACATTTGAATGTATTTTTTCCCCATCCAATTTTGCATTCCTCAAAAAAAAAAACCAAACCAAAACAAACCAAACCAAATCAACAAAATACACACACACAAAAAAAAAAAAAAAAAAAAAAAAAAAAAAAAAAAAAAAAAAAAAGACAGAGAGAATGAAAATATGGTAATTTTTGTTGAGGTTAAATGCCAATAAGGACTCAGTGCACTTGGTTGCCCTCCCTGCTGTGGCAGCAGCTCCAGGTGTGTTGCTGGATGACCACAGTGGTGGCTGATGTCTCTCAGAGGTGCTGTGGTTCAGCACTGGCAATCCAGCTGCTGGATTTTCCCCTCTGCAGGGTCCCAGGTGAGTGGCCCTGGTGTCAGTGCCTGTCAGTGTGTGTTGGTGGCACTGCTGTCACCTCACCAGGGCCTGGAGAAGGTCTGGATTATGGGAGGCTTTCCAGGCTGGTATTAAGGCAAGGAGCTCTTGCCAGCATTAATATATGACTGCATTAGATCACCCTAATTATATTTTGAGCTGGAATGATTTCAGAGGTGTTGGGAGGCTCTCCCATGCCTTCTCCCCCTGGCAGAGGAGGTGAGGTCCAAGCTTTGCTTCTCCTCCCCAGCTGTGGTGGGGCTGGGAAGTTCCTCCTGACTGGGCTGAATTGCAGAGTGCCTTTGAGGTCCCACTCAAATCGCTGCAATTTCCCAATTTCTCCAAAGAGCTCTCCATTGTGAGCCTTGATGGTGACTTGGAGGAAAAGAAGGGGAAAAAAGAAGCTTTTTGTGTTGCATTGTCCCCACCTGACAGGGTGGCAGTGTAGCTGTGCTCTGCCAGCTTTTCCTCACCCTGCCATGGAGCCTGGGATGTGCAGGGGGACCAGGATTTAGTGTGTCCTCTAGGATTTCCCTGCATGGTGACTGTGCTGTCTCCTGATGAATCAATTGGCTCCCTGTGGAAGCAGAGCTGGATCCACAGGGGTCAGCACGAGCCTCTCCTTGATGGGCTTTTAGATGAGACCCTGCAGAATAACTGATGATGGGTTGGTTTTTTTGTTTTTTTTTTAAATCTGTGCAAGATCTTAAAATATATTAGGGTTAATGAAATCAGTGCAATTGGGAAGTGCTGCCTGTGATGGACAGATGGCCAAAAGCACTTGGAAGTACAAGTGGGTTTGCACCAGAAGGAGAGCTGGGCTCTGGCTGATGGATGCCATGTGCTGTGGGCATGGACTGGTGATGCAGGAGGAGGGAGCACCCTGAGCTCCCACCCTGCTGAGGTGCTGCTGGTTTGCTCCACCTCAAGGGCCCAATCCTGCTCTCCTCCCACTGGAATAAATTCTGTCCTATCCATGGAGGCAGCATTTGAGCTCCCAAGTAAAATCTTTCCTTACAAAGAAAGCAGTCCTTGTCATAATTAAAGATATATGTGTGCTTTCTTTTCCTGTTCAACTCCAGCAACCACTGAACACACTTAATAATGTTTTTTGCAGTATTTCAGTGGTATGAATGTACATGGAAATTACAGCAAAGGCATCATTTTTTTAACAGCTGTGTTTAGTTGAATAACAGATTTAGAAAGTGCAGACTTTAATTAATCTGTGTTTTCTGCTGGGATTTCAGCACCATCTGATTTACTTTTCATGGCTGAAAAGTGTAATTGTAGTTTTTCCCTTTAGCTGCGAGTTTATCCTCCCAAGAAATCAATTTTGTTCTTCTTTTTCTTAAAGCAAACTCAATATCAAACTGATGGTACCTGGGATGCAAGACAGGTAATGCCCTGGCTCAGGCTGCTGTGGAGTATCTGTCAAATGGTTGGCCTGGAAATGCTGTTTTTCCTCTTCCCTGCCTTGCTGTATATCACAGCAAGCATCCAAATCCCATCCTGTACTCTGGGGCTGGAGGGCAGGTGGGTGACTGGAAGGTCAGGACTGGTGTTACTGGAGAAACCTCTGAAGCACAAAGGATTTTTGTTATGTTTGATACAGTTTTGTTAGTTGGAATTGTGATAGGGAGACTCTCTGTGTGCTTGCTCCTCATTGGAAAACATATTTGTGTAATGAGACTGTTGCTGTAACTCTGCAGATGTTCCTCACAAAATTCTCTCCTGGAGGTGGAGGGAGATGCCTGGGGATCACAAACAGTGGTGGGAGCAGTCAGGGGTGGGGGAGCTGATGTTAAATTGCATTTTTCATGCCCTGCTGATCACTCCTTGCTCTGTCACTGTCAGGATCAGTTGTGAGTGTTGTGAACATGCAGAGGTTCCCTGGCTCTGGTTTGGGATTATCCTTTAAAAATCAGCCTGTTGTAGAAATGTGTCCTTGCCCCACCTCTGCTTTTGCCCTGGACAAAGTTCCCTGAGATGAGAACTTGTGTCTGGGTGGTTGGAGTTGCTCAGTCAAATTGCTCCTCTCAGTGTCTGCTGGCTCTGGAGAATCCACAGGGGAATGAGTGTCCTTCTCATCCAAATCCTTGTGTGGACCAGCCTTTTCTTCCCTGAGAGGGTGGGCAGGCCCTGGCACAGGGCAGCTGTGGCTGCCCCTGCATCCCTGGCAGTGCCCAAGGCCAGGCTGGACAGGGCTTGGAGTAACCTGGGACACTGGGAGGTGTCCCTGCCTTTGGCAGGGGGTGGCACTGGATGATCTCCAAGGTCCTTTCCCACCTTTTAAACCATTCCATGATTGTATGAAGAAGGGAAGCTGCCTGGGCCCTCTGTGAATAGTGGTGTGCTCCCAGCAGCGCTCGTCATGAGCTGGGTTGGGTGGAAGGAAGTTTTTTACAAAATAAGGGCATTATTTGCATTCTTGGAGAAGTCTGTGTCATTTTAATTACTGTCAGATGTGCTTCCCCCCATTTCTGTTTCCTGAGGTTGTGTGAGGTGTGATGTCTTAAGGGCTTTGTGTGCAAAGCCCACAGTGGCAGAGGGGAAGCAGCGCTTCTAGAGTCCAAGTGGAATCTCAGGATGGCTGCTAATCTGAATAAGATAAAAAAAGATAATCTTGATGGGTTTTAAAACTTATTTTAATTAAGGTCTTGCCTTTCATCTCACCAAAGCCCTGAATTAGCTCCTCCATTCTCCCAGAAATGCACACAGTCCCTGCTGGTATAGGCACTCAAACACATGGAGAGATTCAGCTGAAGGGTCAAATCCAGACTGGAAACACTCTGTGCCCAAAATGAATTAAAGCAGGGTTTGGGCAAAGTTAAAAAAGGCCAAACTACCCAGCTGCCTGTCTGATCTGGAGCATGCTGGGATTCTCCAGTGGAGTCCTGTGCTTCCCAGCTTTATTGAAGAACACAGGACTGGGAGAGGTGCTGTTAGCAGCCCCTGGAGCTGTGGGTTTGACAGGCTGGTTCCTTTGCTTTGTAGAGGCTTGTCCAGATACTTGTGCTTTTTTGTGGTGCTCTACACCTTTGGATGGTTTTGTTCCAGTGATTTTGCTCCCTGGGGGTCTGGGAGATGATTCTTGGTGGGAACTGGACACAGCAGGGTCCTGGGCCCAGGTCTCTCTGCCTGGGAGATGATGCTGTGAACTGCACTGAATGTCTGGGGTTTCCAAGACATTCCTGGTGTGATTTCCTGGTGTGATTTCTGCTAAAACTGGCGTACTGGCCAACAATAACTTTGATCAACATATTGGCCAGCACAACATTTTGGTGGACGAATTCAGCAGGTATTTTCTGAACAGCTCCACTCTGCAGCTCTCGTGCTGTGCCAGGTTTTGGTTGGGGCATCACTTTGGTGAGGGGGCCTCCCTGGAGAGGCATTTGGGACGAGGTGTGCCATCCTCCATGGGGTGACCTGGTGTCAGGGCTTTGGATTCTTTTCAGCCACTGCCCAAGCTGAGATTGAAACATGGGAGATGCAGTTTTTGTGTTCGGACTTGAACGTTTATTAATTCTTATCTATATTACAGCCTCACAAGCCGTGAGTTCTGCAGTCCCTCTAGTTAACAAGGTGCAAAATGGAGTGCCTCTAACGCTTTCCAAGGTTATTTAAGCACTAATCACCCAATAACGAGGTGACACCTATATTATTTATATTTCTGACCCAATAATGACCACCCAAACCCCGCTATGCAGACCTTTTTCACCCAATTTCAGAAAACCACCCAAACCCATGAAGAAGAAGCTGAAGGACTTAGACAACACCCCAAATCCTCCATCTTCCTCCATCTATTACTACACACTAAAATCCTAAAATTTCCAGAATTCCAACAGCCGGGGGGTGCAGCTGAGCCTCCCGCAGGAGCTCCGAGCGGCTGTTCCGTGGGGTGACCCCCGCTCGCTGCAGGGTTTGACCCGGGCACGGTGCCAGCCCGAAGGAAGGCTGAGAAGCAATCAGGAATCCAAGGAACCACCTGCACACCGCGGGGAGCCGCTCCCCGGGCGGCGGGCGAGCCGTGCCAGCGCTCATCGCCGAGCCGTGTTCTGCAGCCCCGCTTCCCCGGGAGGGGGCTGCTCCCTGCCTGCCTTCTCCGGGCCCTCAGCGGGGATTTTGAGATGGGGGTGAGGTGGGATCGTGGCTCTGTGGATGTGCCAGGACACTGCTTCGTCACGGGGAGAACCAAGGGGGAGCGGTGGGAGCGGTGGGGTTGGGCTGGAGCATCTTCAGGGGTGGTGATGCTGCTCCAGCCTAGGAGAGGGGACAGCTGGGCTGAGCAGGTCAACATGTGAAATTCCCACTCCTTTGGCTGTGTGAACCCACAGCCTGCACTGCCAGCAGATAGCCTGGGGGGGAAATAAGGCCTTTTTGAAAGCATTTTTATCCTCTGCTGGTTGGTAAGAAGGGCCTGGCTGGTGGGAGGGAGGCAGAGGGGTGGCGTGCTGTGCAGATGCTGCTGTCACTGCACACGCGCTCCCGGGGTGTGCTCACCCAGCCTGGAGCTGGCAGCATCCCATTCCTGCTTCAGGGGGCAGATAGGATTTGTTTTGGAGAGGGAGAGCGTGAGATGGTGTGTGGCCACGTAATCACTTGGGTTTTATGTCAAAGGAAGGCACATGAAAATCAGCACCCCCCTCCCAGCCCCACGCTGTGCTTCAGCTGTCATCCACAGAAGGATCCAATAGATCCAATTTTTGGGCTCAAGTTAGGACAGGCCTTGATGGGATCTCTTTAAAACAGCAAGGGAAATTCCCTCCTGCCATTCTTCCAGGGGTGCAGCAGTGGATTCAGAGCAGTCCCTGCCCTCTCCCTGCTGTGCAAGGCAAGGGGAAGCCGGTCTCCAAAGTGCTGCGAAAGGAAACTCGCTCTTGCGAAGCTGGGCCTGAAATGAAGGGTTTTTATAGCATACAAATGTTACCTACAGCTATTTATACACCCCCCTCAAAGGCTATTTATACCCTTCCCTGCTTTTGTGCTGCTGGCTGGAGAATATCCTTACATTGGATGTTTTTGGCAGCGTGGGATGCTCTTCAGCCGTCGCCCGACTGCAGGGAGCGTCTGTTTCCAGCATCATTCCTGGGAGGAGAGGGCGATCCATGGGCTGCAGCCCCTGCCACGGCTCTGAAAGCAGGCTTGGCATGCTGGGTGCCAGCCTGAGCAAGGGGAGAAAGGGATGAAATGCCTGATCACAGCAGTGTTGATGAAAACCACGGGTTCATACGGCTGGAGGGGGTGGCTGGTTGCGTCAAGGGTCAGGAGTAAGTTTTCCCCCTTTCCCACATTGTGCAGTCCATCAGGAGCACTGTAAGGTTATTTTATTGTTTCCAGGAGCGCCGGACCCAGGCTCCCTGCGGGAGGTCGCATGCTTGGCTTGCTGCATCATTGATCCAGCCTGCCAGAGAAATTCTTTATTCCTCTTAAATGTGGACTTGCACTTAGAAAGCAAACAATCCTTTAACGTTTCTGAGGCTGAAAGCAGAAAAACGAGTGGCTTTTGTCATCAGGGATGCTGTCTTTTTTGATCGCTCTGGGAATCCGAGGGAATGTGCTACCCAACAAAGAGCAATTTTCTGTAAAAAAAGGGGGAAAAGGGAAGGGATTGCAGCTTCCTGTGCTCTGGATAATTGGGGCTGTCTCCTCTGAAGCTACATGGCACTCCAGTGACTGGGTTTGGAAGTTGAATGGTTTTCAGGTTTCCCTGACTCACACCATGAAGTTTCCAGTTCAGTCTGTACCGGCCAGCACTGGTGTGCTGAGTTTGGCAGCCACTCCTTTCAGTTGTGGGTATTTGCTTATGGCAGATAAACAGAAATATCTTCATTATCTTTGGAAAAATGCTGTGTCCTGTTGAAACATCATCGCTGTGTCGGAGGTTGGTTTTGTTTTTAGAAATGCTGACAGAATGGCTTTTTGTGGGAGGTTTTTCCCAGAGGAGTCTCCAGGAGCAGAACCTGGTTTGCCTTGGTCTGCTGCATTTGAGTTTTGCCTTCCTGCAGCTTGAGGTTGCCTCTGTCACTGCCACTTACTTACAAAACAGTCACAGTCACTCCTGAGCTTTTCCAACACTGATGGGGCCAGGACTGCACTGATGCCCCTTCTCAAACAGCATGAAAGGCAGTAATGCTTCCTCTCAGCTGGTGCTTGGGTTTTCTTATCCCAAGCAGAACTTTTCCAAGGTTGCCTGCAAGTTCTCTGTGCCTTTGGCTCCTGGGTGCTGCCAATGGTGTTTGTAAATGCAGTGTTTGTAAATCCTCCTCTTCCCCATTCCCCTCACTGCTTCTGTTGTCCCTTTCTCCACAACGATGACAAGAAGGCGACTTTCTGTCATTATTTTGTGCAGAAAGAACCTTCCAACTCCTCCTGAACCCGCAAATGGATTTCTCAACCTCCAGCCACCCGAGGTGTAAATGAGATGGGAGCGGGGGCTTTGCACAAATCCCACCTTCTCGCCAGCAGCCTGCTCCCTGCCTGCTTCATTTGACATTTTTCTCCCCTAATAAGGGTTCTTTTTTGCAGAAATCCCCCCTAAATTTGTTAATTGTCAGCACTGCCAAGCTGGCATTGGGAGGTGCTGGTGCTGTGCAGCACCAGGGGCAGGGACCCCCAAATTGTGAACGATTGTGATGTACTGTGCAGCTTGGGCAAAGTGCATTTGTTGCCTTGGAAACAAATAGCAGCAGTGAACAACTCAATGAAATTTATGAAATCAACTTCAATAAATCTTGATGATAAACGTGCAAAAACATACCCAGTTTGATGAAGACCTCCAGTATGCAGATGTGAAGGATGGTAGTAAGTTATATAAGTGCTTTGGCGCCGATTTTGGGCTGCCACGGTCGTGTTCCTATTATATGGGCTTTTTTTGTTGTTTCTGAGGAAGCTGTCTGCTGCTTTTCATAGATATGGCATTTAATTTTAATTTCCAGGGTATATTTTAGTTTAATTGGCATGCTGGATGATTACAGTGGGTTGTTTTGTCTTTTTGCAAAGCCTGATTCATATCGAACTCGGGATAAAAATAAAATTGAAAGTGGTGGCAATCCAAGGGTGCACAGAGGGCCACGTCGCCCGCCTCCAAGAAGGGTGCAAAATTTCACAAATTAATTAAAGCAGTTATGTAGGGCATCTCCCTAATTCCTTGTATCAGCCTGTGAGTTTTACAGACGGGGACAGGTCAGGGATTTTGTAGTTACAGCCAAGCTCTGGCAGATTTTGCTGTCACGTGGAAAGGTCTCTCTATTTACCTGTGCATAGGGACAGGGTAGATTTATTGTATCTCAGCCAGTGATATTTTCTAAAATTGATATTTTTCATTCCTGGTTTGACCTGTGGATCGATGAGGGTTCAGGAATAAGAGTGGACTTGTCTGGAGATGACGTTGTAAACCTTTAACACAGCCCTTAATGCAAGGAGATGTTTTCCCATTAGTTCCCTCGCCTCTTCTCCTTACAGGGCCTTATTTTCACGATTTTCTGCCAGGTCAGGAAGCACTGGGAATATTTGTTTCTTCCTTTTGTGATGTGCTGGGCCCCAGTTTTGCCCTTCAGCAGCTGAAGGGGCTGCACGAGGCCAGACCCTCCCTGTGTGCCCTCTGCTGCAGCCACCCCGTCCTGCTGCCCCTTGGACAGGGCTGTCAGAGAATCCCACACTGGCTTGGTTGAAAGGGAACTTAAATCCCATCCAGTGTCACCCCTGCCATGGGCAGGGACACCTCCCAGTGTCCCAGGCTGCTCCAAATCCCAATGTCCAGCCTGGCCTTGGGCACTTCCAGGGATCCAGGGGCAGCCACAGCTGCTCTGGGCACCCTGTGCCAGGGCCTGCCCACCCTGCCAGGGAACAATTCCTGCCCAATCTCCCATCCAGCCCTGCCCTGGGCAGTGGGAGCCATTCCCTGTGTCCTGTCTCTCCAGGCCCATGTCCCAGCTCTCTCTCCAGCTCTCCTGGAGCTCCTTTAGGCACTGGAAGCTGTCACAGGGACATTTTCACCTTTAAGAAGTTGCCTCCCTGTATCTTAAGCCCATTTCTCTGCAGAGGTTGTTTTTCCCACCCTGCCCAGTAAGTGCTTTGGTTTTGATGGATATTGGAGCTCTGTTGGGTGGGCTGCTCATCTCTTAGCCTTGGCCCTCCCTTTTTTCTTCTCCTACACCATCTTTTCTTACTCCTGGAATGAGATTGTTTCAGAACATAAAGACTTCATGTTAATGCTGTCCTTGAATTATCAATGAATTATTAAAAAACCCAGCCAGGATCCTGCTCCTGCCCTGGCACCCGGATTGCTGCTGTTTTTCCAGATGCACCACTTTAATTTGTTTCCTGGATCTACCCAGATTCTCAGCCAAGCCCTGGTGTTGATCAGTATCTCCCAGTCCACAAAATCAGTGCTTCCCCCAGCCCTAAAATCCCTGTGGATGTTGAGGATCACACCTGCAGCCAGGCCTGGTACTGGGGCTTGGGGTGTGGCTGTGCAGAACCTGGGGCTTGTCCAAAGCTCAGAGCAATGGATTTTAATTTATTAATGCTGGGTGTATTCCTCACCTTGGCTGGGATCAAAATCTGAGTTTCCCTTAGATTTCCTCAGGTATGGAAGGCTGGAAACCCAAAGGGCTTCTCCAGAAACCCTGGGCACATGGGATGGTTGCTGAGCTCTGCTCTGATGTTTACAGACCACCAGAGCTCTTCCCATTAACATACAACTGTATAAGACAGCTTGAACTCCATTAGGAGCTAAATTTAGTGACTCACTAACTCCTTTTTGATATGTTTTTATAATTTCATTGTATTATGACACTCGATTTTAAATTTGCATGAGTAAATGAGCCTCTTACTAAGTCAGGTAAAAAGATTTTTCAGTTATCTACCATGAAATAAGACATTAAAAAAATAGTGAGAGGAGAAAGCAACGTATCCTTGACATATTTAGTTTACATTTTTTCCAACTGTGCTGACTGAACATTTCTAACCATTAATGATCCAATAAAGCTGTTTGTACCGCTTTAACAGGCTAAATAATTTCACATTAGGAATACATTTTGTAATTAATTCAGTATTTTGTGGGGGAACCCTATTTTTGGAAAATACAAATTTACATTTAATTGCACTCACAATCTGACTTGGAAGATGCAGCAAGTGAAAACTGGCCTTTTATGGTTCACCTCCAAATAGGAAAGTCCATGGAGGCAGTTAACAGTAGTGAACAACTTTAATTGGAATTTCCATGACTTCTTCAATGAATTCCTGCAGGGTTCCTTAAAAATACCCCCTGGGTAGTGAAGCTCCTGCAGCTGGTGAAAGATGAGACCACACACCTTCATCCCTGGGGTTCCACCAGCTTCTGATTCACTAACATGGATTTATGGGTTGTTTTTTTTTCAAGTATTTCTGAACTTTCATTCAGGATAACCTTGGCAAGACCTGAACAACTTTGGGATTTGCACTTCAAAAGTATTTTCCCTCTCATTTCCTGTTGGAGAAGAGACCACCCAAGGCCCTGCTGCCAGTGGGATTTGGGGGGGTGTGTGTGAGGAGCATTCCTTTGTTTTGTTCAGGTGATGAGCAGCAAGGAGATGGCACTGGTGATCCTTTGGGCTCTGGTGATGATCTCATGGGGAGGTGAAAGTTCCTCTGTTAATTATCCAGCTTTTTGACTCTCTCCATCTCTCTGGACACCACCAGCTTTAGGTTTTTTTTTGTGTTACTGATATTTTTTCTTCTCTTTCCCCCCGTTTCATTAACAGTGACAGATGCTTTTAATTAAAAAGAAAAGACAAAACAAAATCCCGAGTAAAACAAAAAGAGAATATTCTAATTTGGCGTGACATTATGAGGCAGGATGGCTCCTGGCATCCAAGGTATGGAAAAGGTCATCTTCCACAGCTCCAGCCTTTTGCAACAGTGGAATTAAGTTCAAACTCAGGCTGGTTTTGAAGTCTTAAGTCTCTCCAGGGATTCCTTTCATAACATCTTCGAACTGGATAACACTACAGTAAATGAAATACACTGCACTGGATTAAAGGGTTATTTCCCCTGTGTGTCGAGCTGACACAGAATCCCAACCCTCAGGTTGCCTCTGAGTTGTCTCTATCTGCTGCTCCCCTCCCTGCTTTACATAACAGCTCTTGGAGTTTTTGCAGAGAAAGTTTTGCCATTATTTATTCGGCTTCGGCGCTCGCGGAACGATTTTTATGCAGCGAGGAACCAAAATAAAGCAGCTAAATGGGAAGGGATTTAATGGGCATCAAAACATGAGGGAGGCAATGCAGGGAAGAGCAGAGCTGCCTCTCCAGGTCTGTGGTGCTGCTCTGTAATTCGTACTGAAGCACAAACTGTGGCTGTGCCTGCATTGCCACTCCACGCTCAGCACAGAGCCCGCAGTGACAGCGGGGCTGAGCAATGCTGCTGTGCCCTGAGCTGGCTGTTCCAGCAGCTGGAGTTTGTTAGGGGTCGTTGGCAATGTGTTTTCTTGTAGAACAAATGTTCCTCTTGACTTTGAACTTGGTGCCTGGTGCAGCTCATGCAGATTTTGTTGAGAGATGGGCGCCCAAACTGCTGCCATCTGCTGAATTCCAGGGGAAATCCAGTGCCTTGAAGTCTTGGAGCACTGGCTCCTCCAGTTTTGTTGTGCAATCCCATGGCCAGTGCCCTGTGCCAGGCTGGCCTCTTGGTGCTGGGGGAGGTGTTGTCTCCAAGCCTGGCGTGGCAAATCCCAGTGGACATCTACTGAACCTGCTCTGAACTGCACAAATGATCTTGGTCCTTTGTTTCCCCACCAAACACTGATGAGAGACCTGTCCAAAATCATGGGGAGCCTGAGAAACACAAAATCTCCAATAACATTTTGACAAGGAAAAGAGAGAGAACTGTTTCTTCTCTCTCCCTGGCTCTTCCCATTTTATTTTATCCAAGGCTGTCAGATGGAAAGCAGGAGCTGTGTTATGAAGTGTTTATTTAAGATGAAATGGATCCTCCACGTGCTTGATCCATTTGGGTGTGGCAGAAACAGGGCACTATGCTCTCTGTGTCTCTGTGTACCTCTGGATCCCACTCTTTGTTCAATCTCTTCTCCCACACCACGGTTTTCTCTGGATGTGCCTCTGGAATAAGCACTGCTCCTCTCAACCAGCCCCACACCCCTCTCCTGAGAGCTGCAGGATCCAGGGGGCTGCTGCTCTTCACCAGGATGGGGAGATGCTCCTGGTAATTCTCACCTGCTTTGTCTCCATGACCTTTTGGGATGAGGTGTCGGGACCTGGGGCTCTCTGGAAGATGCACAGCAGGATTTGTCCCTGCTGGAGGGTTTCTGCTGGCCAGGAGGTGCCCCCACAGGCATCAGGTTCCTCTGTTTCCAGGTGTTATTTGCAAATAAACACCCACACTCATTAAAAACGTGGGAAGCTGTCCATGAGTAATTAAAATTAACAACTTTTTAAAATTTCCCTCTTACTGAACAACCTGGGAGCAGAAGCAAGGGCAGGGAATTGCGTGTCCTGATGCTTCCACAGCCTCAGAGGCGGTCGCTGTCTTTCCAGGAGCTCTCAAATCTCCCTGGAAAAGCTGGGACATATTGAAAATATGCTCCGAGCTTTTAGCACTTCCTCCAGATTATTTCTTCAAGTATTTAAAAATATATTTTATAGCACTAAAATAAATGTCAATGAGTCTACATGGCTTGGGGCTAACAATAGTATTTCTATTTCCATCCAGCAGCCTGGCAGGGCATTTGGTGATGGAGGAGCTGGATGTGGAGACCTGGCTGTTTCTTTCTGACTCGGTCCTTGATGTCTTGAACAGTTTTATTCTCTTGTGCTTTACTTTCCCTGTTTTGCTAAATAGCAATGAAAAAGCTTCCTTGCTTTGTTCAGGCACCTGGGATTTATCAAAGGCCTCTGGGCAAGTGTTAAATGCTGAGCTGGGTATAAAAAGCGTTATTTAGTGTTATGTTTATACCTCTTCAATGTTAGCATGTATTTTTATATACTCCTTGCGGTGACCTTTGTGTTTTTCCAACCAAGCAGACAATCTCCTTGACTCAGGGGGTTGGTTTTTTCCACTGCCTGCCGTGGCATCTTCGGAGTGATTTTGTAAATATGCTTTTTTTTGGGGGGGTGTTTTCAGTGTTTGGGCTGGGATTCACAGCGCTGGAGGTGCCAGTTGCATACAGAGGATGGGAGAATTGCCATGAGGAAAATAATAGGAAATAATGCAAGTCCATTCCTCTCATTCCTCACCTTCCTTGTTTTTCTCAGCTACAATCAAAGGATGTTTTGAGGATCCCAGGCTGCCATGTTTGATGGGCAGTGATTTGGGGGGGTACCCCAAGCTTTGAGGAGCCTGCAGAGGAGCAGGGCACGGAATTGGTGTGGGGAGAGGTGTAGGAGTAAATGGGATGGCAGGAATTCAACCCTGGCACGGTGTCAAAGGCAGCGAGCCCTGCTCGGAGCAGCTGCGTTCCCCAGGACTGCGGGAAGCCAAATGGTTTGTTTGTCTGTTTACATGGATATGTGGGGCTGTGGAGGGGAAAACCACTTAGCAGAAATTCTGCTATTAAAGCAGATGGTGGGAGATTAATCTGGTTTTTTGGGGGGTACTTGCTGCTGCGATGACCACGTTGTTGATTCCTTCCCATGCTAGGGGTCCTCCCATCCTTCCAGGGGATGGGGGAATTGTGTTTCCTGAAGCTCTCGGCTCCTTCCTTGCTTTCTCCCCAGCTGATGTGGTATTTTGGAAAGCAGGGGAGCGTTTTGTGAGGGTTGTTGTTGCAGTTTCTCTAGCCATGAGCCTTCCATGCTGCCCTCTGCTCCAGCCCTTTCCGTGCTCCCATGGCAGTTCCAGCTGCCTCCTGGCCCTCCTGCAGACCAGCAGCAGCCCCTCTGCTGCTGCTCAAATGCTGCTTGTTAGCCTGGATTTCCTGGATTTCCTTTTTTCCCTTCCATTTTAGAAATTGCTCTTTTTTCCCCCCTGCCGTATCACTGACAGCCGCATTCTCCTTGACAGTTGTGATATTTGTATGTGTGCATAAAAACAGTAGGAAGCATTTATGTAGGTGTCACTAATTTAATTTAATATAATCTGATCTGTACGTATAGGGGAGGACTGCTCTGCACTGAAAATGCTTCTCTTTATTTTACAGTCTCCATCGTCATCAAATACAACTCCTGTCATTCTCCTCTTCCATTCACCTACCCAAAGACCAAATCTGGAAATAGTAACCAAAAGAGAAGCCCACGTCACGCACAGAGCAGGGAAAGGTTGAAATAATTGAAGGGTAAGTGATTTATTTTTTTTTTTAACTCTTATTCTGTGTGTAAAGCTACAATAGGAAGTGCAAGACTGTGTAAAGAAGCTGTTAAGCACACACACAGCTGCTCTGTGTGCAAAGCAGAAGAAAATGACTGAAATGCTGCTTTGCTGATCAAAGAAAGGTGAGGAAGTGCCCGGGAGGGGCAGTTTGGAGTGTTGGGGCTGGTTCTGCTCGCCCTGGATCCATGTCTGCTCCTGCCTGGGTGGGAGCAGAGGCTCTGCACAGCCTGGCATGGCTTTGGCTGGCCTGGAGGAGCTTCCCGGCGGAGAGGGAGCCGGGATATCGGAGCCTCCCGCTGCTGAAGAGCTCTTGTGTCATTTCCTTCTCTCTTCCCCACTTCAAACCCCTCTCAGCTGGGCTGGGGAGCTGTGTGCATGGGGCAGGATGTTTTGCCTTGCTCCTGCTCTCTGCAGTCCCTCAGCTCCTTCAGCTTTTCCTGGAGAGCAACCTGGCGGTGCCAGTGCCGGGATTTTCCGAAGGGAAGCGTGGATGGGGGCTGGAGGAGGCACAAAGTGACTGGCAGAGTGAGGAGACCTCTCCCTGGAAATGTTTGCCTTCGGGCTTTCCTTTTGCTGCCAGCGTGGCCAATGAGATAGGAGGAGATAGAAAATCAGCTTTTGTGAAATTCAGAACCCTGGCTGAAGCATTAGCGAGCTCCAAATGGTGGGGAGCTCATTTTCCCACCCCATTCCCAGCTCTGTGCTTGCATATATTGTATTTCCACACATGTTCTCGTGTAGATGGACAGGATACACCTTTGCTTGCATTTGAGAACTTCTCCTTAAACATCTGAGTTTTTCTGGTTTATTGCTGTTGTGGGTTTGTTGGTGGGTTGTTTTTTTTTACCCCTGCAATGTTTGTTCATGCAAAATTCATATCTGGGAAGGGCATCTTAAATCCCTGCTTCTGAGTCAAAAAGGGAAAGTATGGAAGTGAAAAGAGAGATTGTATCATTTAAGAAATATGATTCATGAATTAATCCTCGTCTGCTCCACCATCTGTGGTGTGTGTTTCAACACAGAAATCCTGGGTTATATCTCTTTAAAAAGCTTTCTTCTTGCTGATTGCCTGAGTTTGCTGCAGCTCTAACGGGGAATTAGCTTCTTTTTGGGGAGAGAGTGGTGGGAATTATTCACAGCCTGGGTGGGTTGCCCTGACCTGTGTCCAAGCTGCAGGTCACTGAGGAGGCTGCAGAGCTCTGTGTTTTGGGAGGTGCCAGCTCTCTGTGAAATGCCATGAGCCTGATGTGCAGGCAAAGCTTGTGCCTGGCTGTTTTTGCTGTGAAATTGTGGCTGGATCTCTGGAGCAAGAGATGAGCAGCGATGGCAGGAGGTGCAGGAACCTGTTGAGATCCTTCTGAAAAATAAGTAACTCTGAAATGGACTGGAGCTCCAGAAAATAAAGCACTGAGGTAGTTCCCATCCTCTGTTTCCTGGTGATGTTTTTGTGATTTCTTTGTAGATAAAGAGAGAGGGGAGGTTTCCCATCTTGGTCCCAGTAAGAAGCTGCCGTGCTTTGTGCTTCCAGGAGAAATGGAGGATGAAAGGACATAGGGAGTTTGGGGGGGTGACCTTTTCCTGATTTGATTCATCAAATTGTTTCTCAGATTTTTGCAGGGATCATCTTTCCTTTTTAAACATATCTCTCAGGTTCCTCTTGCTGCAGCAGGTCAGACCTGAGACAGGGGAGCCCTTTTCATCCATCCTGGGCAGAGTCCCTGAGCAGGACAGTTCCAATGCTGCAGCCACCATCACTGCCTTGCCTGGATTGCTCCTTTTCCTGGCTGTGGGATTTGCCCCATCACTTTTTCTCCCAGTGAGATGCTGATAAAAGCTGGAGTGTTTTTCCCATTGTTCTGGAGGGGGATTGGAGGTGCTGGATGTTGGGTGGCCTCAGCCCGTGGTTGGTGATGCTCCCACGTGGCCACAGCCCCTGCAGTGCCAGTGCCATGATGTGAGCACAGCCCTGCCTGGCTCTGCTCACGCTGATGGATGGAGGGGATCCAGGAGCTGAGGCCCCCAGTGAAATACTGCAGGTTTATTGCCTTCCCATTCATCCTGTTTTCACGCCTTTCTGCCTCCCTGACTCATTGCCATCCGGCCTTTCCGTGCAGTTCCTGTTTGCTCTGGGAACACCCACTGGACGAGGCTGGAGCAAAGCTCTGATGCTTCCCATTGCCTTGGGAGCTGCTTTTTTAACTGAGCATCCAAAGCCAGGACAGGAAAGGAAAGGAAAATGCCTTTTTTCAGGAGCAGCAATAAAGTGTTAAAATGAAGGAGGATGTGGGGGATGCTCTGTCATGTGCTGAGCCCATCGAGGCTCCTCCATGGTCCCTAAGAAATGTTTTCCCATTCCCTCCATTATCACAAATCCCTTCCTGCCCACTCACCAGGGAACCCTTGGATGTGCAGGTGCTTTGTGACACAAAAAGTCAACTCCACAGGCACCCAGAACCCCAACCATCAATACCTGTGTCTGAAGGGAAAAGCGTGTCAGCAGTGGTTCAGCAAACGTTCAACCCAAATTGGAATTAGGCTGAAATACATCCCAATCCCAGGGACAGGACCCAGGGAATGGCTGGAGCTGGGCCAGGCCAGGGTCAGGTTGGAGATCAGGAAAAGGTTCCAGTGTTGGCTTTTTGTGAAATACTTTGAGCCCCCACAGAAGCTTTGCTGCTAAAAAACCCCACCAAACCAACAAGAGGTAAAACAAATTCCATCAGAAGTGGGAAACAGAAGCAGATTCCATTAGCCACAAAGGTTTTTACTTTTTGTTTTCAGCTTTGATTAAAATCAACAGCTTTCATTTAAAGTAAAAAAAAAAAAAAAAAAAAAAGAGACATATTTATGCTCACCTTTATTTCCACCACAGTAAATGAGGGCTCTGGTGGATCCCCAAGCTTCCCCTCCCTCTGCAGGGTCCCCCCTGAGCAGAGAGTGTCCCCTGGCAGGGTGACAATGCTGGTGGCAGAGCACATGTGACTTTCCTCCAAGGTTTCTTGTGGACAAAGAAAGGAGAAGCATTGATTCCCCATCAGTTCTTTAGGCCCCCAGTGAAACAGCTGCTTGTTTCTCCTAAACAATTATGCCAAGACGGAAATTGGCTGCTGTCTGTACGGCTTTTTGGATGGGGAAAATAAAGCAGTAATAGCTGGAAAAATAATATGGGCTATGAGATAATAGATGCCTGAGGGATAAAATTAAGCAGTATTTTACAACGAAGGAAGAGGGTTTGGCAATAAATAGTTTGCCTTTGACTTCCTTTTGTTTGCCAGAGGACTGGTGGTGTTTGGGAGAGGTTGTCCTGGGCTGTATTTTCCAAGCAGATGTAGGAAAATAGTGAAGGTGTGGAGGATTTTCAGTCCCTCCCAAGAAAGCTGCTGCCAGCCCGGGGTGCAGCCCACACTGCCAGCACTGCCTGTGTGTTGGATGTGACAGGGATGTGACACTGGAGCTGAGTGGGAAATCCCACCCTTGCAGGGGGATGTTTAGAGGAGAATAACAAGGTTTACCAAACAAAATGGGAGCAGGATTGGGTTTAAATGCCACAGGGAGCCCAGAAAGCCCAGAAAGGGGTGTTGGGGTGTTCAGCACCCAGCAGGGTCTGAGTGGAGGTGGTTCCCACCCTCTCTGTGTGCTGTGCTGTGCAGAAGCCCCTTCCCAATAATGCCATGACAGTGGGATTTGGTTTTATTCTGCCATCTCTCCATAATGTGCTTTTCCATAACAGCTCTGTGAGCACCTGGATAAGGAGGTGATTTGGAAATGCTGTTTTCTCCATTTCAGGTGCCTGGTACCACCATCCCCTTCCACTTGTGCACAGGGAATGTGCCAAGGTGGGCTGGGAAAACGCTGGGGTTGCCTCCTGGTGCCAGTGAGAACATCCCAGGGGCACCATGGTGGGCAGGGCTTGTTCCTCTTCACTTCACATGAAATAAAAGCAGTGTTCAAACAGAGCTGCCACCCCTGATCCCACCTTCTCAGGGGGATTTGGGTGCAGCAGGTTGAGATGTGAGGTCTTTAGCCCAGGCCAGCTGCTGAGAGCTTTTAATTTCCCAGACCTCAGGGAAAGCATCCCTGCCAGGTGGGGGGATTTCCTCAGGGTGGATGGGTCTCAGGAGAGTTCAGAGTCCTGGCTGTCCCCAGGAGCTGAGCTGGGAATGCTCAGCACCTCTGCAAGCGAGGCCAGGCTGTCTGGTGCATCCAGAATGGGATCATTAAGTCTCTGTGCATTAAGACTCTGTTTTTATTCATGGAGTGTAATGTGATTCATTTGCCCTTTTGCTCTCGTGGTGAGAGGGCCATCATCTCGTATGCATCGCTGGCTGCAGGCACAGCTCTGCTCAGTTATTATTTTTAGGGGCTCTGGCTGGGAGGGAACAGACATTTTCCTCATGGGCTGCAGAGCTGAGTGGCCACAAACCCAATGCTCTCCCAGCCCTGGTGGGGAGCACTTAGCTGAGCTCAGCTCTCCTTCTCCAAAGCTCCCAGTGAGGAGGATCCTTTCTCCTGCTCCAGCCCCTCATCCAGGGCAGTGCTGGAGGCAGGAGGGACAGGCTGGGGGAGCAGCACCCTTGGGTGTCCCAGTGACACCCAGTCCCCACCAGCTCCTTGCAGAATGGGGATTAATCTGTTTTCTGGGGAACCCAAACTCCCAGGTTTATGGATGTGGCACAGGATCCTGCTGATATGTGGGGGATGTAGGATGGGACCTTGCTCTGCTTGATAAACTGATCAAAAATGGCTGGAGGACACTGTGGGTGCTCACTGCTGCAGGTCTTCTGTTCCTCCTTGGAGGAAATCATTCCTCCTTGGAGATAAAAGAAGAGAGACACCAAGCAGGGCAAGAGCAAAGGATACAAAAGGATGGACAAAATGCTTTTTTTTTTTTAATGGTAGCATGGGAAGCATCAATTAAGCCACTAATTCCTGAAGAATATTAATGAGGAAAGCAGCTGGAGTCACTACCTCTCATAGTGGGACAGGCCCAGAGCACTTGAACTCTTCATGTTGGATCTCCACCTACAAAACAAGTCAGAAAGCCCCTCCCAGCCCTGACTGTGGTGGCCAGCCCTTTTTAATCACAAAGCCCTGAACTCTGTCCTGCTAGCAGGTTCCAAGTGGTCACCCTGCATGGCCCAGTGACCATCTCAAAGTCCTCAGGTGACCCTGGGTTTCTGATGCTGCAGGGTCGCAGCACGTGTGAAAATCAGGGAGATTTTAGAAGCAAAGGGCAGGAGGAGGAGAGTTAACTCCACATGTTTCTTTTCTTTTTTTGCCTTGTCCTTTTCTTCCTTGTTTTTATATCTCCCCCATACACTGCAGAGCCCAAATCCATGCTGGGAAGGACTCAGAGAAAAACAACATCTGAGGCACAGGAGCGGGGCAAGGCACGAGCTTGGTGCTTAAATTGATGATTTTCTTACACTTTGTCGATGGGGAGGCATAAAAGAGGGTCAGGTGTGGATAAAGATAAGGGGTTTTCAGAAGAGCTTGGAGCCAGGAGCAGTTTGGGAAGGGGAGGTTTTTAGCCTCTGACGATTTGGGAAGACAAAAGAGGTGGAAGCAGGGAGGTAACAACGCCGACCTTCTCTGCTCTTTGTTTGCAAGAAATGCAGAAATCGCTGCTGATATTGCTGAGTGCTTTCCTGCTGCTTTGTGGCTTGATTTGGAGCTGCAGCCCTTCCGAGCCTGACTTCCAAAAAAACCCCCAAAAAACCCACCCCAACCAAACAAATCCCAGCTGATGGAATCGTAATTGTTCCCTCTGTGGTGCCCACCAGGACACCCAACACCTTAACCTCACATCAGCCTTAGATCCTGGGCAGATTTGGTACAGATTAATGCCTTTTGGAGAGTTCTGGAAAGGTCAGAAACAGAAAAGAAGCTCTAATGTCAGTGTAGTAACCAGCTGGCTGTGTTGGGTTTCATTTTACTGCCATTGTAACACCAGGAGCCTGGGTGTCAGCAGCGTGCCCACTGAATGCCAGTGTCCCCCTCTTTTTTGTCAAGAGACAAGCCCATAAAGAAGGTATTTTCTTCCTGAAGAATTTCTCTGAGGCAGTAATGGGCTTTTTGGAGGGTTTGGTCCTCGTACCCAGAGATGTAAGGTGGGTGATTTACAAGGCACTGTGCAAATGCCAAATTGTTAGGCAGAACTGCTGCTGATTTAGAAGGCAGTTAAAGCTCTGAGTGTGCCAAGTGCCAGTAGAGTGTTTCTACAGATGGAATAACTGGAAATATTGGAGAGATTCCAAAGGTTTAATCAAATTCAACCAGGTTTTTTTTT
>WEIU01006244.1:61485-124516 GCA_013389925.1 Aegithalos caudatus | reverse complement strand
TTTTTTTTTTTTTTTTTGACTGCAGAATTCTCTGAGGAATGCGGGTTGAAATAGTAGATTATTCCACTGCCTTTAGTTCCATGGGGGAGATTTTCACAGATGAACACAAAGCAAACACACAAGACTTTGAAGCAAACACATAAGTGGGTCCATAAACGAGGGCTGGAGCAGAAATGCTGGACCAGAGTAGGGAACATCTCAGATGTCCTGGCAGGAGGTTCCTTGGAAGCAGAAGGATGGGTTTGCAGTCCCACAGCACAAAGGGAAGTGGCAGGCACAGTGTCCCTGGTCCAGTTCTGCTGGACCCAGGCAGGTTTTGGTGGGATTCTGGGCATCCTCTGTGCTCACAGTGCAGTGCTGGGACATACATATGTTTCTGCACAGATGCCCACCTTCCTCTAGTCTTGTTGACAGCCTTTCCAAGGCTTCTTATTTAGCCAGACCATATGTGCTTGGGCATGGAGATAGTGGGATGTGGAAAGAGCAGCACATTATCCTTGGGCTGCAAACACCATCAGGAGCAAATTCCCAGCAAATTTTGCTGGTGCAGAAATCCAGAGCTGCTGATCCCACATGGCAGGAGCCATCAGAGGACATTCCTGCCCTCATTTGTCAAAGCCAGGGTCCAGAAAGCCACTTCCCTTTGTTCTGTCCCCAAACCAGCTCTCGCTGTCCACTCCTTGAATATTCACCCAAAGCATGGATGAAGGAGAGGGGAAATGGTGTCTCCAGGGAAGGCTTTGCTGCTGAGGACCAAGCTGGGGAAGGGGTTGGAATTTTTTCCATGGGTTTTCCCTTGTTGGTGCAGAAAATGAGGAGCCCATCCCCGTTTCTGGCAGCAGGGATTTGTTTGGGGTGAGGTGGCAGGGCCAGGATGTGGCTGTCCCAGGAGCAATGCTGGGACAGTGCTGGAGCTTTTACCTCGCTCTGTGGGGGGGGTTCAGCAGAATTTTTGGGTTTTGCAGGCAGCCTGATTGGATCCACAAAGTGTCAATTATTCATTCTTGTAAGAGGAGAAGTTTCCTGCATTTCCTGGGGCGTTTGGCATTGATCCTCCCTGGAGTTGGGGACTGTCCCTGCGAGGCGCTGCCGTACTCCCAGCACGGACCCCGTGTGCCTCTGAGCTGTGTTTCTCATGGAATAAATCCCTCCAAAGCCATTAGCCTCAATGCCACAGTCTGCTGCTCCTGCTTTCCTGCCCCCACCTCCAGCCTGCCATTGATCCAGCCTGCTCTCCCCGTTTGCTGCAGTCAGGGCTGCCTCTGCCGCTGCGCACAAATTGCTTTAAAATTGAATTGGTTAAAACCATTTCATAAACATTCCCTCCCCTTCCTGATCCTGGCCACTGCACCAGCCAGAACTGGAGCTTTCATGTGATTTTACCTGGCCAAGGGGTGGGGCAAGATTCCCAATTTTATGAGTGTGTTTGTGTGGATTTTTTCTTAAGTCAGTTTAAAAATTAAAGCCAATGTGGTTATAGGAATCAGGTCCGTGAAGAAGCTGTTGTCTGTTTATGGATCTGTGTCCTAAGTGGTGTATCCTGCTCAAGGGATGTGCCTCAGCTCCTCTTGGCTTTGCAGGGACTGGGATTCTCTCTGTGCCATGTGCCACCAGCCCCTCTGAGATGAGAGCTCCAGTGCTCGTGCTGCTGTGCTGGGCCATGCTCCGGCAGCTTTGAGGCACCAGGATTGTTGTTTTCCTGCTGTCTGACCAGAGGCAGCTGGGGGATGTGGAGCTGTGGTATTTTGGAGGTGTTTAACTGAACATCCATGGGTACAGCAGGTCCACAGCAGGATGGTGATGAGCACATCCCTCCAAAGCACGTGGGGATTGCAGGGAGGAGGTGAGCATGGGCTGAGGTGTGCTCACCTACAGAGGTGTAAGTGCCTCTGCCTGGGGCTGCAGGAGCACTTGGAGCCACTGGCTCAGGAACTCTGTGTCAGACACATCCAAATGCAGCTGTGCTGATGCCAAAAAGCTTTTGAAAGGACTGTGAGAAGAAGGCTTTTGGAAATAAGGCACGGTTTTGCAGGCAGTTTCAAGTGTCACCCCGAAAAGGTGTGTTTGTACAAAAGGTGGCACAGTGCTCCCAGCAGCTGATGGTGTTCCATTGTTCCTCATTCACCATCCATCCCTCCAAACTCCTCTTCACTCCCAATCCTCTCACAAGAGCCCTTGTGCAGCAGCGTTTATCTCGAGTGCTGCTATATCAGGATCCATCGATCTTGTTATAAGATCATCTGCACCCAGCCCAAGCTCTGAGGGTGGAAAAGTGGCACGAGCTCTCTGTTCCTCTGGGCCTGGCCTTTGGTGCTGCCAGAGGCTGGCTCAGGGTGGGATTTGCTTGGATCTTCCTTGTGGGGTGACCCAATCCCAGAATGTCCCCATGGTGGAGAGCCCAGCCCAAGGTGATCATCTCCTCCAGCACTCAGCTAAACCTCAATCCTCTGATACCCCCTCAGCCACTTTGCAAATCCTTGTGGAAATCTGCCTGAATTCAGTTTTCTCTTGGGATTCCTCCTTCCTGCCCTTGCCCAGGGGCTCCTGGTCCTGCAGTCTCTGCCTCTGGAGCACCCCTTGCATGTCCTGGGGAATATCCTGGCTGGGCCTTTCCAACACTTGCAAGTTTCCTCTTGTATTACACTGAAAGCAGTTTGAACAAGCTCCTGCAGGAATATTTTCCGTGCCTTCAGGTGCTCCCTAAGCTCTTGTCTCACCCCTTGTCTGCAGGAGGTGATGGTGTGAAAGGACTGCAGACACACCTGGCCTTGTGCAGCCCCATTGTGCCCTCACCCTGGCACCTCTCTCTGCCTGTTGTGACTCCTCCACCCTTGGCTGCTGATGGAAAACATGGTGCTGCTGCTCCAGGAAATTTTACTCAGTGTCATGACATCAGTACAGGCTTCTTTGGGTTATTTCACATACAATAATGATTATATGAAATTAGTGTGGTTAATGGTGGTGAGGCCCTGGCCCAGAGCAGCTGTGGCTGCCCCTGGATCCCTGGAGGTGTCCCAGGCCAGGTTGGACACTGGGACTTGGAGCAGCCTGGGACAGTGAGAGGTGTCCCTGTCCATGGCAGGGGGATGGGATAAGATGTTCTTTAAGGTCCCTGCCAACCCAAGCAATTCTGTGAATCTTATTGATGCTCACCCAGAGAACCCAATACCAGCTGTGCAAATTTATTTGCACATTTTAGTTCAGCAGGGCCACCTTCAAGTGCAGACAGCAATTTCAGTTTCTGCTTAGGTGTTGTCATTCTTGTTGTCCTGTCAGGCAGGCAGGAGGTGTCCATGCTGCTGATGCCTGTGTCACCTCAATCCAGGCTCAGCAGTAAAGCTTCTCTCAGGAAATCCTTGGTTTGCTCCTGCTCTGGGGCCAGATTGGAGCTGGAGGGGAGGTGCTGCTGCCAGCATGTTGTGGTCCCAGCCCTTATCATCCTCAAGCCCTTCCCTTACATCTGTTTAGAAATGTTATTACCCCTGGAGCCTGATTCCCTCTCTTTTCCCAAGAAAAAGAGGAGGAAATTTGCCTGGGCAGTGTTGTGTGTCCGTGTTTTACAGCTCTGAGCTCGTGTGCCACACCCTGATGCCACCCAGGTCTGCTGAGCTTTGCTTGGCTGTGTCATCCTGCCCTTGCTGGAGAGGACAGGACAGGGAATGACACAGGTACAGCCTGGAACCCCTCACCTGAGGGGCCTCTGACCTTGGGCAAACTGAGAGCTCCTCACTGAGCTTTTCAAAGGGGAGAGATGGAATCCCACCCCAAAATGAGATTATAAACCAGGATCTCCTCTTCTGGGACAAGTGCCCCAAAGAGCAATGTTCTGAGACTCTCTCTCAGGTTTTCCTCCTTTTTTTTCAGATGGAACAGAACATTTCTTTCCAAGGAAGTAGAGAAAACATGAACAGTCTCTTCCACTCAGTAGTGATTTTTTTGTCAGCTCCTGGTGGTTGTTTCCCTGCCTTGGAGCTGACAGGGAAGGCACTGGGATGTCCCTGGAGCCATCACCCACCTGGGACCTGCTTCTGCTCCTTCCCCTTCCCACACCAGCTCATCCTGTGGCCCTTGGGCAAACAAGGAATTTCATATTCAGGAAGTTGGGAAGTTTGACTGTCCTTGGTCTAATTAGTTCCTTAAGCACGGGGGAGCTCAGATCACAGTTCAAATGGCTGTAATTTGAGTGAGCTTGAGACAATAGGAGAGGATTAAGTAGCAAAATTGTGTCTATTACTCTGGCCAAAAAAAAGAAAAAAACTATTCAATTTGAGTAGAATATATAATTTTCTGAGCATGAGGGTTAGGTATTAATGTGGGCTTGGCAGAGTTCATCATTTGTAAGACTGCACTGAGAGTTCTTCACGTGCTGAGATCTGAGATCAGGGCTGGAAGTCGAGCACAGTTTTCTGGAAATTCTCCTCTGAACAAAGAATTGGCCTCAACAAAGAGGTCACCAGGGAAGATTTAATTGCTTATTTTTGTAGGAGGTCCTCCTAAATGGTCTTCTGGTCTGAAATCCTGTGGATATCTATAAAATTTTGGAGGTGGCTTTTCTCAGAGAGCATCTGCCTCCCTTTTCCAGGCTAAGAGCTTCCCTGAAGGGGATCCAGCTCCAGGGGTCCCTCCCCTCAAAAGGGCGTGGTAGAAACACAAAAGCCCAAACACCCTGGGGATTCAAAATAATGCAACCTGGAGTGAAAGCCTTTGCTTTTCCCCTCTCTCTCCCTTGGCAGCAGATGTTGGAATCCAGGTGTTTTGCACGCAGAGGGCTGCAGCAGCCACAGCCCCGCGCATGTGCTGCATCCCTGGGAGTCCTAAGTGGTGTTTTCATGCTTTTAGTGGTATTGTGCAAGGCATGGCTGAGGGACAGAATCATTCTTTGTCTATCTAGGATGGGTAAATGGTGTATTTTATCTTCCTTTTTTTTTTTTTTTTTTTTTTTTTTTTTTTTTTTTTTTTTAATACTGTGTGCCTGCATCTGTTCTGATAGGGGAAAAACAATGCTAATTGGAACATTGGAAGGGGTTTGGAATGAACGGGAACAAACATTACCAGGCTGAGAAATTTAAAGGGAATTTAGTAAAAATGTCTGAGTTTAAGGACTTCCAGGAGCGGAAATCAAAACCAGAGTTTTGGTTGGCTTAAATCTGAGCATGGTGAGAATAAAAGGTCTTTGATGGCTGATTGCTGCATTAGCTGAACTCACAGGACAGTGTGAGAGCATGGGCTGGGTCATGGGATTATTTTGGTTGGAAAAGCCCTTTAAGATCTTTGAGTCCAGCCATTCCTCCAGCACTGCCAAGGTCACCTCTGACCCATGTCCCCAAGTGCCACATTCACAGCTGTTAAATCCCTCCAGGCATGGGGACTCCACCACTGCCCTGGGCAGCTGGACAACCCTTTGGGGGAAAAATTTTCCCCTTTTATCCAACCTAAACCTCCCTTGGCACACCTTGAGGGCAGGGGTGTCCTGCTGGTGCCTTTTATTTTCCTGTAAAGGAATCAGGTTTGAGCATTGCACAGATAATGCAGTAAAACCACCCAGTTTTGACCTTTCTTGCAATCTCTGATATCTGTGACCTGTGAGGGGTTCATAAGGTGTTGGATCAGCAGATCCCTGCTGGAACCAGGTGCTTCCCATGCCAGCCATGATTCCAGGGAGCAATAAACAGGGCTCCTTTTGCTGCAGGTATTTGTGCTGCAGTGGGGAACGTGCTGAGGTACCAGGCAGCTGTGGTTGCATTTTCTGCATGGATGAAGAGGTTCCTGCACAGGCTTATTTAGGGCTTATAAAGCTTTTGGCTGAGAATTTGCTGTGCAGGGCAGAGGGACACAGAGGCACCATAATGCTGCCTCCAATCTCCTTTGAGGTCTGGGCAAGAGGTCATGTTTACTGGTGTTTTTTAAATTTTGGCTTATTTTTTCAGGTCTGCCCTTTTTTTCCTCCTCTAACCTGAAGGCTTGTGCTTGCTTGGTTCTCCTGCTGGGCCACCTTTAAATCAACCAGAGAACCATGCATTGGCTTCACCAGCATTTCATTTATTCCTCCTGTGTCGGCTTCTTTGCTTGAAGCCTCTCAGTAGGCAAGGGGTTAAACAGCATCCTTATGGTTCTTCCAGTTACCCCATCAGGACTGTTTAAAAATTAGCTTCTCCCCACTTACTGCACTATAATTAGGATACAGGAGTTGTGGGGAATGATTTCACAAAGTGACTTGGTGTACTCGCCCGTGCACCCCAGGGAGCCAGGCAATTATGCATACATAATTCCACTCTTTGAATATTTTCTCTTTCTCTGCATAATTTCTCTCTATTCATCTTTCCAGTGTCCTTCTGAGATAAACTTAGAAGTCTCAGCTTTCAGAATTTAAAAAAAGCTCCTGTGCCTGCATGTGCACTATTTGCATTTCAGCCAGCAGCCGCTCTCGGGGCTGCGGCGGAGGGGAGAGGCTGGCGAGGAGGGCAGGGAATGGAGCCCAGGGAAGGAAGCAGGAGAAGCCCTCCAGTGCTCCTGGGGAAGGATCAGAGACAGGCTGGGAATCACAGAATAGAGTCATGGAATTGTTCAGGGTGGAAAAGCCCTCTCAGATGGAGTCCAGCTGCTCCCTCAGCACTGCCAGGGCCACCACCGCCCCGTGTCCCCAAGTGCCACATCCACGTGGCTGTTAAATCCCTCCAGGGATGGGGGCTCCTCCTGAGTCCTCCTCAGGGACTGCCCTGAGCAGCTGTTCCAGGGCTGGGACAACCCTTTGGGCAAAGAATTTTCTCCTAAAATCCAATCCTAACCTCAACAAAAGGTTATGGCTTTGAGTAACCTGACCTAGTGAAAGATGCCCCTGCTCACACAGCTGGGGTTTGGTTGGGATGATTTTTAGGAGGTTCTCTCCAGGGATATTTTGGAGCTGCCCCTTTCAGGGGTGTGATTTGGTTCTCATGCCCTGTGTGTGCTGTTCTCAGGGAATTCATTGCAGCCTGGCAGGGAAGCACAAGTGACTGCAGCATCTTTCCCCTGCTCCAGTCAGTTTATCTCTATAAACTTGCTGTTGACATGATGCAATTTCTCCTGGTTGCAGTGTAGCTGTAGAGCAGCAAAGTTGTGATAAAAGACAACTTGTTGAAGGGATTCTTTGTCATACTCACAGTTCATCTACAATTCCTTTTTTTCCCTGGCCAGGAGTGTGGTGGTGCTTTGCAATTATCCCTGCATTTGATGCCGGTTCCTTCTTTTCCCCCCCGCCCTCTTTCTTCCTGATTCAAGTTCCCCATTCATTCTCTCTTCCTTTTAGTTTCTTCTCCCCTTTTTTTTATTTTATCCACCACCTTCTCAAGGCACTGAAGCTGTCAGTGCTTTACTGTGGTCTGAGGAAAAGCTACTGTTCTACTTCCCGAAGAAAGCTCATTGTGTAGTGCCATGAAAAACGGTTTAAACAACACAAGGGAATAAAGGCACCACATTTCTCTGAAAGTTTTTCTTTTCTTTTCCTTTTTTATTTTTTATTTTTTAAGGAATAATACATAAGCTGCTAGGAGAGGGCAGAAATGTCTCCTGCTTCTCTCTGGTCGTGCCTGTCAGGCTGTGAAATTCTAAGGAAACCTGTGTTTTACATGGGAGCTTGAAAGCTGGACACCCCACCTCCAAACCTCTGCTGTTCTCGGCATTATCCTCATGAGCCTAACAAAAAAAATCCTCAGATTGTTCCCAAATAGCACAGAATCAAAGCTTACAAGGCAGTAGTGTAATTACTTGCTTTCTTTTTTGGTGCCAGTTTATTGCCATCTTATGTAAGACACTCCAGCACGTTCAAAGGGGCTTTTTAGCAGTGAGAGCTCAGTGATTCCAGTCTCAGCAGAGTTACTGGGGGCTGGCAGCAGGACAGGGATGGGTTTGGATCCTGGTTCCAGTTCTGCAAAGGGGCAGAGGCCCTGGATGTTGCAGAGCCATCCCTGCTGGACCCAGCCCCGCTGGATCCCTCTCAGCCCCCCAGCCCCATGCTGGACCCATCTGCAGCCCCTCATCCCTGGATACACCCATCCTTCCCTGGCCAAAAAGGCTTTGGGGCACCAGTTCAAATTTAGCTAGTTAGTTAGGCAGTTACATGCATGGGGCTTTTAAAATTTAAATGATTTAAAATAATATACATGTATTTAATTATTTGATATATAGCACACGCTATATATCACATATTTACATACATATACATATATCTATGTATCTATTACTAATCTATTACATATTTATTTATATTATGTGTTTAGAAGTCATATAAAATTAATGACACCTTAAGGAAATTAATGGGGTAATTATTATTATGACTGTTATTATTGCCATTATCATCATCATCCCTATTCTTTTCCCTCCTCATCATTGTCATTATCATCACTATTCCTGGTATTTCCCTGTTGGCAGAACCTCACCCAGATGTGCTGCTCAGCCCTGGGGTGGTGAGGAGTGATGCCTGTGTGTCTCAGGGTCAGGGGGTGCAGGGCAGTGTTGCCTCTTGCTCTAACAGCAGGATCTTTATCCACAGGGATTGCTCCAGTGAGCCTTGTCCTTTGCCCAGCATGTGGTGGAAAGAGGGAATTTGGGGAGGGAATTTTGTCAGCTCTTCCCATCTCTGCTCAGCATGGCCACTATGGCATCACACTGTTTAAATAAAAGGAACTTTAAATTCAGTTCTCTTTTCACCACTGATGGATGTGGACAGTGAATGTCCACCGGTCCCACTTCCAAGTTTGGAATCACCAAATTGCCAACTTTACTTTTCCAGTGGTTTCTTTCCCACTCATATGGCTGAGAGAGCTGGGAAAGGGGCTCAGCCTGGAGAAAAGGAGGCTCAGGGGGGCCCTTGTGGCTCTGCACAGCTCCTGACAGGAGGGGACAGTGAGGCTGGGCTTGGGCTCTGCTCCCAGGGAACAGGGACAGGAGCAGAGGGAACGGCCTCAACCTGGCCCAGGGGAGCTTTACATTGCATATTAAGGACAATTCCTTCATGGAAAGCTGTCCAGCCCTGGCAGGAGCTGTCCAGGCCACTGGTGGAATCATTGTCCCTGAAGGGATTTAAAAGCTGTGGAGATGTGGCACTCGGGGACATGGGGCAGTGCTGGCCTTGGCAGTGCTGTGGGAATGGTTGGACTCAAAGATCTTTGAGGGCTTTTCCTTCCTTAAGTGATTCCATGATTCTCTGCTTTTATGGCTTCAAACAGTGATGCAAATTTGGTGTAGCTTAAACACAGGAGAGGGAAGTTCAAACAAAATAGCTCCTTAATTGAAGCTAATAAAGAGGAAGTGTTTATTTTGCTCATATCTGTGTTATGCTTTTCTTAAGCCTGAAGCTGCACCTAAATCTCCTTGTGTTTCCATGTGAACATTTATTCCTATTTCTGTTTGTGCTCTGCTTTCCCAAAACACAGGCAGGGTGCAAGGGTAGGAATGTTCCTGCCTAGCAAAGCCACTTTTGGGGAGTGAATTGCAAATGTTGTTTTGTTTCCAGTAGTGCTGCAGCCAGTGGTGATTATTTTAGTAATAAAACCCAGAAGGAAAGCTACCCTTGGTCTGTATGGTGTGTAAGTGTCAGTTTTAGGGACAGCAGAAAATTGGGAAGTGATGGAGAGCTCGTGCCTTGGTAGGGAGGAAATCCAAGGCGGATTTACTGCAGTCTCAGCCATCTCTGTCATCAGCCCAGGGGACAGGTGACAGACACTGCCCAGGAGCTACAGAGTTGTTGTGATGATCTAAACTGCATAGAGATACCATGAGCTGAATTTCTGTGATTCCTCCTGCTTTTCATCATGGATTCTCCAGCAGGACTCTGGGAATGCCTTTGTGGAGCTGAGACAGGCTCTTCCTGGTGAAAAATAATTTTAGGAAAACAGTCCCAAGCAGTTGAAGCTGGGACTTGTGATCCCAGCCACAGCACCCATGGACTCATCACCTGAGGGGTTTGGGGACCCCAGAGGAAGCTCCAGCTCTGGCAGAGGAGGTATTGGGGACACGGGGACCGTGTCCAGGCTGGTGTCACACGTGTGGCTCACAAACTCGAGCTGCTCCGGCCAGGCTTGCCCAGAACTGCCAATCTGGACTCCATGGAGTACTTTGGAAGCTGCATCTTGGCAAGCAAGGGCTGGTGACAGATGCTCACTCTTTGTTTTTCCCGGGATAAATATGGTCAGGCTTTTGGAGTTGTTATTATTAGCATTGGTGTTCCAGGCTTTTCAGGACAAAGCGCCTCTGCCACGGCTTCTCTCCTCAGGACAAGGATATGGAGGGGCTGGAGAGAAGGGAATGGAACTGGAGAAGGAGCTGGAGCACCAGGAGAGGCTGAGGGAGCTGGGAAAGGGGCTCAGCCTGGAGAAAAGGAGGCTCAGGAGGGCCCTTGTGGCTCTGCACAGCTCCTGACAGGAGGGGACAGTGAGGCTGGGCTTGGGCTCTGCTCCCAGGGAACAGGGACAGGAGCAGAGGGAACGGCCTCAGGTTGAGCCAGGGAGGCTCAGGTTGGATACTGGGAAGAATTTTTTCACTGGAAGAGTGGTTAAGCATTGGGACAGGCTGCCCAGGGCAGTGGTGGAGTCCCCATCCCTGAAAGTGTCCAAAACCCGAGTGTTTGTGGCACTCATGATGTTCTTTATTTGTCATGGTGGTGTCCAGGCAAGGGCTGGACTCAGCGATCTTGGAGGTCAATTTCCAAGCCTGATGATCCTGTGGTTCTCCTCTGGTTCCTCCATTGATTCAACCCCAGATTCCACACTGCTGGCTCCAGGGCTGCCTTCAAAACCCTCTTCCTCCTGCTTTTTTTTTCCCAGTGGCACAGATTCCCAGGGCCTTGTAAGGTTTTTAAACATTTTCTGTTTAAACAGCACTGTCACCCACGGGGAGACACGGCATTCCAGCTCTTCCTCCACAGCCTACCTGGCAGAGGGAAAGCCTCTTCCCAACATTCCTGCAGACACAGCCTGTACCCAGCAGCTCCCCAGCCACGTGGGGCTGTGTGTGGCAGGAATAGTATTGCACATTTCATTATCTGAACTTGCACGACCTATTTCTGCATCTGGCGGTCGGTGGGAGGCAGGAGCACGGTGTTTGTTTCCTCACCTTGTTTGCTTCCCTTGGAACTGACACAGGATTTAAATAGAGCATCTCCCTTCCCCATCCAGGCATTTGTTCCTGTTGTGTTACTCTCCTCCTCCTCCTCCCCACGTTTCCCTGGCTGTGTTGTAGCACCTGTTGTGCTCTGCACAAATTAGAGCGTGACATTTTCCCAGCGGGGGTGAAACGGCTCCCGAGGGGCTCTGAGCACTGCTGGGATCAGATCTGGGATCCTGCTCGGGGTACAAGGGTACCCTGGGTGACAACAGGGCAGGGATCTGCCAAGCTGAGATGGTCACAGGTGGCTGTGCTTTTAAACCTGATTTAACACGTGAGGTTGAGTAATTAGCCACATCATCAGGTGCCATCAGCAGCATCAGGAGGTTGCTGCTTTGGTTCCTGGAATGCTGCTGAGGTGGGGTCATTCCTGCTGGGATGCTCTTGCCTGTGGGCCTGGTGGAGCTGCTGGTACCTGGTGTAACAGGGCATGGGAATCCCACCTGGGCACCCAGCACCTGGCTCTGCAAGTCACCAGGGCAGTGGGTGTTGTGAATATTTGACCTCTCCTTTGCCCAGGGCAGCCCGGGCTCTGACAGCAGCTCTGGGGCAGGGGTGGCAGGAGGGGAAGGGCAAGAGGCAGCGTTTGTCCCCTTGGCTTCCTGCTGGCTTTGGGGCACAGGGGAATGGCCTGGAGTTGTGGGAATGCTGAGCCTGCCACACAGAGCCTCTGCTCTGGAGCCAGGCTGGGAGAGCTGGGGGTGTCCAGCCTGGAGAGGAGACGCTCCAGGGAAGCCTTACAGCCCTTTCCAGTGCCTAAAGGGGCTCCAGGAGAGCTGGAAAGGGACTTGAGATCAGGGATGCAGGGACAGGACACAGGGAGTGGCTTCCCATTGCCAGAGAGGGCAGGGATGGATGGGATATTAGGGAGAAATCCTTCTCTGTGTGGGTGGTGAGGCCAGAGCAGCTGTGGCTGCCCCTGGATCCCTGGCAGTGCCCAAGGCCAGGCTGGACATTGGGGACAGTGGGAGGTGTCCCTGCCCATGGCAGGGGTGGAACAAAATGATCTTTAAGGCCCCTTCCATCCCAAACCATTCTGTGGCTCGCCATAGAGGGAATTTCTCCTTTCCAGCTGCATCATGTGGAATGTGGACACTGATATTTAGTATATGCCAAAGGCAGGCAGACCAGAATTCCTTTTTTTGTCACAATACTCTTTGATTAAGATCATTACAGCGACTGGGAGCAGCACTGCTGGTACGAGCAAGTTGGTATTTCTGTCTCACAGGCTGCAGCTCAGTGTTCAAGCTGTCAGCCCAGATGCAATTTAAAAAAAAATCAACAAAAAACACCCAGAAAACCAAAAATGGTTTTCATCCATTGAGCCATTTTAGGGCTGTGGTTTTAAAAAGTAGATTTTAACTTGCTGGGGAGTATTTTTATGGATATGCATCTTCATGTTGTAAGATTTTCAAGAAAAATCTCTTGTACATCTTCTGTTTTTCTTTACTTTGTCACGTGAGAACGTGCTCGTGCCTGTTAAAGGGACCTTTGATGGGGAATTGGTGCCAAACACAACTGCTCTTTCCATGCTATTTTAAGTCCAGTTTAATTTGCCATTCAGAACTGGTTTTTTGCTTCATTTGGACCTCTGTAAAAAGAGGGGAACAATGCAGTTCCAAGCAAATCAACATCATTTAATGCAATGGTGTCATCATGCAGGTAAATCAGAGCAGGAACTGCAGCAACTGTGAATGTGTAAGGGTGGACTCAGGGAAAAATATGGACAGACTGGATAAATGGTAAAAGGTAAGGAACATGGTGAATCCGTAAATGCTCAGAAATTGTGAGACTGGCTTAAACCATGCAATTTAAAAAGTAAATCCTGATTTCTTTTATGTCTGTGCTGGGTTTTTGAGCTTTTAGGTCACACTTGGTTCATATTTTCAAGCATTCCTTTACAGTTTGATGGGCCAGGCACAGGCTTTGGTTCAGGTGAGACTGTCAGGTCTCAACTCCAGGAGCTCAAGCATTGGGAAAGACACCAAACAGTCAGAGCTGATCACACAGGGCGAGCTGGAAGCACTAAATTTAGATCATTTCAAATCCTTCCCCTCTGCAGTGCTGCTGGATTGTTAACTGAGGTGAAAAAACCATGGAAGTGCTTTGAGTTCCAAATTGATCGCGTCCTTTTAAATCCCAGCGTAAATTCTGTGGCGCTTCACCTCCCTCCCACAATCAGGCCCAAAGAGCGAGAGGAACGCTGTCATCTTCCTCCCCATCTATCCAAGGAATGGATATCAGGGATCTGCTAATGAAATATTGGCAGATCCATGCCAGGAGAAGCAACAGCAAGAGAAATCTGTGCTGGTAGACAGGGGAGTTGCAGCAGTGACTTGACACGACTGAGCCAATCCAACCCAGAGATCTGGTTGCTATTGAGAGAAAATATTCCTGGCTCCAAGAATGGAGGGCAAAAACCCTTTAGTGGGATGGAGTTGTACCATCTGTGACACCTGCATTCAGTGCTGGGCACGGGGGATAATAGGGAACGAGATTGTGCAGCAAAACATGCGTCATTTACCTCGGAATAAAGAGGTTTAATTTCTGAAAGGCTCTCAGCACATCTTGAAGTAAATGGGAGCCAAGGACGTTTGTCATCTGGCAGACTGAGGCACGGAGCTGGGCTGGATGAACCTTGGAGGGCTTGCACATGGAAATTTCCTGCCTGTCCCTGTGCTGAGGGAGTGGGGAGGATTCCTGAGGGAGCCTGGCTGCACCTGGAGTGACAGTGTGGAGCTGAAAGGTGGGTGCAGGGCCAAAATCACCACTGGGAGATGTTTCTGCCCAGTTCTCCCCACCTTGGTTGGTTGCTGTCCAGGTGTTTGAGTGGCAGCTCCCTGCTCAGGGATGGGGAGCATCCTCTGCACCCCCAGCCTGGCCCCTCTTCTCTGGGTCAGGTACCTGAGCAGTTTGTGATGGGTTATCTCCTTGATACAGGCCTCTCTACTAAAGAAAAAAGGCCAGGAAATGTTTAATATTCTCAGATTTTAAAGATGTCTTCAGTTGATGTGAGCCTTGGAAGTCTCCACCTTGAGCTGTGCTTTTCAGTTGCTCCTTTGCTTCCTTGGGTCTGTTTTTTTTCACAGAATCACAGAATAATTAGGGTTGGAAAGATCAGCAAGGAGGAGTGGGCCCTGGCTGGGGTTGGGTGCAGAAGCAGAGCACTACAGGATGCCTGGGTGCCTTGTCCCATGGGATTCCCACCTCTTCCAAAACCCATTACACATAAGTGGGGTCTGTCATTTCTAGCAAGTTATTCCCAGACAAATAGCAGTGAAAATGTTTTATGGACTGAATCACCGTGAGTGGTTTAATTGCTTCTTTTCAACAGCACTTAATTCTTGCTGGGATAAGTCACTCCTCTGGCAAGACCTTTGTGCTTTTCAGGTGAGGATGAACCCAAAGCAGAAGTCCTAAATCCATCCCATAAATTGTTTTAAACCAGGGGTGAGGCAGGCTGTAGCTCTCAGGTTGCTGCTTGCCACTGGAAGAGCTCTGATTTTCCTACACAGTCATGGAAGCACAGGCTCGTTCAGGCTGGAAAATCCCTCTGGGGATGTCAGGTCCAACCACTCCCCCAGCACTGCCAAGGCCTCCACTCACCCCTGTCCCCAGGTGCCAGATCCATGTGGCTTTTACATCCTTCCAGGGATGGGGACTGGACAGCCTGTGCCAGGGCTGGACAAACCTTTGGGTGAAGGAATTTCCCCAGTATCTACCCTGCCCCTCCCCTGGCCCAGCCTGAGGCCGTTCCCTCTCCTCCTGTCCCTGTTCCCTGGGAGCAGAGCCTGACCCCCCTGGCTGTCCCCTCCTGTCAGGAGCTGTGCAGAGCCACAAGGGCCCCCTGAGCCAATTAAGGAGCTATTTTGTTTGAACTTCCCTCTCCTGTGTTTAAGCTACACCAAATTTGCATCACTGTTTGAAGCCATAAAACCAGAGAATCATGGAATCACTTAAGGAAGGAAAAGCCCTCAAAGATCTTTGAGTCCAACCATTCCCACAGCACTGCCAAGGCCAGCACTGCCCCATGTCCCCGAGTGCCACATCTCCACAGCTTTTAAATCCCTTCAGGGACAATGATTCCACCAGTGGCCTGGACAGCTCCTGCCAGGGCTGGACAGTTTTCCATGGAGGAATTGTCCTTAATATGCAATGTAAAGCTCCCCTGGGCCAGGTTGAGGCCGTTCCCTCTGCTCCTGTCCCTGTTCCCTGGGAGCAGAGCCCAAGCCCAGCCTCACTGTCCCCTCCTGTCAGGAGCTGTGCAGAGCCACAAGGGCCCCCCTGAGCCTCCTTTTCTCCAGGCTGAGCCCCTTTCCCAGCTCCTTTCCCTTCTCTGGACTCTCTCCAACCCCAAAATGTTTTTAAATATCGACGAAGTTGCAAATAAACCTTTGAGAGCAGAGCCCAAGCCCTTGGAATCGGTGCCAGGGCCTGGCTGAGCTGACAGCTCCCGTTCTCACTCAGGCACTGACAGCTTCTACCTCGCCGTGCCCAGGCTAAATTGGCTCTTTTTGAAACCACTCACATTTCTTGGGGTGCAGCGTGAGCTGTGCAGCCCTGAGCTCAGCACAGCCCATTTATCAGCTCCTGCTCAGAGGTTTTTAGCAGGGATATCATGTGGGTTTAGCAAACAGGCCGGGAGACGCCAGCCGGCACCTTCCCCATTAACCTCTCCGGCGTGGCGAGCCAAAAGCCGTGGCTTTGGATTGCTGCAGGCCCTGTCCTGCTGGGAGAGCAGCCTGTCCCCTGTGCTTTAAATATACTTGGATATGCCAATCCCCATTTTTAAGATCCAGGGTAGGAAAACAGACTCTGCCTGCAGCACCATTCGCGGCGTCACTTCGCCAGGGTAATATCCAGGAATCCTCTAAGTGACTTTAAGATGCTGTGCTAATGCTTTTTACTTAAACAAGAGCCATGGGCACAGCTAGAGGACTGGTTTAGGACTTAATTTATGCACTGCTCTGGAGTTTATTCAGTGGGTTGTTGCTCTCATCTCATGCTAAGACAAAGGGTGGATATTTCACAGTGGTGGCTCATGTGAGACCCCACCTGCAGAGCCGCCTCCAGCTCTGGAGTCCCCAGCACAGGAGGGACTTGGAGCTGCTGGAGGGAGTCCAGGGGAGGCTAAAAAGGTGATGGAAGTGATGTAACTCCTATCCTGTGAGGAAAGGCTCAGGGAGAGCTCAGAGCCCCTTCCAGGGCCAAAAGGGGCTCCAGGAGAGCTGGAGAGGGACTGGGGACAAGGGATGGAGGGACAGGACACAGGGAATGGCTTCCACTGCCAGAGGGCAGGGCTGGATGGGAGATTGGGCAGGAATTGTTCCCTGGCAGGGTGGGCAGGCCCTGGCACAGGGTGCCCAGAGCAGCTGTGGCTGCCCCTGGATCCCTGGCAGTGCCCAAGGCCAGGCTGGACATTGGGGCACCCTGGGACAGTGGGAGGTGTTCCTGCCCATAGCAGGGGGTGGAATGGGATGATCTTTCAGGTCGCTTCCAGCCCAAATCATTTTATTCCATGAGTTGTGTCAGTGTCTCCAGAGCACTTGCCCATTCTTCAGTCAGGAAAGATCTCCACTGCAGCAGCAGAAGGGCTCAGTGACCACATCTCTGCCCACTGCCCACCACTCTTCATCCCACTATGGTCACCCTCCATGCTGGAGTTCACAAACTCCCATGTTCCAGCTGTATTTTTTTCAGCAAAGACAAGATTTGATCAATTCTGCTTTGGGATTTTGTAGGTAGAGTTCACTAGAGGTCCAGAACCAGGACAAAGATTTTGCTTCAGCCCCACTTTCCCTGCAGCCTCCATGCCCACCAGCTGCTGCTCCTGCCACTGCTCCCAGAGGCAGAATCCCTGATTTTCTGCAAATCAAACGCCTGCACATCATTTGCTTTAACTGAGATACCTTTGAAAGAGTTTCTACAGACTGAATTTGTAATGCACATTTGGGAAGGGTTTTTTTCCCACCGTTATCAGCTCTAATGAAATCCCAGGTCAGTTTTAGGCAGCCTGTTATCTCTGTGATCTGGAGCTCTGCACTAATTTCCAGCAGTCTAAATCTTCCAAATGAACTTCCTCATTTTGGGGTGGACGTGGCATTTCCCTGGCATGGATCCCTGGGGCTCAGGAGGAGCAAACTCCAGGCTCTTCTCCCTGGGCAGCAGTTACCCCATGCACTTTTTACCCTGACTTGGATTTTAAAAGGCTCTTGTGTGGTTTGAATGTCTTCTCTTTCAGCTCTGTACCCACACTGGCGTTATGGTCAGAGGGATTTTGTTGTTATTTCCATTTTTTATGCACATGTGTCACTCTTGCAGTGGTATCAAATCCTTTCATCACCAAGTCATGGAATCACAGAGTGATTTGGGTTGGGAGGGACTGTAAAGCTTATCTGGTTCCAAGCTCATCTTGTTCAGGTTGGACACTAATAAAAAATATTCACAGTCAGGGTGGTCAGAAATGGGAAGGGGCTGCCCAGGGAGGTGGTGGAGTCCCCATCCCTGGAGGTGTTTAAGGAAAGACTGGATGTGGCACTCAGTGATACATTTGGTTCATTTATGTACAGGACTCTGCTTTATCCCTAGACACCATCCCTGTTGGTTAATTTGATTTAAATGAGGTTAAATAAAAACCTGCACAACGTATTTTGCTGGACTTCCATCAAATTGCTCAACAATAACACCACTTACAGTGTGTACAAATATGACTTTTCCACTCTGGGAGTAAAGTAATTTATCAACAAGTGGTCCTTGTCCCTGTACTGTGGCAAGTCTTTGTGAAATCTACTTTTTAGAGCAGGCTGCGGTTTACACGACGTGTGTCTTCGTTACAAACACGCTGTATTTTTTAAATGTTAAGATGCAGAAGAATGAAAAGCAGGCGTGCATTTTGGAATAATTTTTGAAGGGGAAAGCTCTCCATTGTGCAGACACTCCTTGAAATGAATAGATCTGCATTAAATGTGTTCTTGAACTTGGCGGTGGACTTTGATTCCATCCATTCTGGAGGATATTCCACCAGTGTAAGAGAAATGGTTGGAAGGGGGAGCTGGGTGATTTATCCTTCCATCTCCACCTTTGTGTTTGCCAGCCAGCAGAGAGGGCATTGTTCCCCTTCCCTCTTTATTGGTTTTCTGGGACAATCAGTGGTGGGAACACCCTTTGGAAGACTGGTTTTTCTGCCAGGAGGTTTTTAATCCACATCTCCTGAAGAGTTCTTTCCCCACGCTTGCTGATGTCTGTCCCACAGCCCCTTCCCAAGCAGGATCCTGCCCTCTGCACCACACACTGAACCCAAACAACCATGCCTTGCTTGACCCATGGCAGGGATCAGGGCCAGCCCTGGGTGTGTGTCTCTGCTTGGAGTTTGGAGGATGATTTTTGGTTTATCTGACTGAAAGTTTTAATTTTATCTCATTAGAAACCTGACGTGATGAGTTGGAAAATAAGTCAGCACAGTGTCAGAGTCTCATTGTGGCTCCATGATAGGAGATTCCTTGTCTTGGAGTGGGAGTTGACGCCCCAAGTTCTCCAGACCCTGGTGGGAGATGCTGGGATCTCACCTGTGGTGCAGAGGGGAGGGATCCATCCATCTCCATCTCAGAGGATGGAGGCAGACTCTCCTTGCAGGCTGTTAGGGCACAGAGGATGCTTTGTAAGGCTCTGTTGGTTTAGAGCTGGGGGAAGGCAGAGCTGAGCAGGATTTGGGGTCAGACAGTGGCACCCACTTGCTCAAGGCAGACCTTTCCCCACTTGTCACAAAGCCTGTCTCCACTAAAAGGATTTAGAGACAACTTGGCATAAGAGGAATTTTAAATCTTCTTTTGTGTCTGTCGATATTTCCTTGGAGAGATACCTTATTTTTCAGCTGGATGAATGGCCTTTCCCAGGTGTGGCTGACACTCACTGTGTCAGAGATGCAGAGCTGCAGTGTGATCCATGTGTGCCAATGTGGGTGGCACCTGCAGCCTGAGAAAGGCCATGGCCACCACAAAACCACTTGCTTTTCTGAAAATACTGAAACCCTACGTGCTGTTATTGTTGAGTTGATGTGAGCAGCCATCTGGAATCAGTGCAGAGCAGGGAAAAACTGGGGAGGCTGCAGCATTCCAGGCAGGCAGGATGATGGCTCCAGAGCGGGCAACCTCAGCTCAGCGTTCCCTGGCTGCTCTCAGCTTTGTGTCTCAGCACTGATGTTATTTTAATGCAGTTCCATGGCTGGGGTTGCTGTGATTAGCAGAGCAATTTGCAGCGCGTTCTTCAAAATTGCCAATCAATTGGAGCCCAAAATAGACGGGAGCTGCTGCGGGACCGGGGCTGCTGCCCAGAAAAGCCCGGAATGGTTTGTGAAGGCTGAGCAGGATTGGAGGTGCCTCTGTGGATCCCCAAGCTCCTGCCTTGCCCCTCTTCTAATTGCAGAGTGGAGAACAGGACTGTTGAGGCTAAAAGGGAACGAGGTGTTGGAGGGATTTTGTTAAATCCCTTGGAGGTGGCTGCGTCTCCCTGTGCTGCCAGAGGATGCAAAGGTCACATCCTTCCCACCTCCTTTTATCCCAGCAGCAGGGCTGGATTTAGGAGGTTTAGAGGTGAGGTTTAGAAGAGGAGCGACTTTCTCCTCTTTTAGATGATAATTGTGCACCCTGATCATCCACTAGCATTGACTTTGAGGATGGAATCTGCTGGATTTTGCCCAGCTTGGGCCAACAGCATTTGCAGCAGCTGCTGGAGCTGGAGCACCACAGGGTGCAGATGGCACCGTTCCGCCACATCCATGACACTCTGCCTCCCTGACGGTGTTCCTACTGCCAAGCCAGAGCCCATGGGCTCCATTTTCCTTTGCATTTCCCCTCTCCTTGCTGTTTGCAGGGGTCTGGGAGGAATACCAGCCAATGTTCTGTTAGGGGGGTGGAGATTTTGGGTTGGGGAGCTCTGGGTGCCCGTCCTTCACATCCGTCTTTCCCTTGGAAACTGAGGTGTGCTGCCCCTTGGGCAAACAGGCCCTCCACAAGGATGGTCATCCCTTACATCTTGGCATGTGTTTGAGGGTCAGGGTGGCACAGGTGGGTGACAGAGGGGACATGAGCAAAGCCCACTCAAGGGGAAAACCTCCAGGTGCATCATGTGTGTTATCTGGTCTTGGTTTTCCAGGGGAACTGATACAAAACCATGAATTCATCCTTCACCTGGCATTTATTCATCTCTTTTTGGTTGGGGTTTGACTTTGGTGAGATCTTACCCTTTACACTGGGAGGCTCAGATGTACAGCCAGAAATAAGATGGGATTTGAAGTGGTTTTAAACGTCTTTTAGCTTTGCTAAAGTTGGGTTTTTTGTTTGGTTTTCTTTTTCTTAGCAGTTCCATCACTGCTCTCGATTTATCTGGGGTACTTTGGAACTGACAATGAAGTGTCCTTGAGAGGCTGGGAACGCATCGCTGCTGACTCCTGAGAAAGTTTTTAAAAAGCCAGATTGTTTATTTTCAGGAAAAATGACAAAACCCTTATTTTGTGGAAAGCAAAGCCCTCAGCAGGGCTTGGCATGAGGAGACAAAGAGAGGCCTGGAGCATCCAGCCAAGCCCGAGTTTCCCTCCCATCACATCGTCCCTTGCCTCGCTCCCGTTGGGAGAGCAGATTTGGATATGAGTTTTTTATTTTTACTGAAGAATTGATTTCGTGGCTGCCCTAAGTGAGCAGAGCTGTGATGCATTAACTGATGTCAGGCAGGGGATGTTTACCTATTTATCTTGGCTGCGGCAGTGCCTGTAGTATTTTCTTCCTCTGTTCTCCAAGACTCATTAAACGTTACAAACACCACTGAAGTCCTAATGAAACAATTGCATCCTCATGGCTTGATATGCAAAGTAACACCTCCAGCAAAGGCTGATAAATGCCTGTCTTTATGGGTTTTTTTTCCCACATGGAGAGGAACCATATTGACTTCCTCTGCTCTGGAGCCAGCTTGGGAGAGCTGGGGTGTTCACTTAGAGAAGGGGAGGCTCCAAGGAGACCTCAGAACCCCTTCCAGGGCCAAAAGGGGCTCCAGGAGAGCTGGAGAGGGACTGGGGACAAGGGATGGAGGGACAGGACACAGGGAATGGCTCCCACTGCCAGAGGGCAGGGCTGGATGGGAGATTGGGCAGGAATTGTTCCCTGGGAGGGTGGGCAGGCCCTGGCACAGGGTGCCCAGAGCAGCTGTGGCTGCCCCTGGATCCCTGGCAGTGTCCAAAACCAGGCTGGATGGGGCTTGGAGCAGCCTGGGACAGTGAAAGGTGTCCCTGCCATGGCAGGGGTGGGATGAGCTGATCTTTATGGTCCTTTCCAACCCACACCGTGCCTTGATTTGTGCTCTCCTGCGCCGTGCCTGGTGCTGCAGGTGGGATGCTGGGGCAGATCCCCAGCAGCCCCAGGTTGTTCTGTGTCCTCTCCAAGCTCAGGACTTCATCCCTCTTGGCCTGGGCAGCTGACATTTGTCCCTGTCTGTGCCCTGTGAGGCTGTGCCAGGAGCAGTAGGATCCTCCAGCGCGGCCGAGAGCCGCGGTGTTAGCGCCGGGGGAGCCCCGGCCTGGCTGATTGGTGTAGCAGGGTTTGAATTCTGCACTGAATATGACTAATAATCCATGACCTGGCTGTGATTATAGATGAAAGAAAGCTGATGAAGAGACCCTGCAGTGGCACAGAAAGGAATTAGCCATTGTCTAAAGCCGGGGCAGTACCGGAGCATTTGGATTTCACATCTGAGACTCACGGGTGAATAATTCAGCACTTGAAAAAATGCTTCAGCCTCAGTGTGACATCTCCACATCTTCTTTCAGTGATATCCAAGACTTTAACTAAACATTGCTTCCCAGGGTGCTGGGGCAGCTGTCCAGATATTTTTCCTCTTAAATATCAGCATTCCAGATTGTTACCTGGATACGGCTGGAGATTTGGACTGATATCTTAGGAGATGCAATCTCTCCTAATGTGGGATTTTGCCTTCGGACATCACGGTGGAACCCAAAATCTTTCCAAGTAAAATCAAGAGACGTGGCTTTAGATTTAAGTGGTGTTTCCATCTAATTGTGTGATCTGCTAAGGCCTGTGGAGTGAGGATGGGGTTGTTGGGGAATTTTGAATAAATCAACCAGTTCTCAAAGGCAGAATGTTGGTGGATTCCTTAAACGTGAATAGGAAAGTGGAGGAAAAGTAGGTTGTGTGTAAAACAGCCTTGGAAAATGGCTTGATGTTTTCTACAGGGGCCCTGTAACCCTAAAACTAAGTCCAGTGCTATTAAATCTCTGCATTTGAGTGGAAAACAACCATCCAGGAATGTGTTAAAGTGTTCCTACAACCTCAGCTCCGCTTCCTCCAGCGTATACATTAGTATAAGTCTTTAAATAAATGATCACATATTATTCCTCAAATAATTCATCCATTTTCTGAATTATTAGCTAAAAATGGATGGTATCTTATAATTGTCATCAATTCCAGCTCCTTATCGGCCCTAATAAGTTCTTTTCTCGGTGTGATAAGTGTTTTGATCATTTCCTACCTCCCCTGATTTCCCTTTATACTCAGAAGCATTCACTCCTTCAGATGAACATCACGGGATGAGACTGGGAATCTGTTTCACCTGTAAAATCTGAGGTCCAGCTGTGTCAGCTGTAGGAAACTACTCAGGAAAATAAACCCAAAGGGGTTTTTTTTTGCTGCATGTTTTCCCTAAGTGTAGATCACTTTTAGGCTCACCTTGCCTGGCAGAGCCACTGCACCGAGGTGGTCTCAGAGAAAAAAAATGATGGGGATGATGATGTATTTAAGAGTTGCTACCTGCTTGTGTAATTAAAGGTTTTAAAAGCAAAACAAAACGAGCAGAAGTAACCCCAGCTTTGTGCTCCAGAGCTGAGAGCACAGGCATTCCTTTCCAAGCACAAGGAATATGCAGGAATTGCATAAAGTTGGAAGTTTAAAAAGGAAATCATATGGAAGGGCCCATCTGCTATCAATGCAGTCATTTATATGTACATAGAAAGGAAAAAATCCTCATGAAACTTGGGAGTTGTTCAGGAATATTCAAAGGATCTGGCTAAAAACTTGGTTGTAATGTCTAAGGGGGTTTTGTGATCCACATCCCTGTGGAATATCACCCTTTTTTGGGGGGATTTCTCACCTTTGCCTCTTTTCTGGCAATCTTTAGTACCTTGAAGCTGATGGCCCAGGATTTAGCACATGGCATGGCCCTGCTCATGGGAACAAGATGAGCTTTGAAGTCCCTTCCAACCCAAACAATTCTGGGATTCTGGGATTCCATGTCCCATAGTAAGGGAACAGCAGCTCCCTGAACCAGTTCTTCCTGTAAAACATGGGAGGAATGAGCCCTTCCTCCCCTTGCTCCAGCTTAATTCCTTCCTGTGCCTAAGCCAAGCACTCCATTGTTTGGTTTCCTTTCTGTGCTTTTATGAAAATCATGTGTACTTTAGAAATTAACACTTTTTATCTGGAGTCCACGTCAGCTAATTGCTAATAAGAGACAAACGAGATTTGTTAAAATTCCTTTTTCTCCTATAAAATTTCTAATTTGAAGATATTAGAAAAGAGAAATGTTTACCCCACTAGGGTTACTGCAAATATCCTGATGAGCTTTCACATCCTCCTCCGGCACCAGCCTAATTACCCTCCTTAGTCCAAACCTTAATATATTACAAATCTGTACAGAAAAAAAAAAAAAAAAAATCCTCTTTTTCTCCTTTTTTTAAACCTGGTGTTCTTTTTTTTAACAGGGAAAAGAATATATCTCATAGGGAAAGAGGCAATGGCAGAATTTGGGACCAAGACTTTTCTGTAGCATATCCCTGTGAAATCCAACTGTTTGTGCTGTTTTGGCTCTGCATTAATCCATACCTCTGAACAAAACTTTACACACCCTTCTTCAGCTGAGTTATTTCATAATATCCAGTGTGTGAGGGACTCTGAAACATCTCCTTTCTTCATCAGCTTCTGTAATCTTAATGCACTTGACCTTGACCTCTCCTATTTCCTGATGAGGTTCACAGGAAGAGTTTGTTAAGCTTTTCAGACACTGGTTTGTCAATGGATCCATAAATAAAGCAGCAGAAAGAGAATCTGGGTAATAAGTTCATTTAAATGAAGCAATTCTGCCCATCAAGAAATCTCCATCCCAAACTATTCTTTATTAGCTTTTGTTATTTTAGAGCAGACTGATGTATAATTAGCTTTGGAGAGTCCTCGTGTTTTGGGGAGGTTAATACCCCACGATCCTGCTGAATTCTCAACCTTTGCAGATTTATGAGATCTGGAGTTTTTAATCATTCCACTCTGCTTTTCTCAGTCATCCAGGCCCTTAACATTTCTGATTTATCTAAACTTTATATCCAGAGATGGAGTGAAAACGACATATTTGGAATACAGCTGCTTTTAAGGAGGAAAGGCAAAAAGCAACATCAGGGGCTGTCTTTGGGCATCTTTGCTGCTTAAAGGGAGCTTTGAAAAAAGATGGACAGAGGCTTTCCAGACAGGCAGACAGGACAAGGGGAGGTTAAACTGCCAGAGGGGAGATTCAGGTTAGGAATGAAGGGGAAAAACTCCCCTGGGAGGGTGGGCAGGCCCTGGCACAGGTGCACAGAGCAGCTGTGGCTGCCCCTGGATCCCTGGCAGTGTCCCAGGCCAGGTTGGACACTGGGGCTGGGAGCAGCTTGGGATAGAGGAAGGTGTCCCTGCCCATGGCAGGGGTGGAATGGGCTTTAAGGTCCTTTCCAATCCAAGCCATTCTGTGATTCTGTTAATTAGAAATGTTTTTACTTCTGGCCATCACAGCTAAACCAAAGTTTGTGTTCTTACTCATTTTCTGGAGATGAAAATCTCCCCCTTCCTTGCCAGTGCTTTTCAAAAATATGCAGCTGCTGACACTAATTATTGCTTCATTTCCTTCCACTTCTATAAAATATGAGAGGATGACCAAAAAAACCCCAGCAACTCTTCTTAATCATCCTCCCTTGCTCTTGGTAGGCAGGGATTCTCTTTATGCTTTTTGTCCTCAAAATTGGGTGCACACATTGAAACCCTCATGAGGCCCACCTGGGCTCCTGCATTTCCTCACCCTCATTGTTCCCAGGGGAGTATTTACCGGGCCCCATGTGCAAATTCATCCTACATTTGGTAAAAAGGGATATTTAATTCTTCTTTACTTGAATCATCAAGGTTTTCTCAGGTTCTTGATCACTGTCTGTGGGGACGTGGAGTGGAGCTGTGCTCATCTGAGGCCAGCAGCCTTTGTTTGTGGCCCTGGAGCATCCTTTTCCCTTCCATTTTCTCAGTCTCTCTGTTCTCCATTTCCCCACGAGCTTCCCCTTCTCTCCAGTGATTCCTCCCTGACTCTCCCCTTTTCTTGCTTTGCATTTTGGAGCTCTCCTCTCTGTGCTTTGGCAGCTGTGCCTTCCCTAACCCAGGACAGTATTATGCTGAAACCCTCCACATTTCAGACGTTCCCTCATGCGTTTCAGCTCCTCCAGGATTTTAATTGCCACCTTTTTCCCTTTGTGATACGCTGCTGCTCTTGATGTCTGAGAATACATTTACAGAGAAAGCTCCTTTGGTATTTAACATGTGCTTTGTCAGGAAGGCTGTAATTTCGTTCACTTCCTTCCTTTTGCCTTAAAGTTGTTTGTGACAGGTCTTGAAACACTCACACCTTATGTCCTCCCAGAGTAAGGTCAGAAATTGTCATTTATTTGAGAGCTGGCTTTAAATAGCCTGTTCTTAATATCATATCTGGGGGTCTGCTGGAGTTGGGGCTTGGGCTCTGCAGTAATTGTTGCATCTGCTTTCAGCTGAGGAAAAGTGGAGGCTTGCTATGAATATTAACAACTCATCCATCCTTTACACCTTCTGGGAACACACCAGTTCTGAAATTGTTTCCTCTTTTCATGGTTTTTGTGTTCTCCATTTTCTCTGCAAGCTCCTTTTTAAAAAATCAACTTTATTTCCCCCCCAGATTTATTTCTAATTAGAGGTTTTTATCTGTATTTATACCTGAACCTATTCTCAGCTAATGTTGGCTCTATCAGGCCTCACCTTCTTGTAGGGTTTTAGATGTCTCACTGCTGGGATTGACCCACAAAACCCTTCTTTGTTTCCTATTTCTCCTTCACGTGGGCTTTTCTCTGGTGTACTCACCAGCATTGATAGGAAGAGCCCAGGGAACTGCTGGGAGATGCAATTTCCTTGTGAGATTTTCCTGGGAAAAGAGCTTTGAAACCAGAACCCTCAAGTGCAACATCCCTTTGATGGACTGGAGCAGCACTTCATGGTGGGAGGATGGTTTCAGTTTCAGAGTGCACCTTTCCTTAGGAACTTCACCTTTCTGACCCTGTCACATATGGAAACCTCAGGTACTCTGTATTTTTTCCTTATCTTGAGAAAAACAAATCAGAGACCCTTGGCCTAGGCAGAAATGTAAATTCATGGAAACAGCTTTTCTCAGAGAGGTGTGTTAGCATTAAAATACACCCTCATTTGCTGGCAAGTGAAAATTTTGAGCACTTCATCCCCCAGTTATGAAATTATAGTGAAAAAACAAGGATCAAATAGGATCCCTGGAATAAAAAGGACCAGGGAATTTCAGAATCTGGCAGGAAAACAGCATCCTTCAGGTCAGTGGATGACCAGCCTGGAATTGCTGGGGCTTCTGGTGCTGCCTCACCACAATCTCCCCATGGGAAGTTCTGTCCTGTGTTCTGCTGTGGGACTAAAGAGGGAAAAAAAGGGAGGAAAGAAGCTAAGAAAAACCCAACCAAGCAGAAAAGCACCTGGCTCAGAGCTCCAGCTGCCCTCCATCACAGGAGGAGAGGTGTGGGATGTCCCTGTTGCTGAGAGGAGCTGGGATGCTCAGGGATGGAGCCTGGAGGGGAGAGAGGGGTGGTTCAGCATTTTGGGGAGAGCCTGGGTTCTGTTCCCAGCCAAGTCCTGCCCTGAACTCTGCTCTGAGCTTCTGCAGCAGTGGCTGAGGTCCTGCAGGGCAGGAGACATGGGGAGGAGGAGTGTGGTGTGTTCAGCATTCCCCATCCACGGGAGAGCTGAATCCTCTCCCACTATTACTCCACTGACTGTAAATATCTCGGAGACATTTACATGGTATTTCTTTTTAAGTATATAATGTTTTCATTCAAAAGTATCACAATTCTTAAAAGACCTGTCAGAGGCTCTGACATGTAATTAATTTCTCTAAAGCTCTTTTTCTTGAAAGATACAACTGCATATATAGAACACCTGCACTTATTCACAATTCTGCAGGAAAAAAATGCCACAGCTTCTTCTTCTTCTTCACTTTCTTCCCCCACTTCTCCATAAAAAGATTCTCCTTCACTTTGGATACTCCCTCTCCATCTACCCTCTTGAGCTACAAGTTCAGGATGTGGAAGCTGTGTGTAAATAGGAGCAGGCATGTTGGGTTTTGTCTGGGTGTGAGTGACCTTTTGTTTATTCAGCTTGAAGATGAAACACTCTTGCAACTTCAATTCCAGAGCAGCCACCCCCAGCTCAGAATCTTGTCCACCTCAGAGAATTCCCACCTGTGCAGCTGGGCTTTCAGTCAGGCTCCTGGGCTGTTTCTTATTTTTACCTGGTAGATTTTTCTCCCCCTCCTCTGCCTGGGCAGAGAGCACTGAGCTCTATGGTGTGATGATGGTACCCAGGAAATATGAATGAGGTGATGTTCAACCAGCAGTGATAAATATTTGTATTTATAGATTATATAGAGATATAGATACATAGATTTAAGTGGCCAAGCACTGAATTCTGTGGCAATCATGACCAGCTCTGTTTTATCTCCTGTAAGTGCATTCAGGGCATCACTGTGACCATCCCTGATTCTGTTGGGAAATGCCATGAGCCAAATCACTGCTGCTTCCCAAAGCAGAGTCTGCAGGGAGTCCTCAGGGGGAGGAAACCTCTCCAGCAGGGCACAATTCCTGCTTGGGTTGGCATCTGGGGATCTTTGGAGCTGAGAGGCTGAAGGGCATCTCATCTCCCCACGGCACCTCTGGCAGAATGAATTAATCCATTCAGAAAAGCTGCACCAGTCTGGGGGAAATGGGCATTTTCTGGCTGACAAAGCAACTTGTTGCTGTCTTTGTAGAGGGCAGCCATTGAGCAGATGCATTTATTATTGGTTGTATAAAAGGATGGCATTTCCCCTCTTGTCTTTATAAAATTAGTGTTAACAGGAACATGTTTAAATCCTAAAGTTTGGATGAGCTTAAGTGAACAGCAGCTCCATCATTTATGTGGCTGGAGGTGAGTGAGGGAACCTGTTCAGGATTTTTAGATTTGCAATTTGGGTGTTCCCTTCTCTGTTCAAGGGTTCCTTCCAACCCTGATCATTCTGGGATTCTGCAATTCCAGGAAGTCCTAGAACAAGAAATAATCTGATTTTACTCCAAGGAACTGATGAAGGGTCATTCCACCAGGATCTTGCTCTGTGTTGGGAGCAGAGGGAGCTGGTGGGGCCTCAGCTGGGACATCACTTTCCAACCACGTTTGCCTTCACTCCAGCAACACCAACACCCATAAAACCTCTTGAGTGTCTCAGGAGGCTTTTTAAAAGAGAACAAAAGGGTCTTTGGGGTTTCTCAGCCCCCTGGGCTGAAGGACCTGCTCGAAGGCAGCAGGAGGTTTGTGGCAGAGGGTCCATTGTGGTGCTGTTCATGTTTTCTTCCAGATGTGTGCACGTGGGCTGGTCACTAACAGGCTTTGTTAGCACTAGAAGTAGGAAAATTGACAGGAATTGTGAGGAATGGGGAATTTCCTCAGCTGTGATGCTGAGGGTTTTTAGAGGCACTTGCAGTCTTTCACCTGACCTGAGCCATAGGGCTGAAAGGGGCTTCTCCAGGTCACTGAGCCCTGTGTATTGCTACCACAGCTCTGCATCCTGTCCTTCTGTCCATTAATTTGTCCATCTTGTGCTTAAAACTGCTTGGATTATTGTTCAGCTCCACTGCTTGCTTCCTATTGCTTCTTCCCCTCCATCTCCCTGCTAGCCAGTGACTTTCTGTGCTGCCAGCTGTGATCTTAGCAGGCTGATGCCCTGAAGTCCAGGGTGCAATCAGCAGAAGTGCTTCTGAATCCTTCCCTGTGACTGAACGTGCTGTGCCTGTCCTTGAAGCACAGCCAGCCCTGCTGTGCCCCCATCCTCCTCCTCCAGAGGCCTGGAGTTCATCCGACCCCACGTCCTTGCCCGTCTCCTTTTGCCCACCATCCTCTTCCTCCGTCCACTCTGGCTCCAGTCAAGTTCATAAACTTCAAGCTGGTGCCTGATTTTCTTCCTGCCAGCTCTTCATAACAGCGTGAGCCCAGCCTTGCCTCTCTTCAGTGGCCTGACACCATGTGAAATCCATATTCTCTCCCTTCTGTACCTCAGTCTGCAGATGACTCCTGTGTTCTGTGCTCTCCTGCTGCCCAGTGCATCCTCTGGGCTCTGCCTTTATCCCCCAGATCTCTCCTGGTTTCGTTTTTCTTGCCTGGGACCCAGCTGTTCTTCTCCTCTTTGTTATCCCCAGCCTTCTGTTCCTTCCTGTTCTGCATCTCATCCAGCCCCATTGTCAGCTTTTCTTTCCCAGTTGCTGCTGTTTCTCCCCGTCCCTTTTGGGGTCTCACCTTTCCTGGTCACCCTGGTCCCAAAGGTGCCCTTGTTCAGCAGGTCTCAGCAAGCTTCAATTGTCTGTGCCATCTGTATTCACCTCTGTCTGACCCTGTGAGATGATCCCCATCTGGAGCCCTCTCAGCTCTTCCCAGCTGGTTTCTGGAGTTCAGCTCTGCTCTCTGGGTCACTGCAGTCAAGGGCAGGAGTCGTCCCCAAGCACATCCCCTTTGTGTTGTCTTCACTGTCTTCTCCAGCCTTTGGATCTCATCCACTGGGAACATCCCTGGTGTGCTTCCCTCCTCCTTGTGCACACTCATCCCAAAAAATCCTAATGCTTTGAGACTAAAGGTCTGTGAATTCTCCCTTTGTGCCTGTTTGCTTGGCTGTCTGCGTGCTCATTGCTTGCCCCCATCTGTTCCCTGCTCTCTCCATGGAGGTTGGCCCTTGATTATCCATCACAATCAAGGAAAGATGGACTCCTTCCTCATGGACCAGGCTTGGAGCAACCTGGGGTAGTGGAAGGTGTCCCTGCCCATGGCAGGGGCTGGCACTGGATGGGATTTAATGTCCCTTCCCACCCAAACCAGTCTGTGACACCTCAGCCCCCTCCCCAGCAGCCACACCAGCCCATGGGTGGTTCTCTGGTCTCCTGCGACCCCTCTGTCTCTCCTGAGGCTGATGATATTTTATTAATATTTTCATTAATAGATATTCTAAATTACTTGATTTATTAATACTTCTATTAATTAAGGCAGATTTAACAGGCAGAAGATACCAAGGAGGCACGAAGCTGTAGCCTGTCAGTGGCAGATGCAGAGCACCTTCCACACTCAGACATTAATCTCCTTCATGGAAAAATAACTCTGATCTCTGCTCTGGCTTTTGGAGTCTCTCCTGCTCCAATGTCAGTGATGAAAGGCCACAGAGGGAGCTCAGGGTGTGGGGAGGGTGCTGGCAGGAGAGGGCTCTTACCACAGCAAACAGGCTGGCATTGGAGAGCTTTGAGATGGGGATTTGCATCAAAGGAAAACTCTCGGGGTTAGTTAAATATTCCTCTAAATATGCAAAGGAATGGAGTTACTGATGCTTGTTATTCTTATCTTCCTCTCTGTGTCACAACATCTTTAAGTTGGGTGAAGGTTTCACTTACTAAGGCGGTTGTAAAGATTTCACGTTAATTAAGAGGACTCCACTGCAAATCTGAATATGAATGAAGTTTGGCTGCTGAACCCCAGGGCAGTGAGCGCTGTGGGAACAGCAGACACTGACAAATGTTGATGTGAAAAGTAAAAAGCCAAACAAAAAAAAACCACCCAGGCCCAGAAAAACACCTAAGCCAATGCTGCAGTCTAGTACCTGTTCTGTGAGAGAGAAAAAAATTGACTTGGAGTTGCCAGAAGGGCATAAAATAGATTTTGACTTGAATTTTCAGTCAAAGAAGTGAAATTTTGTCAGTCAGGAGCACTGAGGAGGGTTCTCCAGTGCCACCCATGCCCGAATTTCAGCTGCATCCCTCTGTTGCTCCTGCTCCCTCTCTGTAGGCAGGTGGTGGCTTTGAAGGGTGGGGGTTCCCCAGTGGAGGAAGGGAGAAGATCTGGGCTGGAGCCTCATCTCGGGTGCTTTGCTCTGGTAAAGCCCCCCCAAGCCCTCCTCCTCCTCATCATCACTCACAGAGGTGGAGCTTCACCAGTGGGGGCAGCCTTAGGGGTCTGGGGCTTCCAAGGATGGAGCTCTCGGGGTGAACAGTGAGGCTGGAGATACTCTTCCACAAAAACCTGATTTTTGGGGAAGTTTTTCATACCTGCCAATGCTTGGAAGGGCAGGGGCTGATAGCAAGAGTGAGCAGCTGTCACTCCAGAGTCTGTATTTTTTTCCAGCCCCATAGTAGAGTTGCTGTTATGAGCTGGGATGAATCTCCTTCATCCCTGCACTGATCCACCTGCAGATGGATGGGCTTTCCTGGCTGCTGAATTTGCCAGCAATTTTGGGTGATGGGGAGGGTCCAGCAGAGGTGCTGAGCACCTCTCCACCTCCCAAAGCAGGATATGGGGAAGGAAATGCTGATAGGCAACATTTTCACCTCGCTGGAAATACATGGGACTTGGCTTTTGGAGTGGAAAAGTGACAAGGCGAGAGCCTAAATAAATTGGATTTGTCCTCTTAAGGAGGATGCAGGCAGCGTGTGAGGCTGTGTGGGGGTGTTTTATTGTTGTTATTTTTTATTCACGGTTCCTTGAGCTGATCCTGGGGATTGCACTGACTGTGGTTGTGTTTCTGGAAATGTGCAGGTTGGCCAGATGCAGTGGGGCATGGAGTGAACAGAAAGAGGTTAAATTGATGGATGACCAACAAGAGCAGGATTGTGCCTCAGAAGACCAAGAAACTATCCTGATTAATGGGGTGAAAGAAAATGGTAAGGAACTTAATTATGGTACATGAGGGAGCAGCGACAACTTGGAAGCCAACTTATTTTCCTAATCCCTTTTGTGCATTTAATATTAGCAGTTTGTGGGTATCTCTGCAATGTGGAGCAGGGGAGTAAATGGGTGTTTTCTGCACAGGAATCATTCCAGCCATAAATCTACACCTTTTTAGGCCTTAAGAACTGCTTTTACCTGTGCACGGGCATGGCTGGAAATGTTTATGTGCAAATGCAGTCTGAATTAGAGATTTTAGTTTAGTTTCTTGTGGCAAAACAGACATCCAGGACTCTGCAGCCTCTCTATCTGCTGGGAATCTTTCCCTCTCTTAGCATTATGATCCCATTAGCCAGTATTAGCAAAATTTGGCTGAAGGATACTTAGTCCCTACAAAGTGGGGGAAAACTAGAGATTGGGTAGGAGAAAGAAACCAGGATTAGTGGGAAGGGAAAGTTGGATTTGTGAGCTCATTCTTGCCTGTGTCCCATCACCCAGCACATGGGATTCCCCATCCTGTAATCCCTTCTCTGCAGAGACAGGTTGTGTTCCTGGGAGCCACCAGCATGGGTGGGGAAGGATCAGCCCCTTGCAGCAGCCTCCCAAAATGCCAACTTTCTCTGTGTCTATTTCATTGATTCTATATTTGCTTTCAGAATAACTAATTAGGAGTAACATTGCTCAGCTGTCTGAAACCTTGATTGAAATAAATAAGCCTCCGAGCATTTTCTGAGGTCATTTGGACTGCAATCTCTGGCCATGGTAAATGCAGAGGGGAGGCAGAGCCTGATGTTTCATTCTTCAATGTGTTTTGTGCTTAATTTCATGGCTTTTTACATTTTGTATTGGCCCATAAATCTTGAGATAGATGGATAGATAGATAGATAGATAGATAGATAGATAGATAGATAGATAGATTTTATTTATATATAAATCTGATCCTGTTAGATATCAAGCACTGGGTCCTCTGACAAATGTTCAGATCTTTTTCTCAGCTTTAAACAAGGTGGTAGACACAAATGTTCTTGTTCTTTACCAAAACCTTGGAGCAGTTCCAGCCATGTGGGTGCCCATGAGGACCCCACAGCTGGTGCTGGTGGCAGGTGAGGCACATGCTCACCCTTGGCCCTGGGATGTGATTTGGGAGGTATCTGTCCCTGTCAGTCCATCTCCTTCCTGACTACACAGGGTAAAGCTGCAGCTGCAAAGGGATTTTGTAGCCATGGTCCCTTTGTCTGATCCAGTGGACAACAAAATCAGTGCTGCCCTGATCAGTAAGGAGAGGGTTTGTTAGGACCTCATACCACTTCCATGGAATTGAATTAAACAGGGCTTAAAAAGTGCTTTAATTAGACATAACACTATAGAGTGCTTTAGCTTAGAAGAGACCTGAAAGCCCATCCAGTGCTATCCCCTGCCATGGGCAGGGACACTTTCCAGGTTGTTCCAAGCTTCATCCAACCTTGGACACTTCCAGGGATCCAGGGGCAGCCACAGCTTTTCTGGGCATCCTTGCAGCCAAGAATTCCTTCCCCACATCCCATCCCAGCCTCCCCTCTGTCAGTTTAAACTTCCAGTTTGAACACTGCTGTGTGGGAGTTGCTGCTGAATCCAAGGCCAGGAGCCAGCACGAAGCTCTGGAGCTGCCACCTCCCCTTGCCCATGTGCTGTTGGGTGGATGCTGAGGGAGACTGGGAAAAGTTGTTTTCCTTCTCCAGCATTTTCTGTGTGAACTGTATTCCCTTGGAGCATCAGTTGAACACAGGCCTGATGTTAGGCTGATACGGAGCCACAGAAAATCAGGTTTTGGCATTTATATTTCACAAGAGTTAAGTTCACTCACACAAGTGTAAACCTAAAGAAGTGCCCAGAGACAGTTTATTTTATATAATAGCAGCTTTGCCTATTGAATGCAGCTTTTGAGATTGAATTTCAGTTTTCTGCCTCCCCCTTCTTTGAGTCTTACAGCATTCACAGACATTCTTCTTTTATCCTGAAATTTTCCATGCTTCCTGTCAGCTCCAAGCTGATTTTATTTTATTTTACTTCTGAAGTGGAACTGCACTGGTTAATTTGTTTTGGTGCTTAAGGAAAAAGATACCACCTCTGCATTTCTGATCTGAAGACTGGTGGGAGGGACTCAAAAATCAGCTTTTTTATTTATTTCCTTTTTTTAACCGTTTTCAAGCAAGCCAGTCTGGCCTTTTCCGAGTCGTTCATGTTGAAGATGATGACAGGCATTGCATTGCACTTCAGCTTGGAGTTAGGGAGTCTTTGGGAAAAGGTTTAAAGTCCTGGGAGCACTGCAAGGCTCCAGCTGCAGTTTGTGCTTTGTTCAGACATCACTGATGGCTCCATCCCTCAGGCCCCTGTAGCACAAAACTTATGGGAGTGTTTGGGATGAAATTAGGGGGGCTTTGACCTCCTGCTTGGCACAGGCAGCACCCCACTCCTTCCATGGCACCCTGTTCCTTTCCATCCTCCCCACCTGGGGGGGTTTTCCATCGTGCTGGTGGTGCCCAGCACAAACCTCCCCTCCCCCAGCTGCCAAGGATGCAGGACACTCCCTTTCCTCTCAGTTTGGAATCAGAGCACTTGTGGAGGGCCACAGCAGCCAAATAAATCCCTTTGCATGCCCCATTTAATGCCACATCCCGGTGCTCCAGTTGTGTTTTAAAGCACTTGTCCCTCCTTGGAAAGCTTCGGCTCTCGCCCCTCTGCCTTCAGTGGAGCCACCAAAAAGGAAAGACCTGAGCCGTGACAAAAGCACCAGGCTCCGAGTCGGCAGAGCTCTCTGGCTGGGATGAATGCACTCACTGGAATATATTTTTTTTTTAATACAGAGATATCAGAGCGTGTTCATGGATGAAAAGACATCGTATTTAAATTTCAAGGGTCATACCGTCCGTTGAGCCAGGAGTCAGATAAAAGTACATTCATAACTTTATTCTGCCATAAAAGAAGCGCAACGAGGTAAAACTAAAAAAATCCTTAGGTTAAAAAATCCTTACATGACTAAAAAGGCATTTTTAGCGATTAGGAAAGAATGGCAAACCCCACAATAATTCTAACAATAATTGCTTTAAACTCTGTGTTATCTTCTGCCTTCCCTTGGCACGGACAGTGACAAAGAGACTGCTGGGTTTTTAAAATCAGCCATCACTTCCTGACTCTGGAGCAGTAAAGCAGCTCAGGTGTGTGCAAGCAGCTCAGACCCCGCAGGGGGGGTGCTTTATTTCTTTAAGAATCTTATTTTCCTGTTAATTTTTTCCAGTGTTAATGAGAACATTTTTATTAGGCTCGTTTTGTTTTTTTAATAACATTGTGAGGTTTGAGAGGCAGTTTCCAGGTAACCGTATGGATATGAGCAGGGAAGAGCGGATGGGTTGCGTGTTTTAAACGTACTCTCGTACCTCTTCCAGCTGGCTGCAGGGAGCAGCGTGTTTACCTCTGCCTTCCATGCACATCACCGCGTTAACTGGATCCAGGAGGGAAGGATTGCCGGGAAGGCCTTCCCAAAGGAGCGCTTGGGAAAAGGCACCACCAAGCCCTTGGGAGAAGGGGAGCGGGGTGGCGAGCCTGAGACCTACAAGGGTGACAACAAAGAGGTTCACTAACCCCTGTCTCTTTCTCTCCCTGTCCCCCATCCCCGCAGAGTCGCAGGCCCTGGACGGCGATGAGAGGCCCTGCAGCGCCGCAGAGGCAGCGGCGCCGTTCCCGGCGCTGAGCGCGGCTCCCAGGGAGGGCCCCGCGTGCCACCGCGCCCCCACGGCCAAGAAGCCCTGCCTGCTGAGCCCCCCGTCCCCGCTGCGCCTCACGGATGTCCCCGAGCACGCCTCGGACGACTCCTCCGCCCACGCCATCTCCCTCACGTCCTGCGTGACCAAGGGCATGAGCTCCTGGTCGCTGCCGGGCGACTGCGAGAAGGCTCCTTTCACCATGATGGAGCCCGGGGGGATGTCGGCACTGACGGGAGACTGCCTGATGCAGCCCAGCCGGACCTGTCTGGGCTGCTTTATTGAATCCAAGGACGGCATTGATGCGGAGCCGGGAATAAGCTTGAAAGTGGGGGATATAAATAGGGATTATGACACCTGTTCGGTCTCTGATATAGGGATTCACTGCATGAGCACAGGAGAAACCATGAGATATGGGGATCAACTGCTTTCAGACCAGCTTTTAAGCTTCCCTATGCATAAATCGAGGGCAGCGGACAAAAGAGATGCAGAAAAATCTGACAGTGATTCGGAGGACCCCACTCAGAAAAATTATTACGAGGGATTACTATTAGACAAATGCAATGGTGAGGAACCTTTACTAACAAATCCCAACCAGGAATGGGGCTATTTTGAATCTTTCATTAGTGAAAGTAAAATTGAGCTGCTTGACCTCTGCTCCAAAAATGAGCTTTCTGTAAATCTGTTTTCTGAGGAAGACGTGGACAATTACATGTTCGACGATGACGATTCCACCTTGGGAAGTGATGTCTGCTCCCTAAAGATTAGATACGAATCTTTCCAAGACAACGTGCGGGAGAAGACCACCACCCTACAAGAGGACGCCCAGTTCAACTTCTTCCCCAGCGTGTTCAGCAACTGCACCAAAAGGGACAGCAGGAGCACCCTGAAAAGGGGGCCCAGCGGTGCCACCGACCCTTCTCAATTCAAATCCGAGGAAGGCATCATCTGGGGGGAGGAGGAGGAGGATGGTGAGGAAGAGGACGGTGAGGAGGAGGAGAAAGCTGCCTTAAATAAATCTTGCAACAGCACGGAGATGGTGCAGTACGTGGGCTCCAAGAGGAGCCACTTCTTGGACTCGGTGAATTCCACAGAGGACTCCGGGGAGTTCAGCGACGACAGCACTTGCACGGAGTCCTCCTACGACGTGCTGCGGGATATCAAGGACTGCANCCTCACGTCCTGCGTGACCAAGGGCATGAGCTCCTGGTCGCTGCCGGGCGACTGCGAGAAGGCTCCTTTCACCATGATGGAGCCCGGGGGGATGTCGGCACTGACGGGAGACTGCCTGATGCAGCCCAGCCGGACCTGTCTGGGCTGCTTTATTGAATCCAAGGACGGCATTGATGCGGAGCCGGGAATAAGCTTGAAAGTGGGGGATATAAATAGGGATTATGACACCTGTTCGGTCTCTGATATAGGGATTCACTGCATGAGCACAGGAGAAACCATGAGATATGGGGATCAACTGCTTTCAGACCAGCTTTTAAGCTTCCCTATGCATAAATCGAGGGCAGCGGACAAAAGAGATGCAGAAAAATCTGACAGTGATTCGGAGGACCCCACTCAGAAAAATTATTACGAGGGATTACTATTAGACAAATGCAATGGTGAGGAACCTTTACTAACAAATCCCAACCAGGAATGGGGCTATTTTGAATCTTTCATTAGTGAAAGTAAAATTGAGCTGCTTGACCTCTGCTCCAAAAATGAGCTTTCTGTAAATCTGTTTTCTGAGGAAGACGTGGACAATTACATGTTCGACGATGACGATTCCACCTTGGGAAGTGATGTCTGCTCCCTAAAGATTAGATACGAATCTTTCCAAGACAACGTGCGGGAGAAGACCACCACCCTACAAGAGGACGCCCAGTTCAACTTCTTCCCCAGCGTGTTCAGCAACTGCACCAAAAGGGACAGCAGGAGCACCCTGAAAAGGGGGCCCAGCGGTGCCACCGACCCTTCTCAATTCAAATCCGAGGAAGGCATCATCTGGGGGGAGGAGGAGGAGGATGGTGAGGAAGAGGACGGTGAGGAGGAGGAGAAAGCTGCCTTAAATAAATCTTGCAACAGCACGGAGATGGTGCAGTACGTGGGCTCCAAGAGGAGCCACTTCTTGGACTCGGTGAATTCCACAGAGGACTCCGGGGAGTTCAGCGACGACAGCACTTGCACGGAGTCCTCCTACGACGTGCTGCGGGATATCAAGGACTGCAGCCGGTACCTGGCCCGGGACCACTCTGGCTCCTTCATCCAGCAGAACTACGGGTTGCGGGCGAAGAGGAAAGTGCGATACAGCGACGACTACCTGTACGATGTGGACTCCATCGAGAACGAGAAGATCCTGGACAAGAAGGAGTGGCTCCCGGACGGGCCCAAGGAGGAGGACGACGACGAGTGGTGCCCCAAGAAACGGCGAAAAGTCTCTCGCAAGGAGCCCCCCGTGATCATCAAGTACATCATCATTAACAGGTTTAAAGGGGAGAAGCATATGCTGGTGAAGCTCAGCAAAGTGGATGCCAATGAGACAACTGTTACTCTGAACGAGGAGCTGCTCAGCAAATACAAGAAGCTGGCCCCACTGAAGGGCTTCTGGCAGGAGAGGCAGCAGAGCCGGCTGGATTTGCTCAGATCGTCTCTCTACCACAAGCAGAATTTCTATCTTAACGGCTCAGATGCTTCGTTCCTCCCTCACCCACGGAAGCGAAAATGCAAGCTAGCAAACAGGCACCGGATTCAAAGAATTAAAGCCATCGAGCAATCAGTGAACAAGCTGGGCTCTTGCTCCTCTGATCACAAGCAGCCTTGCAGCAGTAAGGAGGACGTGGGCCTGAAAGGGCTGCCGGCGTTAGCCATCGCCACCCCCGGCTGTGCCAACGGATTGCACGTCCACGACATCGCGGGCATCGCCGTGAAATGCAAACCGCAGGAGCGGGAGCACAAGGGGACAGAGCGGAAGGTGCTCCGCAGAATCAAATTCAAAAGTGAAGCCAGGTTGAAGTGCAAGAAGATCAAAGCTGTCACCAGTACGGCAGAGGACTCCCCAGCACTGGAAAACCAGGACTCTGCAGCGCGTCTGAAGGACGAAAACAGTCCCTGTGCTTCAGACAGCTCCCATCTCCCAGAGTGCCACGAGGATAAGGTTGCTAAAAATTCTCCTTTCCTACCATCCACCTCCTCTTCAGACAAGCCTCTGCCATCTGCTAATATCACCACCAATGTACCCCTGATCCCCGGAGGGTATCTGCAGACGTTGTTAGATGCTTCGGATCTGTCGAGCAACCCCGGTATCCCGTACTTCTCCCAGCACCCCTCCGAGCAGCAGCAGCAGCACCCGCTCCCCAGCATCGTCCCGCCGGAAAAGCCCTTCCCGTCCCTGCAGCCGGCACAGAGCTGCGTGCTCTCCCCACCCTCCGAGTCGGAGCTGCAGCAGTCGCCCGGCCACTTGGAGATGGAGCAGGGCGGCTTTGGCAGCATGTGGCCGGCCAGCAAGGGCAGCGAGCGCCAGGACTTCCCCAGGGACATGCCGGAGGCAGCCGGAATGCCGAGCGAGTTTGCCCCGGGCGCGGATGGCCTCCCCACCTCTGGATACACTCAAGTCAATCTGAATAGCGGCAAATTGCTATACCAAAAAAATTACATGCCGGATAGCCAACAAGTGCAGTCTGATGATTCTTATCAGTCATGTCATTTCAATAATGGAGAAGGGCGCTTTCATTTCCAACGAGGTACACTCAATACGGATGATGGCAGGCTCATTAGTTTTGATTCAGTGGGTTCATTGTCAGTTAGTTCTAGCAATTACAGTTCTTTAAGTTTAAAGTCTTGTGAAAAGGACGGCGAGGATGATATTAATGATGATTTCTTGGCCCACTGCAGTCCCAAGCTAGTGATCCAGCAGAGCATAGATGAAATCACCCCTTTGAAGGAGTCCACGGACCTTTTAGACATTTCCAACTTCACGCCTGATAGGTTCCGCCAGTCATCGCTTTCGGAGATGTCCCCTCCAGACACTCCCAACCTGTCCCCGCAGATAGCTGGCTCCGATGCCAAGCCTCTGGGCACCATGAAGGGCTTTCAGGAGAGCCCCCAGGCCTCCCTCAACAGCTCCGAGAAGGTCAAGTGGAACTGTGGGGTCCTGCAGACCGAGGATCAGGCAGATAATGGGTTTGCTTTAAATAATCACCAGTTCCAGTTCCATATGTTCAACGATGAAGATTCTGTCAGCCTTCTCGAAAAGAGTCCATGCTTGTCAACATTTAATGAGCCATCTGGTCAAATTAGCACCAATAGCAAAGTGTCAAAATCGAAGAGGAAAAGTTCATCCAGCAAGAATGTGGGTACAAACCAAAGCTCTTCCCAGAAAGCCACCCGGAAAAAATCGCCCAAAACCAACAAAGGAACCGATAAGCCGCAAGGGAAAAACTCCAGGCAGGCACCCAAATCCACCAGGAAAGGGAAGAATGCAACAGGAGTCAACGGCGAGAAGGCTCCAGCTGTTGGTGGCAGGGCGGTCACTCAGCTGGGCACCGTGGCCACGGCCACCAAAGGTGTGGCCGAAGGCACTCAGCACTGCGGCCCGGCAGGGGTGAAGCTGGGCAAGCACAACGGGCTCTCTGGAGAGTGGGCACTGGGAAAAGAGGGGGGCACGGGCTGGTCGGAAGCCAGCCTGGGCAACGCCACCAGCCTCCTGGACGACGACCAGAGGGAGTTCGAGGAACCTTCCAACATCCTGTCCAACATCGCCTCGGGAATGGCCGATGTCCAGAGGTTTATGATGGCCTCCATTGAGCCCTTGTGGGGGCCCGTCGGCCACAACAGCGTTCCAGACATATTCCGGTCACCGGAGTCCAACAGCCTGAAATTGAAAACTCTTAAAATTTTGGCAGGGACGTCCCAAGAGTCGAAGAAGAAGGCAAACGGTGGCTCGCCGGGGGCGGCGAAGAACCACAAGTCAAACAACAAGGGCTCAAGCAAAAACAGCAAAGCCGTGACCTGTGACTCCGGTCGCCCCAACTGCTCCACCGGCTTCACCACGGACATTCACGCTCCCTTTTTTGATAAAAACTATAGTAACCTGAGCACTTTAGGCAATAATGGACCTACCCATAAAAAACTCTACCGTCATAAATCCAGTTCGAAATCACTGAGGGATGAGAACTGTAAAATCAAGCGGACGGACCGCGAACAGCCCCACAAGGACCCACCCGTGACAGCTGCTTTTGAGAAACTGAGGTAATGCTGCACCAAACTGGCTGGAATGCCCCTAACCTCCCTCCCACCTGCTAGGCCCGCTGTTCCTCAGTTTTTCCTTCCTGAAAGCAAAAGTTTGCATGAAAAAAAAAAAAAAAAAGACATTCCCCTTTTACAGTTTTGGTTGGTTTTGGTTTTGGGGTTGGTTTCTTTTTTTTTTGTTTGTTTGGTTTTTTTAATTATTATTTTTAAATGCATGAAAATACTTCTGACTTGCAAGCTACCTAAAGAATGACCAATTTTCTGGCTTGGCTGGGGTTAAAAAAACTAACAAGGCTACTCTTTTCTGCTGTTTGGCTTCTTCAGTTTTTAATTACTTATTTATTGGGGGAAAAACAAAAAAACTAAAAAAAAAAAAAATACAAACCATGATTACACGCTCTTTTTAATGATTTTGACGAGGAAAGACTTTTTTTTTTTTTTTGGAACATTTTGTAAAAAAAAAACCACAAAAAAAAAAAAAAGAGGTTCTGCATCCAAAAGCCAAGATCTCAAAACTTAAAGGCTCTTTACTTTGCAAATGAGAACTCGTTCCTAATTGAGCTTCACGTGGCAATTTTTGAGTGCTTTCTGGCCCCCTCTGCTGTTGTGTCTCCTAACCTGCATCATCTAAAGCTGCATCTTCTCTACCCGCCCGCCTTTAGCGCGTTCGCTCCGTCGTGGTGACTCCAGACGAGCTAACTAAGATGGCATCAAATGTTTGATTTTTTCCTGCAGGGAATCAGACTCCATTCTTCTTAAAGCAGAAACAGCATTTTTGGGTTTTCCTGTATTTGAAGAAGAGACTCCCTTTTATAGAAAGACGGTTGATGTTTGGTTCTTTTCTTACCCTTTTTTTTTTCCTTTTTTTTTTTTTTTTCTTTTTTTTACCCCATCAGTTCCTTTTTGAAATCTGCCTTGTGGTCTGTTGAAATGTAAGTGCTGAATTGAAGAGTTTGAAATTGTGGGAATTTTATTATTTGAAAGCAAACCTAATCTGGTATTCTCTGTGAAAGACTGTTTTAAAAGTCATACTGTTGTACAGTAGTTTATGCACTATTACCCACAACAACAAAAAATTGTGCCAAACTATGAACAAGTGACTGTATTGTATATATTTTTACTTCTCTATCAACATTGGGTTGTGAGTGTTTTCTGCAGCTATGCCTTTTGGTTTAACTAGAAACATTCCAGTTGTTAAGTACTAACCACCCCTTCGAAAGCACCTGTAACTCATGATGAAAAACGATATTGTTCACTGATACAACTTACCAAAAGTTTTATGGACATGACTAAAAATGTGCCAAATTTACTTACCTCATTTCATGGATTCACCCTGTGGTTTAAAGCTCATAAAGGGAAAAAAAAAATTAAAAAAAGAGAAAAAAGGAAAAAAAAGAGGGGGAAAAAAAAAAAGAAAAAAAGGAACTTTGAAACCGATGCTGGGAAATGGTAACGTCCTCTCTTTGAAACCACGAGCAGAAAAACTTAATGGTGAAATGTTGAGTTTCATTATAGGAGAGAGTTGCAATGGTGGAGGAGTTCAGAAAACCACTGACGGTAAGTTTGCCAGGAACTCAAGTGTCTGCATCTAGAGACTACAGAACAGCTGTTTTTCAAGTGTCTGTTTTCTTAAAGCAAAACCTGTAGCTGAAGATCATTTGAAATGCAAAGTTACATTGCTAATTCTTTGTATCTCAGTTTTATATATTTTATAAGAACCTGGGATAAATTCTGAAATAGGTATAAAAACAGAACTAATACATTTCATACATCGAGTGCTATTTACTTTTCCTTTGAATAGTTTCTTAAACATTTTCGATGCAGAGCCTGTCGGAAGCGCTCTCCCATCATAGCTTTGGTGTCTCCTCCATGTCTAACCTTGCGATGCCAATATAGTTTGAACTTTCAAAAGCAGAGTCATTCATGTAAAATACAACTCTGAACCTTTTCTTTGATTCAGTTCATGAAACAAATACAACCAACGGAGCTATTTGTGATCTCACCGATCAGGGCCGGATCATGACTGGACTTTATTAAGACAGCGTTAAGTATTGAATGCTAAATGTATTCTCAAAAGGCCTTATTTGTAACCCTCCTCACCACACCCTCGCCCTCCACGAGAATAACCGACCCAACAAAGATCTATTTTCCTTGTGCAACTGAGAGCCTGTGCGTTTTGCTGCTGATTTCTCATGAAAAACCTTGATATGCAAGAGCCCTGGGAGCGATTGGGAGCAGAGGGATGCGAGGCTTGGACCCCTTATGCAATAGCAGGCGGTGAGGAAGAGGAGCCGTTCTAGCAGTGGACAGATCACATTGCTGATACGGCCACAGGCGTAGACGTGGTGTCACACAGAGGGCAGGACTGGGCTCAGGTTTCCTCCCAAGTCAGTTTTTTTCCACCCACGCGTCAGGCAAAGCAGCAGAAATGGTTTAAGTTAATTTAGCAGAAAAGCAGAGCGATCACTTAAAATCAAAGTGGAGATGCAGAGTGTTAGTTTAGAATCATGTTTTCAGCTCTTACAGATCTTGGGGTGCAGCTTGGCTCAGCTCTGCAATCCCAGAGAGAACAGCTCAGTAGTTGCATCATGTTTTATTCAACAGATGAAAGGACGAACTCTGGAAAAAAAAAAAAGCAATTAAAAAAACATCCTGTAAGTTCATTTTTTCATGGAATAAATGCTGGTGTTATCCAGAGTGAGTTGTTCTGGATGAGTGGTCCCTGGTGCCCCATGGCATGCAGCGTCCCACCGCAGCTCTGGCTCCAGGAGGGAGATCCAGAAGATGCTCAGGATTTACTCTGGAGTCAAGAGCTGTGGTAGGGCTCCATCCCTGGGCTCTGGGCTGGCCTGCAGCCACCACGCTATCCCTGCTTCCCCAGCAGCTCTCTTTCCTGTTCATAGGCTCATCAGATACCATAAGCTCCAACCACTGCTGTGGTGTTGGCAGATCCCAGATTTTCAGCATTCCCCCCACGTGCTGCAGGAGAGGCGCTGGCAGCTCCCTTCTTTTGGATGTTCTGGCTGCTGCCTTACAGAGACAGGTCGGGCCAGGGCTGGGATGTGGCACAGACCTTTCTGACCCAAAACCATCACGTGAAAGCACATTTCACCTGGCCTGCACTGCGCTCCTCATGCTTAGTGTTAGGAATATGGGATTCATAATAAAACCCCTTTTACTGGATGGGTAGCAATACTTATTGCATTTCAGGAATGTGCAATAGGGCATGAAGATCAGGCATAAAACATATCAACTGTTTTATCCATGAGCACCCAGCTGTGTGTTTCAGAATGGTATTAATCACAAATTCCAGCTGCCTTGTTGCTCTCCTTCAGTTCTTCTACCATTCCAGTTGCTGACGGCTTTGGTGGTCATGCTGTGTCCTCCAAAAATCTCTGACTGAGGAGATGTTCAAGAGCCTGGGTCCCTCATGGTTTGGCACTGGCCCTTCCCTGTGTCGGAAGAGGTCATTGCTGTGCTGCTTGACCCCAAAATTCAGAAATTGCCTTGAGCCAACCATTTGCCCTCCTCCCTTTTTGGTCTTTACAGAGTATTTGGGTGGGAAGGGCCCACCCAAGGCCCACTTCGAAGGCCATCTAGTCCAACTCCCCTGCAAAAAAGCAGGGACATCTTCTACTAGACCAGATTACTCAGAGCTCTGTCTGACCTGACCTTGGATGTTTCCAGGGATGAGACATCCACCACCTCTCTGGACAACCAATGCCAGCATTTTACCACCCTCATAAAAAAATTCTTTCTCAAGTCCTTCTCGGCGGGGCTGCTCTAAATTCCTTCATTCCCCAGCCCATGGATACCAGGGATTGCCCCATCCCAGGTGCAGCACATGGCATTTGGCCTTGTTGAACCTTATGAGGTGACCCTGGGCCCACTTGTCGAGCTTGTCCACATCCCTGTGGATGTCACAATGTCCCTCAGGTGTGTTAAGCTCACCACTCAGTTTGGTGCCATCTGCAAAGCTGCTGAGGGGGCTCGATCCCAGTGTCTACATCATTGGTGAAGATACTCCACAGTGCTGGTCCCAGAACAGACCCTGAGGGACAGCACTCGCCGCTGATGTCCTCCTGGACACTGAGCTGTTGACCACTACCCTCGGGATGTGACTGTCCAACCAGTTCCTCATCTGCTGAACAGTCCATCCTTCAAATCTGTCTCCCTTCAGTTTAGAAAGGTGTTGTGGGGGACTGTGTCAAAGACTTTACACAAATCCAGACAAACGACACCTGGAGCCCTTCCCTTGTCCATGGATGCAGTCACTTCACCTTAGAAGGCCACTGGGCTGGCCAGGCAGGATCTGCCCTTGCTGAAGCTGTGCTGGCTGTCCTGAGTCACCCCCCTGCCCTCCATGAGCCCCAGCAGGGTTTCTAGGAGGGGTCTGTCCATGGTGTTCCAAGGCACAGAGGGGAGGCTGACAGGGCAGGGGTTCAATGTTTTTGTTTTCCCAGTCATCCAAGACTTCACCTGACTGCCAGGACTTTTCAGATACTGTGAAGAGTGACTTGGCAACTCCATCAGCCAATTCCCTCTGGGCTCTGGGATGAATCTCATCAGGTTCCATAGTCTGAGGTATGTTCAGGTTCCTCAGGTAGTCACAAACTTGATTTTCTCTTAGAGTGGGAGGGACTTTGCTCCTCCAACCTCTGTCCTGTGGTTCCACCACTCAAGGGAGATGGAAAGACTGGTTGCCTCAACTTTCTCAACCATTGTGATCAGTCTGCCAATTGTGTCACACCTGCTTTGACCCTTCCTTTCCATGCTGACAGACCTGTAGAGGCCCTTGTTATTATTTATGTCCCTTGCCACGTTCAGCACCATCTTCACCTTGGTCTTCCTTGTCCCACCCCTGAACAATCCTGCAGTATCCCAGGTTACCTGTCCCTGCTCCTGCTGCCTCTCCTGCATCTCCTCTTGCCCTCCAGCCTGACCAGGAGATCACGACTCAGCCATGGCAATCTCTTGCCTTCCTTGCCTGATCTCTTACACCTGGGGATCGAGAGCTCTTGCTCTCTGTGAAAAGTATCCTGAAAGATCTGCCAGCTCTGTTCTGCTCCCTGGTCCCTGAGGGCAGTTTCCCAGGGGATTCTATTGATTATTGAAGAGCCGGCACTTTACTGACAGGATTCATCTCCACCTGCCTATCACTACCTCAAGGTTTTCACTTCCCACCTTTGCCTCATCCCTCACCATACAAGCTCTTGTTCTCCATTTGCATTTTTGTTTTTCATGGCACTGCTCACAGCTGTGGGAAGAGTGGGATGTGGGTCCCACCCATCCCTGCCCCTGCTTGTGCTGGCTCCCACCTCTTGCCCAGTCCCAGTGCAACTTCCATCCTCCTCTTGCATCTTCTCATTGGGCTCCAGGAGCTTGTGTGACCCGTGGGAGCAATGAAGCCAGGCCACACAAAAGATGTTTATTCTGCAGCATCCCTTAAAATGTCTTTTCTGCTTCATCTCTTTTCATTCCTCCTCCAGTGCAGGATGGGAGGGTGGTGCCAGCAGTGCTGCTTAGCAGTCTGGGTGACTTGGAATTGGCACTGGTGTTAGAAAGCAGGGACTGGCCACTTCCAAATGTCATTAAATCCATTTGAGGATAATTACACAGGGCAAGGTGGTACTTGCCACTCTGCCACAGGAGCGCAGGTCTCCCATGGCACAGGAATAGGACAGATGTCCTGAAGAAAGGAATCCTGCAGCAACCCAGCACGAGCCAACCCAGCCCACAGCCATAGACTACATTTAGAGGTTATGTACATAGAAAAATAACAGTGATGGGGATCCAATAAAAACCCAAAAGGTTTTTATTACAAAATCTTCCCGGGTTTGCATCTTTCTTATTTTTTTTTTAGCATAGGAGGGTGAATGTTTTTGAAAACAAAACAGTTTTTGAGAATAATGAGAATTATTCACAGTCTTGAGAATAATGACTTGTGGACCAGAGGTAGCCAGGGATTTTGGGAGGAGGAGGAGGAGGTGGTGGTGGTGGAGGAAGAGGAGGGCAGGGGCAGCCACAGAGCTGTCCTTGCCATGCTGTGCTGTCCTGCTGAGGCTGGGTTGGCTCAGAGAGGAGAAGCCAAGGCTGGCTGGTGATTGCTTGGAGAAACCATTGCTGCACCATTTGCTCTTTTAAAAAATCAGGATCGCTGTTGATTTTTTTCAGCATTATGGCCCAAACAAGCCAGGAACCAAAACAAAGATGTTTTAAGCATTGTCATCCTTTAGCTGCTGGACCATGTTCTTTCCCTAAGCTGCCAATTTAGCAAAGCACTTGGGTGGGAGCTCACTCCCGGAGGCTCCCATGCCCCAAGTGCTTTCCCAGCCAGTGGTGTCAAGTCCCAAGAAAAACTCCCTTGAAGTCAGTGTAAGTGGGAAGAGGATCAGGTGCGTGGACTTGGGTTGGTGCAGGATCAGGCCCTCAGTCTTTACTTTCTCAGCTTGGTGTGTTGGACTTTGCCTGTGCAGCTCCCAGGGGATCCAGTGGAGGTTGCATGGTTCAAACCACTGACATCTATTGGAGAATGTGCCTCTTTATCTCTTCAGCATGTGAAATAATGCAAAAAAAAAAAAAAAAAAAAAAAAAAAAAAAAAAGAAAAAAAAAAAAAAAAAAAAAAAAAAGAAAAAATATATATAAAATAAACCAAGTACAATGTCTGTGGTAGAAGCAAGGCTTTTCAAATCTGTTTCTCAGGTAAACAAGTGACACTAATGACAGTGGAGTAACAGCCATCTAAGGGAATTGGGATCTGAAGCAGGAGGATTCCCTCCATCTCGCAGGACGCTTGGGTTGCCAGACACGTTTACTGAGCCTTTAAACACTTGGTGCAAAAGGAAACGAGAAATCAAATTGGTCTTTTCACTACCCTTAGGTAGCTAGACAGACAGACAGACGTCCATTTCTAAAGCACAAAGGGAAGACAAACCTAGACTAACCCACACACACACAAAACCAAGGTACCAGTGAAACTCCTTTTGTCTCTTACTCCCGGTGGGAAGCAGGGTAGAAATCCAAGGAGCTGCTCTGTTCCGCTGCCCCGGCACCGGCCGGGCACTTCGACTGCTGCCTCCAGAGATGTGAATGTACTGCTCCTTGAGTTCCCTTCCATAGAACTAGAGGCACCTCGTTAGGAAGTTGCTCCTGTTTTATGGTGCTAAAGAAAACTTTTATTCCCCCCCTTGAGCATTTAAGAACTATTAAATGGCCCTTTTTATGAATGTAACATATCCATTTCTGTTCCACATTTTACACTGCAATTTTAACATGTTTGGAAATGATTTGCCTTTTTTCTTTTAGAATAAGCTTTATAAATATTCTGTAGAGTCAATTGAAGTATAATTCTTAAGGATCACTCTAAGACGCCTACAAAATCTTGTATATTTTTAAGTGTGCCAATTTGTAAAATATTTTGTAAGTGTATATTTTTCTTAGAAAAGTGCTGTGAAGTGTTTGTATGTGTGAGGTTTCCCTTTTTTTGCACCTTCGGGTGTTAATAAAAGGATGTATACTTAAGAGTTTCTGGTTTTAAAAACCAAAATACAAAGAAAAAAATTAAACTTTTGTTGGGAATTTTGTAATAAAAAGAAATGTTGTGAAAGAGTGTAGTGATATTGTGTAAAGGAAACTGGAAAATTTGTGAGCGCTTTGCTGTTTTATAGATCCTCTTGTAAATTATTCTTGTAATATTTTGGGTTTTGTTGTTCTTGTTGCAAAGGTTTTAAATATTTGTGACTGACTCTGTATGGTGAAAACGTCATATTGTTAACTTGCTGAGTTTTGTTATATTGTTTATGGAATAAATAAAAAAATTAAAAATCTCATTTTAAGATCATGTATGAAGAAGAAATTAAAACTGCCATTTATTGAATATTAGGAATCGTTTCTTTAACCAACTCGCTGCTACAGATGAGGATCTGTCTGGCTGCCCCCTCCCGGGACACCCCAGGCCCCAGCCTAATTGGGCTGATGCTCGTTAGTGTGAGGCACATCAGGGACAGAGGTGCAGCTATGGATGGGGGAAAGTGGGGAAAAAGGCTTGGATCACTTCTGCTGTACAGTGGGGCTGCTTTGAACTGAGAAATGGAAACTTCACCAAGTCAACACAGAGTTCAGACTTCCCTTCTGCAGGTGCAGGTGGGGCTGGGCTTGCCCAAGGGGAGTAGAGCCTCTTCCAGCTCCCTGTCCCTGTGGGGTCCCAGCACACTCCCAGACTGGCCTTTTCTTGGGAAGGAGCAGGTGCATGCAGTGAAATGCCACTGTCTTCAATTTCTTGTGGAAAAGGAATAAACTTAGTTGTTTTTAAAATGACAGTTCCTTTTATTAGCACTTGATGGGTGCAATGAAGGAGGGGGGCATTAATTCAGGCTGGGGCATTCCCAGCCATGGCATCAGAAAGCAGGACATGAACACTGTGTCCTGCACCTGGATCCCTTGGAAGTGGGCTGGGAAGTAATCCCCAAAAGCAGAGCTCTACAAGCTGCCTGTGTTCACAGAGGGGTTTCCGATGAGTAAAATGGGGACAGGAGGGATTTCAGTGCTTCCAGTGGATCCTGGTGCCAGGAGCCCAGAACAGAGCAAGGCTGGAGTGGGGCCATGGTGCAGGGAAGCCCATCACAGCTCAGCTTTGGGAAGGGCTGAGCTTAATCTGGCACTAGAAGCTCTCCAATAAATAAAACACAGAAGGCTGGGCCAGGCCCATGGCCACCAAAACCATCAGGTCTGTCCTGTGTGGGATCAATCCCATGACCCACAGGCTGGAAGTAGTTCCAGCTCCTTAGGGAGAGATCTTTTTTTTAGGGAGAGACTTTTTTTTAGCAGGTCCTGTTGCCCCAGGAGCTGGGGTGATGGTTTTAACTGAAAGAAGGTAGATTCAGACTAAATGTAGGGAAGAATTTTTATACACTGAGGGTGGCAAGGCCCTGACACAGGTTTGCCCAGAGAAGCTGTGGATGGCCCTTCCCTGAAAGTGTTCAAGGCCAGGTTGGATGTGGTTTGGAACAAACTGGAAGGCTGATGTTTCTCTGAGCTATTATTGCATGTGTTCTCCATAATCAGGGTTATGTTGCTCAAAATTTCATTTTGGGGATCCTGTTCAATCTTGTGCTTTCTCAAGTGCTGACACAAATGGGGTTGTTTATCTACTCTATTTATATTATATAAAAGCACATACAATTAAAACATTTGTAACTTCTGTATGAACCGTCATCCATGTCTGTGCATGGCCAAGTGGCTTCTCCTTGTGAGTGAAGGCAGAGCCAGATTTTAATTGGGATGTAATTTAATATCACCAGCTTCTCTGTCCTGCCAGTAGGAGCTGCAAACTCTGGGGAGAGTTTGGCTGGGGACAAACCTGCCCTGGGTGACACCAACCTTTCCTCAGTGTCTCTGGGGTTGGTTAGTGGTCTTCACCACATCCCAAAGTAGCAACAGAATTTTGCAGACAATTCCACAGGATAGTTTAGAACACCTCCAGCACTGGCAGGCTGGAGACTCTAGGAAGTGTCAGGTAATGTCTTAAATTGTGGATGCATTTGTGTCTTTTCACACAAGGAAGTCAGTGGGGGGGGGGAAATGGGAATTTCTTTGTCTGGGGTATTCATAAGTGCTTCTCTTCAATAGATTTCAAACTTAGAAATATATTTAATTTCCCCAAAGTCAACACAGAGCCCAAACCTGCCCAAAATCTCAGCCATGCAGACCCCAGCAGCCATCTGAGCTTTGTCCAGCACAGTTCAGCTCCTGCACAGCTGATCCACTGTCAACATCCCACCCCAGAGGTTTCCTACACCTCCCAACATTCCAGGTGTGATCTGTCAGGACAGGTGCCACATGATAAATGCCCACAGGCTCCCCCACCCCCAGTTTTTATGGAATTGCACCTATAGGAGTAGCTTTTGCTTGGCAAATGTACTTTGTGTTGCAGCAAAAGCACTGGTTCAATAAAGCACTTAAACATACACTTTATCTTGAGCATGTTGGAGATTATATCCCTCTTTAGCAAAGCATTTAAGTATGTGCTTAATTTAAGGAATTAATTAAGGATTTTAATTGTAGACTTCAGTATGTGCTTACCTGCTTGGCTGAATGTGGGTGAGATTACTACAAGCTGAAGATTTCGACATAAAGTCAGTGACTAATTCTGTATGAATGAAGGTGTTACATTATTCTCACACAATGCAGTTAAAATATAAATAGGAAAAAGGCAAGAGGCAGTTAACTCGATTCTTTCAGCTGAAAGCAGCATCCACTACCAAATCTGAGTTGATGAAAATCTAATATTATTAGTTAGAATCTCTAAGTGGCATTACAGATCAATAGAAAGGAGCACCTTAGAAATGAGTCTCCAGCTCATGAGCTTTAATTATGAGAAAGGAAGGATTCAGCCATTCTCTCCCTCTCATCAGTGACAGCGACCTTGGAATGTAAGTGGCCACCAACTAATGGGCTGTGGCATCATTTCTCCAGTCATTAGGAGATTTAAGTTGATCTGCCAAGAAAATAGAGTTGCTGCAATTGCATCACCAGCCTGTCTTTTGGACCATTTCCATAACTTTTGAACTCTGTGACAAANTCATAGGCACGACCTCTTGGGAATGCATGCAAAAAAAAAAAAAAAAAAAAAAAAAAAAAAAAAAAAAAAAAAAATTCCAAAAATATCAAGCTCCAACAAGTTGAATGCAAAACAAGTGTCTGGGTTTCTGTTTCTCCAGCAGCATTTGCTGTCACTGAAGAGCCTTCCCCATCCCAGGACTGGGACAGTGTTCTGGTTTTGGGTGGGATGGATTTCATTTTCTTGACAGTGCTAAAATGTAATGGTTTTTATCTTTTTGTGTGATATCACAAAGTATCACAACTCCTAAGTGGATTTTTCTTTTAAATTTATATATTGAGCCATCTTAAAATGCAGAAGGGCAAGTGATTGTTATCCAGAGAGACCAGCCAGCTGATACAGCTACAGGGCACCCATCTGAGAGCATTTCCTGCAGCTGAGTCACCCAGGGAGATAACCCAGGCAGCCAAAATGACAGGGCAGGCGCTTATTGATCCCCTTAACAAACACAAGTGAGTTCCTGTGGAATTTTACATCTTGCAACTCTTTGTTTTCCACAAGAAGCACAAGAGACGCTTCTACTTCTTGTCTATACCTGCACCTCTTTTTTCTTTACCCTCAGCTTTCATTTTGAGATCTCAGACTATATGATTATGCCGTGTTAGGCTTCCAACCTTTTAATGGAAATAACAATAGGGGTGAGTGGCGAGAAAGGCAGCTGCAGACAGCAAATCCACTCGCTGAGAGAAAAGTACTTAAGGCTCTCAGGAGCAAGAGGCGTTTACAGCTCAGGTGTGGCTCAGGAAGGGTGGCTGGAAGCTGGGATGTGGATATCAAGGAAAACAGGGAACATGGAGCCACGCTGCCTGTTCAGCCTGGCAGGGAGAGTTTGTGAGAGCTGAGTTTGCCTCTCAGTATCAGCACTTCAGGGAGGCACCCAGCATCGGGATCTCTGCATGTCGTGCATCTTCTCTTCTCTGAGAGCAGGGGAAAGAGAAACCTACGGCATTGAAAGAGTGGGAATGGGAAAAACGTCCTGAGCTGTGGTGACCAGGATCCTTGGTGGCTTGTACTGTGCAGTGTGGTGTGAGCACAGACACCTCTGTGTGCAAGGCAGGGCTGGGACTGAGGTCTCAGTGCAGAGAAGCAAAGCTCTGCCAGTTCTGAGCTGTAGAAGGTACATGACCTGCAGATGAGTCAATCTAATTTTATCCTGTAGTGAGCACTGGCGCACCTGTATAATGAATAGCACATTATCACATCTTTGCTTGACTATCTCAATATATTAATATAGTCTTCATAGCCTTCGGTTATCCTGTTATTTAATCTTTAATCTAATGTATTTGGAGCAACTGGCTAGTGAGATGCGGCCCTCTTTATCCTCCTAAGGACAACAATAGCAGGAATAAATGTTAAACTAAAGGAAGGAATGAAAGAAAAAAATAGCAGCTCTATTTGTGCTATGTTGAGATGCAATTCTTGGCAGCCCCAGAGATTCAACAGTCTGGTATTTATCACGACAAAACGCAGAAATGTCTGATGATTACATGAAGGGAAATAAAGAGACTGAGCATAAACTGCAGTCTGAGAGATAAGGGCACATTTTTACAGCAGGCAGCTGCTAAAACAGGGCTATGTGACACCAGCCCCTGCTGCAGCAGAGGAGGGGACACAGGCCAGGGCAGGGACAGGGGCAGAGCTGCAGCCAGGGATAAACTCGGCAGTTTAATACTGAGAGGGAGAATTAGGCAGCCTGCTTAATCACATTATTTACCACCAGGAGGATTATTTTTAAGGAATGTATCCCTCCTTCATCTTCCACTGGATTACACTGCAAAATGCTGGCACTGGCTGTGGAGACTATTTAGGATCTTTCCTGCTGAAATGAGCCCCTGGTGTGGTGTTCAGTGAGGGGAACCTCTCCAGCAGTGCCTGGAGCTGTGCCTGTGCCCAGAGGGATTTAGCATCACCCCAAGTCCCTTGAGGACATGGTCTGGATCCTGGGCTTGAGGCACTTGCCCTGGTTCTGTTCCAAGGTGGGTGTCTGGCAGGACCCCTCTGTGATGCTTCCAGGCTCTGCTGGGGTTGTGACACCAAGATGATGGAAACCAGGAGCTGAAAATCACTCTTCTGACTGAATGCAGGAGCTCCACAGAGCTCCTGGTGTGAGTCACTGCACAGCTCTGGGCAAGGTTGTTTAATGTTAGAGCTGGGATTTGAGAACAGAAAGGTGCAGATCTCTCAGTTAGTGCCAAATGTGTGAAGTCTGCAATCCTACAGGGTACATGCTGAGGTGGAGACTCGTCTTGGTTAAGGAGAACAGTGGCTGGGTGGCCAAGCTGGGAGCAATCACCAGTTTAATTTTAGGGCTACAGATATGAATTAGGTTATGATGCCAGCCTGAAAAAGGAAATGTGCCATTGCCTGAACTGCCCTGGACATCACACAGGCCATGTTCTTGGTTGAAGGATGAAAGATGATGCTGAAATTCATTATTCTGTACAGAAGCTCCTGGGTTTTTGCAGTTGAATCCCAGTGGTAGAAGTCCTTTATTTCCCTGGCATGAGCACAGAGCAAAGTAGCACATGACCCCTGTGGTTTGGCTTCATTTCATCTTTTTGCAGCATGGCATATTTGATGCAGGACTCAAGGGAATGATGAATTGTACTCTAGGAACAATTCAATGAAAACATATGGACATGCTGTACATGATACAGATCTTATGGTCTTTGTAGGGTTAACAAAGGGCTGTACCATGAACCTCTGTGTGGAAAACTCTTCTGATGGATACTTTCCTCATCCTTTCTGCCCAAATAAAACCTCCAGGTTTTTAGGTTCAGTTATCTCCTCTTGTGGAGATGAGGACATTGCTGGGTTCCCCCAGTGGCCTCCAAGGATGGAGAGCAGATCCTGTCACTCAACAGTGCCAAAGGTATCAGAAGCAATTAAAGAAAACAGGAGTTGATCTGAAGAGTGTAATGATCATCCATCTAGCGGGGGAAAAATAGGATTTTATCACTGAAATATTAGGAAGACTAGCATTTATACCCTGGTAAGTATTACAGCACCACAAATGATTTAATTTTAGATCAAGAAAACAATAATGTAGCAAATCAATGCAAGAGGCAAAGGCAGCTCCAAGTGGGCAGGGAGAGACTTTCTGACTTCAGTCTTGGCCCAAAGGAAGAAGCCAGGTATCTCCCATGCCTGCTTTTCCACAGCAATTTTTCCTCCCAGCATATCGTGCCCAGCTCCTTTTGTAACCATTCCTCCAGCTCCTGTTGGATGTTCACCCTCCATAATTCTCATGTGTCCTGTCCTATTGAGGCAGATGAGCTCATTGCAGGGTAAACTTAAACAAGGAAGATGATCTCCAGGTCCATGAGATAGAAAATCAAAGATGTGTAACAAAACAAGGTGTTTTTGAGGGAGAAGCTGAACATTCCCATAGCCTGTAATTGTCTCTGCTCATGCTTTGGTGGCTGCTCTTGGACAGGCAATTCTGTCACTCTGCTCAGTTTCTCATTGCTCTAACAAGAGACAAGGAGCTCCACTGATCTTTGAAAAGCCTTCAGTAAGTGCCACGTTTTTCTTTCATGTTCTGGATGTCCCTGCTACGGCACACACACATCAAACCCTGTCCGTAAAGGAGTAATTAAATGGCACTGCTAAAGGGATGTCATAGGATGGGTCTGATTACAGCTCACCCAGAAATGTCTTCCCAAGTCCCAGGCTCTTTGACGTGATTCTCCCCCCTTTCTCTGAATTTCTTCCAGCGCTAATTTCAGCCAGTCCTGGGATTATTTGAAAAAGGGCCTTGGGGGACTTGTTCAAAGGCACTGCCACCACAGACGACTTTGCTTTCTGAACTGAAGCATATCACTCCTATCTGTCTGGACATATGAGCTGCTCAGCACTGCTTCATTAGGCAAGTTATTTTTAAATTCCCAGAAAGAGCAAAACATTGAGAGAGGAATTAGCATTTGCTGTTGAAACAGCTGCCAAACAGAACAGGCAGAAGGCACTCGGGGTCCCTCCCCGCTGCTCTCCCTGGGATTAAGCAGGCACCAGGACCCAGTCACCGACACACTCAGACTGCACATGAGATGTCAGAAATCCTGCCCCAAGGTAAGGACTGGTGAGTGACCATCAGAACTCTGTTCTGGATGCAAGGAAGAAAGTGACCATTAACAGTGAATCAGAAAATATCTTGGAAATCTCTTTCTTCCTCCAGCCCCATTCTGTGTTTCTTACTTTTTCTTTCCCGAGTTTTTCACTTAAGGATTTTAACTCCGTCCTGGTTTCTCCACACAAATGAATGAAGCAATAAAGCCAGCCCAGAGTTTTTGCTTCCCCTAAACAACAAGGCCCAGTGGGCACCTGACATTTCCAAATGCCAAGGGACTGCAATAAAGCTGATGCTGCTTGATTGTATTCTCACTCTGTAATGGGTTTAAGTTTCCCCGTGGCTGATGGTGCTCTTACAGGCCAGAGTTAAAGCAAAAGGCTTGGCAATGAATTGTCTGAGGCACGGTGTCTGTTTGCAAACACTGACTGCCCTGTGCTTGGTGCTGCTGAGGGCAGCCAGGATTCACACTGATAAATGTTAATAATGAAAAAAAAAAAAAAAAAGTGTTGAATATGGGAATGGGGGATAGGTTAGGTAAAAATAGCCTCTCTGGGAGCACACAGGCAGCCCAGCCAAGGCAGTGTGCAGGTTGTGCTGCCTGGTTCATCTCTCCCTTGGCCCCTGCCTGCAGCCACAGGGTTTCTGTATTTATCCAGAACAAATCTAGCAGGAGCTGTTCTCATAACCTGCTCCCAATTCCTGCCTAATGAAGGCCACCAGATTCCTCTGAATTAATGCTTGTTCAAACCAGAGTGTTTCCTTTGGAAAAAAAATGATCTCATTAAGTATTTCCAGTGATTCTTCAGGGACAGGCACTCTGCCACTGTCAGCAAACTGTGTGTGGACTGTTCCAGTGGACAGCTTTCCCCAGTTCTAAAAATACACAGCGACCTGTATCGATATCCAGCCACTAAACACCCCTCTGCCAGATAAATCAGGGAATCACAGAATGCTTTGGGTTGGAAGGGACCTTAAAGATCATCCCATTCTACCCCCTGCCAGGTCAGGGACACCTTCCACCATCCCAGGTTGCTTCAAGCCCCATCCAACCTGGCCCTGAACAATTCCAGTGATGGAGCAGCCACAGCTTCTCAGGCTGTGCCAGGGCCTCACCACCCTTTAGGGTTAAGTCTGTCATGTGCCTTCCCAGAGACTGCATTTAAAATGTCCTTTCACCTTTTATTTCTTGCTAAACTGTGTTCCTTGGGTGCTTTCTCACCAAGGTGTGTTTTCCAGCACTCGAGGAAGAATTCCTGGAGCCCACACAGAGGTAATAAAACCTCACTTGTCTTCCTTGGTGCCTCACTTTGTGGTTCCTTGGAAGCATTAGCTCCCCTTGGCAGAGCATCTCATTAGGAGCTCATCTTCAGCTGATTATTCCTCTTCTGAGTCACTGCCTTCCATGACTTTGTCACCCACCCCTTAGTCCAGCTGCTGCTCTATTCTTAGGCTAACGACTTTACATTTGTTGGCACGAAAAACATGTTGTTTATTTAAACTCAGCTCATTAAGTGATCCAGATTAGGTTTGGTATTGGCGACCTGCCCCAACTTCTGTGCAGCTGCAGATCACCAGTAATGATTTGGCATTTTTTTTGCAGGTCAGTGATCACACATTAAGTGGTGTGGGGTCAAGATCTGGCAGGAAGGGAACTCTGCTGTGCTCAGTGTTCTGCTTACAATTACACTTGAAGACCTATCAGTTACTTTTCAGTCCAATTAATATTTGTCATATTGACACACCATTCCTCTTTCTCAATCAAAGTACAGTGAAGGACAAGATCTGGTCTCTTACTGGCTAAGGTTTCTTCTAACAGCTCTACTACTGTAAACTATGATATTAAGGAAAATATCTGGTTAACAGGACAAAGCCTACTTTTCTAATGTTACAGTATCTCCTTGAAATTATTTATTGCCTTATTATTTATTTTAAGTTGTTATTCTTACTTAGGTATCTTTGATAACAGAATGTCCAGGAGTATCTCCCATTAACCTTTAAGGAGACAAATGGCTGGAGCAGATCTCCTGTGGCCTCTTCCCTGGCAGCTGCTCCCTGTGAGGGGCCAGGTGCCCTCCCCTGTTTCCCCCTCGTGCCCAGAGCCAGGGCCCCACCCCAGCCACGCTCCCTGGGGCAGAGTCCCTGGAATTGCCCCGTGCTGGGCAAACCTTTGGATCTGTGCTGTCAAATCCAGCGGCCTGGCACTGCCCCACCTGTGTCACTGGGATGTCCCCAGACCCCACCTGCCCCTTCTGCCCTTTCCAGCTCCCTCCTGTGAGAGCTCAGCACAGCTGGGTGGGAACACCAAACCCAGGGGCTCGGCAACTCCCAGGAGACTCCGTTTGCTGGGAACGGAGGAAAGGGGAAGAGCTTCAAGTGTTTTAGTGCTTGGAACTGGTCACCAGCACAGGGGTGGGACTGTCCATTTGGGGACTGTCCCCTTGGGAGTGTTCCATTGGGGACTGTCCATTTGGGACTGTTCAGATGGGAACTGTCCCTTTGGGAGTGTTCAGATGGGAACTGTCCCTTTGGGACTGTCTATTTTGAAACTGTCCCTTTGGGGTTGTCCTTCTGGAACTGTCCCTTTGGGAACTGTCCCTTTGGGAACTGCCCCTTTCAGTTCTGTCCCTTTAGGAACTGTCCCTTTGGGACTCTCCCTTTGGGACTCTCCCTTTCAGTCTGTCCCTTTGGGACTCTCCCTTTGGGACTCTCCCTTTGGGACTGTCCCTTTCAGTCTGTCCCTTTGGCTCTCTCCCTTTGGGACTGTCCCTTTGGGACTGCCCCTGGCCCCAGCCCTTTCCCAGTGTCCCATCTCCTGGCAGGGGAGGCCATGGAGCAGGGCCTGCGGGACTGCTGCAGGTCCATCCGCATCGGGAAGATCCTGATCCAGAGCGACGAGGAGACGCAGCGAGCCAAGGTGTACTACGCCAAGTTCCCCCCAGACATCTACAGGAGGAAAGTGCTGCTCATGTACCCCATCCTCAGTGAGTGCCTGCCCTGAAAGGAAATTCCACATTGCAGGGCTTTGATTGGCTTTTCTGCTTGCTTTAGGTGACAGAGCAGGGAATTGATGGGGCTGTGCCAGGACACACATTACTGACTGCACCCTGTGAATGCAGAGCAAATCCTTTGGGCATGGCTGCTTTTGGGAGAATGGCTGAGATTAAGACTTGATATAAATTTAATTTTTTAAGTTTTGCCATGAGAAAAGACTCAAACAGTGGTTTTCTCACGCTACTAAAAGATGTTTTTTGACTAATGTTATAATCTTAGAAGCAAATTACTTTAAGTAAAGTTTAATGCTAGCCAAAAAAAAAAAGGTTTATCTGGTAAACATGGTAAGGATTTCACCAAGATGAGGTAACTTTTCAAGTCTAGGATTTTATTCTGTCCTACCTATGGAGCTTTTAATTTCCATCTGACTATTTTAGATAAGCTTTCTTGCCTCAGGGTCTTAATAAAATCCACCAACTTCTGTGCTTAAAACCTGGCAGAGTTGGCTTTTTCTGAACAGAGATGGAGTTCCTTCATCAGGAGACAAGTTTTCTTGAATTAACACCTGCAGAGTTGAAAGGACAAAATCATAATTCAAGTGCACATGGATATTCTTGGACAGCCTGGGACAATTTTGTCAACCAGAAGGAAAAATGAAACCTCACTTTTCCGCACTTGACTTTGGTTAGTTCTGGCCTGAACAGGACTCAGGTGCAGTGACAAAGCACTCTGGTGACATGAACAAGCACATCCATGTTGGGGTTGTATAAATTGCCACACTCTGCTTTAACTACTTCATCTTCTGTAGCCTGAATTTTTTAGGTGCCACTGGATTTATAGCACCTAACTATGTACTGACAGTAAACACCAGAGAAATCATTTGGGATTAAGCGTATTCAGCAGAAGTTCACACATCCTGCATTTATCACAGACTTTGTCTGTATGTTTCTGTCAGAAGCTACAGAAAGACAAAGTCAATTTAAAAAGTAAACAGCAGCCCAGCTTTAAGCCCAGGTAGCTGGGGAAAATCAGAATTCCTGCATTTACACCGCCCAGCTGGCTTTATCTGCCCGCTCAGCTCCTGGCTCTGCCTCTGCTTTGAGTATACAAGGATCTGAGTTTGGTGAGTCTTTTATTTTTAATTTTTTTGCTCAGGTTTAGAAGCTCCTAAGAGATTCAGATTTCCTCACCTCACTGCATTTGGATTATTATTTAGCTATATTGTGAATAAGTTATTTTAATATCTTTGTAGAAAAAAAAGCCCTGACATTTTTTTCATCTATCACTGCATACCTAATAAGCAGTTTTTAAAACCCTGGGGAATTTAAAGCAAATTTATTTACCCTCATTGAAGGAAATGACATTAAACTTACCATGGAAAAGTGTTGCAATTCTCTTTTGCTATACATACAGAGTCAAATTGAAAAACCTTTAGTAGGAATTACACCACACTTTTGCTGTAGATTTTGGATTTTTCCCTATATTGCAAAGTTCTCTATGCAAATATATTTCCCCCTACAAGCTTTTTGAAATATGCTGCTACACCGATCCTAATTTTGTCAAAGCTGTTAAGAAGATGTGTGTGCACAGGTCATTAATTGTTATTAATGTCAAGTGGATGCTGAAATCCATTAAGTGGTTTTAAAAAATCAGAGCTTATTCTGTACCTGATCGACTCTGAGAGGGCATTTGCAAATAAATCCAGCAAATCACACCAAGGGAGAGACTTTTCCCCAGCTGTGTGGGAGAGACCTTTCCTCGGCTGTGTGCCCTGGACCTCAGCTCCAAGCTTTTACCTCTAAGGAAGGTGTGAATCTGCAGGATCCAGCTGCCATCTCTGCTCCTCACAGGTGTTCATCTCCCAGCAAACTGGCAAATGTCTGCCTCAAGAGTCAGAGCTCACCCACAGACGTGAAGAAGAATGTTTTATTCCTCTGTTGCTTTGCCATTTGATGATTTTATAGACTTTCGGTGAGGTTAATCAAGTAAATGTATTTTGCTGAGGGGGAAAGAGACAAACAAAATTATGTGTCAGATGTTGGGAGGCTGTTGCAGGAGCATAAATTATCATCTTATCCCTCCACCCAAAGAGAATATGCTCCACCTCCCATTTGCTCAATAATCCCTAATATTTTGCTGCTCAGGTTACTGGTGTCTAAACAAAGCCACTTTCATCCTGCTCTGACCTCACCTGGTGTCCAGAAAAGGTAGGGAGAAAAGGCAGGGTTCACTTTCACACATGATCAGCCTGTGGCAGTCCCTCACCTCTGATTTCCTTTGGGGTGACACTGAGGAATGTCCTGCTGCTGTGCAAATTGCCAATGCTCAGCAGCACTGGTGGCTGCCTTATCAATCGTGGGCACAAGGCTTCCCGTGATAGACCGGATCAATTGCATGCCCGTCACCTGCCCCCTGAATTATCCACGTTTGACAATGGAATGGATTTTTTTGTCAGCTTCAAAGCTCTTAAATATAAAGGTGTGCCCACACACTCAGCCAAAGGGTTTCTGTTTGGGGGATACAGTTTCTCCAGCCACTAGAATTTTTAGGGGTTGGAGCAGTGCTTACACAAAACATCCATTTGTCGTGGGTCAGGAGCAAGACAGCTTTTCCCAATGACAAATATTTTGGGGCATTAAAACCACAAAATTGGTTTGTGACATTAAATTTACTCTTCTTAGTTTTGGGTTTGTTTTTTGGGTGGGTTTTTTTGTTTGGTTTGGTGTGATTTTTTTTTTTTTTCCATTTACTCACATTTAGCAGTCCAAGCAGAGCTGTCAGTTTACGGTTAGACCCTGTAGTAAATCTAACTGTAATTTCAGCAATGATGCAAAGGACTGATCTGATCTAAACTCACTCTCCCAACCTCAATTTACTTTTAAAAACATTAAAGGTGAACATTCTACAAGCAAGTTTTATGCTGTATTAGGTGTCACCTCTCCATCACTCCAGCTATGTGGTGTTGTATCAAGTATCACCTGTCCTGCAGCTGTAATGAACTCGATTGCTTCATGTACTGGTTATTTGAACAAAAATAAAATTGGGAACCTACACCTGCTCCAGATGAGTGGGATTCCTTCCTGCTCCCCATTACTAAGGATTTTAGCATCCTCCTTTCCTGGTCACAGACTGTGGCAAGTAAAATGGATGAGAAACATGCCCTGTACCTGTCCCTTCCCTGTTCTCTCACCTGGACACTGTGGCTGCCCTTGAGTTCTCAAGTCTGATGGTGGAAATGTAAACTGTATAAAGAACAGATAAAAACACTTCATTTACATTAGATGTTGGGCATGTATTGTCAAACAGTTTCCACAACCCCCCTCAACTTGACAGTGCTATTTTTATAATGAACCACCAAAAGGAAAAGCAAAGGTGTCTCGTGGGCTTCCTGAAATGGTGTAAATCCTTAGCAATGTTTTTTCTTTATGTCTCAGATATTATGAAGATGACTTCCTCACAAGACCTTTGCAAGGTATGACTTTTCAGGCATTAAAATGGGATCTTTCAAAACTCAGCTGCCCTTTATAATTTAAGCAGTGGGAGGGGGAAAGCTCCAGAAGTGTTTAACCCTTAATATCCTGGGAAGTTTGGCATTCAATTAATTAAGGCTCACATCAGAAAATGGACAAGGAGTGCACATCAGAAAAGATACAGGAGTATCTTAGTTTTCATAGGGCATGCCAACTGTATGTAGTACAAACCACCATGTGAGAGGGGAAAACTTGCTTTGTTTGGTTTGGTGTGAGTGTTCATGGTTAGAGGTGGATTGACAAATGGTTAGAGGTGGAGGAATTCCAAAGCTTGGAGGGAAAGGAATGCCCATGGTTAAGTTGGAAGAATGTTCATGGTTTGAAGGGAGAGGAGGGTGAATATCCCCACCGACAGACGCCACTACTTTCAATATTTATTTTTTTCCTTTTTTTGGCACTGTTGGACACCATCGGCCTTGCACGGAGTCACCTCTGCCCAGTGCGCACACACCTGAGGTGACATGAAACGGCCCCACACTTAGGGGACCACGGGGACACGGACCCTCCCGCTGCGCTGTACCACGGGCGGGCACCGGTGACCATCCACATTGCCCTGGGGGCCGTGAGCTCAGGAGTAACCATAACATCCGCACCCCACCCTGCCCCACCCTCAGCCTTTGCCCCGCACCAAAATGGCGGCCGCCCCTGAGGGCCGGGG
>WEIU01006244.1:11141-61174 GCA_013389925.1 Aegithalos caudatus | reverse complement strand
GGTGTGCCCGGATGGGCCGCGCTCCGTCACCCCCGGGATTCTCCTGGCCGGGCCTCGCCACGACCCCGATCCTCCCCCGGGGGCTGGAGCCGGGCTTGTGCTGCCCCCGGGGAGGGCAGGCGGGCCCCGCACCCTCCGGGTGTCCGGCTGGGCTGGGGTTGGAATTGGAACGAGCTCCTTTTGGGAGGGGTGGAGGGAGGGGGTGGTCAGAGCTGCTCTCCCGGGCCTCGTCCGCAGGTCGGGGCCTGAAGCCATCGCAGCTTTGCAGGGCCCTATTTTCAGGCCGTGCTTCCCGTGAGTTGAGGCAAGAAGCCTTGTTGTGGGAGACAGGCAAGAACAACTCTTCCCATCCCGCTGTGGAAGGCTTTGGATCAGCTCGTGACCTGTTCAGACCTGTAGTGTTTGCTATTCCTGTGCTGAGTTTCTCCCCACTGAATCACGTCATCTTTGCTCTGTCACCTTAGCTTCCTGTGCAAGTTTGGTTTTTTTTCCCTGCCCCTTTTAATGCTGTCTGTTGGCATTTAAGGTTTCTGTTTGTCTGTTTCAAAACCCCTGTCAAGTCCAGCTGGATGTATGGGTTTATCTTGAGTGATCTGCTTTGATTGAGGAGCAATATCAGGTTGTGTATAACAGAGAATGTATTATATATATATATATATAAAATATAGTGATGATTAAGGTTTGTTTATAAGATTTTATGTGTCTTTATTTTAGTGTGCAGTAGAAGCCTAAGAAGAGGTTTCAGAGCAAAAAACCTGAATTTTTAAAATAATAGTAGTATTATTTTGCTGTTTCTCAGGAAGGTGGAGCCTTGATACAGAGAAGCTCCAAAAGAAAAACACAAACTTGATAATACCCAATAGTATAATCACACATCAAATTAATTTTCCTGTCCATATTGGCAGTGTTGGGTAATTTCAACTTGAAAATAATTGTCAAATGTTCAAAAGAACTTCTGGCACTAATTTTTTCCCCTGAATTTTAATTGCAGCAACTTGTCAAGTCTTTCTAAAACAAACAGTTGGCTGCTTCTTGGGCAGTTAATTATCTTAATTGAGGGTCAGACATTTAGCTTTGTTGTAGTGGTCACCCAGCACTTAAACTGACTCTGTTCCCTCTACAGGTTTACCATTTTGGAATTAAAATAATGATAGCTTGGAATTATATCCTGGGAAGGGAAAACACACCACACATTATAAAATTAAGGGTTTCTTGTTATGTTAGACCACTAAGGCACAACAACTGCAATGTTCCCTTCAGCAGCAGCTCTGGCTGGGTAAATGTTTGTCTCTGAAATAACCACACACCAGTATTTTTCAAGCCTATAGTGGTTGCCATCTGTATCACATTTATTTTCCATATTACTGGATTCCTGGACAAGACTGTTGCAAGTGATTTCTCTCCAGTATGTGTATTTGGGTTTTTTTTAGAGGAGTGGATAGTGTGATCCTTAGATGGAAATGTTTTCAAAACACCTCCATATCAATGTACCTGCCTTGCTTGTTCCTTTATTCTTTTTCCCTGGGGGAATGTATCAGAATAAATCCCTTGATCCTAGTAGAATGATTGCAGTTGCAGTGGAGGTGTTGTATTTTTTTAAAAACAATCATAGCTAATATAACATAATGTTATGACTCCATAGACTTGAGTCTAAAGATTGCATTTAAATCCAGCCTAATGTAGCTTAACACATTATTGGACTGTCCTAAATTCTTTTCTTTTTAGACAATTTCAGTTTCCATGTGTTGCAACACTTGAATCCAGACATGATTATTGGGTGTTTATCCAAGGTTTTGTGGTTTAATCTCAGAGTTGGTGAAAACTTATCAGCTGCTGAGCTTGTAAAAATTATTCAGGATAAAAGAGATAAAAGCAAATGTGAACATTTCTGTCTTCAATATGCTTTCACTAGAGTCTTGTGCTTCTCAAAACCAAAACTTCTGAAGAGCTTGGCAGCTCTCACTTAGTCAGGAGCTTTGTGTGCTGAGTGGGGATAGCCAGGAGCACGCCAGGGGCTGCTTGGCCTGTGCACAGGTTCTGGCTGCAGGTAAGAGGATGAACACAGGCCTGTGCACAGGTTCTGGCTGCAGGTAAGAGGATGAACACCCTGTGTCTCCTCCAGACTGCTCAGGGTTGTGATCATGAGGTGCTCACTAGGAGCTTTGGGCTGCTGGGCAGTGCTGAGGCTCAGCTGCTGGCTCAGGGAGGTCTGCAGGCTTGGGCTCTCACAAAACCACCTGGTGATTATGGAAGGTAGGAAAAGCCAGCACACATTTTGTCTTAGTTCAGTAATTTTCAGTAATTTAAAATCACCTTGTGCTCAGAGCACTCTGGGGGTGTCCATGTGCAAGGTGCACATAGTCCTGTTAAAATGCTGGAGCTTCCCTGCCTTGGGATGGCATCAGAAATGGAATTCTCATGGTACAGATGCCTATTTCAATTCAAATAAATTCGCTTTCATTTTATTTCCCACTCCTGTATTTGTTGGGCAGCAGATACCAACAAGAACAGGACTGCACCTATTGGAATTCCTCTGTGGATTGTGCTTGTAGTCATTCTCTGCTTGTTGCCCTGTTACTGTTAGCAGTGCCTGCATTGCCAGCAGTTGTGTGGGGACAACAAGATCCAGTAGTGAATTTAAAGATGGGTTTTTCTTTTTTAGTTGAAAGTCACTGAGTGTTGGTTGGCTTAGTGCTTTCACTGACCACAGTTGTGTTTCTTCAGGAATCAAAACTCGTCCTTGGATATCAGTCCTGTTCCTGTGCTGTCTCTCAGGGTCAGCACTGGTTACTTGTGGGCAGCTTCTTTGAGTTCAGAGTGGGCCTTCTGCTGCTGACCCAGCAGAAAACTCATTTCTGGGCAAAAATGTCTCTGAAATAACCACCTGCAGTGCTGCAAACTTGCTGCACCTCATGTACACCAAGCTTTCTCTTCTGTGCTATCTGAATTTAATGGCAAAGGCAGCATTATCTTAACTTTATTTTCCACTTGTATGCGAAAAGTGTTATTTTAGTAAGTGCAGATGATAAAAGGCAAAGCCCAGCATTTTGGCAGTTGTTACCACATTTTATTTTCAGAGCTCCATCTTGGTTCCACATGCTCTCAGTGTTCTGGAATTGCTAAGCTCTGCCCTGATTTCCTCACTTCTTTCTGACTTATCAGGAGTTGTTAGTGTTTCTCTTCTTTATCTCAACAGTTGGTTCAGCTGAAGTGTTTTTCCTCTCTGGTTTGTTGGGGGTTTTTTTATTCTGTGGAACTTTCTGCCACTCTTCTGCAAAAGTATTCATTTGCTTTCTATTGTTTGAAATGTATGTTCAGAATGACATCTTGTTTGAGGGCCTTTGAAACACACTGGGGTAGTGAAAGCTGAATCGATGTTTAACACTCCTTGTTAAAGTGGCATTTAAATTTTACAGCACTTTTCATAGAACACTTCCACAGGGCACAAAATTGTCTTCCTGCTTTCCAAGAGTGGTGCATGTTTCCTGATAATTTTTGAGTTAAAGAGGACATACTGAGTTCTTGATTTTAAAACTTGGGGTAGGTTTATTAAAAATCTAATAAGAACCTAAATCTGCTGTTCATCCCAGTGGAAATAAAAAACCAGAGTAGCAGGGGGAAAAAAAATGCCACGATTCATGATGCCACTTTGGAAACTAGAAAAGTTTGTTCTTTTTTACTGTTTCTAAGATGGAGATGAGTTTATTGGACCCGCAGTGTCAAAGCCTGCAGTGTGATCACAAAAGGAAACTTGTGCACCTGCACAAAAAGAGAAAGCCAAACAAACTTGACATAATGAAGCTCCATGTATAATGCAAATAGATGACTTTCATTTCACTGTCTTAGGGTGTCTTTAAGGATGGGATTCACTGAAAGATTTTGCTTCTACTTTTGAGCTTGCAGACTCAAGTGATGAAATATTTAAGATGAAAATGTAGTTTCTGTTATGTCTTATTTCCAGCTAGTTTTGCGTATGGAGAAATCGGATACCGACTGGCATGGAATCTGTTTTTAAACTTTGAATTCTTCTAGGAAAACGAGGTGGGGTGGTTTGGATGAGTTCTGTGTGTGGAGTGGGTTCTGTTTGTGCCTGAAGGAGCCGGGGTGAGAGGACTGCCTGTTCCAGCTGCTGTTCCTGTGTCATTTGAGCCACGGAATCGCAGCGAGGGCTGGCTGGGGCCGTGCTGCCGTGGCAGGCAGAGCTGCTGAAGTCACAGTTCGTGGAAAGCGCTTGGACACGCTGCTGTGCTGCGCTTCTCCTGGGCTGGAGAGTCTTTGAGGCATGTTCACTGCAAGCTGGGCAGGGAAAAGAGCCTCTAACGACCCAAAGCAAACAAATCAGTGTTGCTGGCTTCCATCCAGAGTCACTCCTTTAGTCCAAGGGTTTGATCAGTTCTGCACACTGCAGGCAAGCAAGGTGCTCTACCGGTTGAAGTAGCTCATTAAGATGAGGCTATGAATCAGAAATGAGAAGTTGGCCTTCTGCTGAGGACATCTGTGGAACACCCACACTGCCATCCCCTTTTTTGTTTATCCAGAGGTATTAACTGTGTTGCTGGGACGTGAGGTAGCTCAGGAAGCATTCCTGCCGTACAGGGCACGAGAGACTCTCAGGTGAGGTTGAAATACCGGTAACACTGACGTGGGGGAGTTCTGCTGCACACCTGACTCATGAGCAGCTGAGGTGTTCTTTCAGTTTAATTAAATTTCATGCCTTGTCCTTTTAAAATTTGAGGCTTGCCCCATAAATCTAATGAAGATTTTAATTTGAAGGTATTGCTTTTTTGTTTAACCCTGCCAATGAGTGATTTCAGGGTTTGTCAGATTTGTAAGTTCTGCCTAGTTGGTTTAATGAGAGTTCTAATGTTTTATGGGATTTCTTTTAAGTATTAAAAAAAAAATCAGGAATGCAGGCTACGGTAGTGTCTTGGTGTTCAATACAGATAACTAATGTCAGGAGATATTGCACATTATTGAAGGAGGAAAAACTAGAGATTTATTACTGTATATTTATTAAATATTACATTATTATTTATTACATTATGGTCCATTAGTACTTTTTCTGGGAAGAATCCTTTAGTCTTCAAGTGCTATGCATTATGGAGATAGGCTGTGTTACTGTTAAAGGCAAATGGGTGACACACACACGTTGTCCCTGCTTGCTCTCCCAGTAGATTTGAGGCAGTAGCACATTCCTGACTGGATTTAGTTTACACACAACCTGGCATGAAAGAAAACAAAATATGTCTTATGCTGTAAGAATGATAACTTTGCATTATTGAGGGAATATCCAGTACTCTTAAATTGTCCCTGTCCAAAAAACCATGGTATTACTTCCTCTTGAATAAAAGAATGTAACAAACAATAGCTTTTGTGGGCTTGCTGCAGTCTGGAGCAGCACTGGGGAGACAGGCAGTCATTTGTGCTCAGAAATCTCTGAGGTTGTTGAAGCGTAACTGCAGGGAAGATACTTCTCTGATTTGTGGTAGGATGGGAACACCAATTAAGAATTCACTGTAGTTACTCTGTCAGGATATTCAGCTGCTGAAGATTTTTTTTTTTTATTATTAAGGAAAAAATTATTTATCCTATCTCAGATTTTCTTGCTTTGTGCAGTCTTTAGGTGGTCACCCCCTCACTTCCCCACGAGGAGATTTTCATATCTGGGTCTCTCAGCTGAAGTTTGCAGTAACCAGCAGATCTGAACTTCCTGCTCATCGTTGTGACCTTCCCCACCCTTTGTCAACTCAGTGCTGACAAGGAAGGACACCAAAGGAGGAAATTCTGAATCTTTTAGCTTGGATAAGAACAAAGTCTTACACTAGAAGAAAGAAAAGCAGAGTTGAACTTTACCTGCTTATTAGATAACCAAATGTTGGTTATTTCTTTGTAAGCTAATAGTACACCTGTTGGTTTTCCCTCTTCAGGCTTCCCTATATTACTGGCTTCCTTCAGCCAGTCTTAATTGTCTGCAGGGTGTGAGCTGAGAGCAGCATCCTGAGGGGCAGATTTTCAAGTTATTTCTGCTTCTCTGTGCAGAGCCGTGGTAACTCCCACCATGGAAATCCTGCTGTCCAGCCAGATGGGCTCTGTGGAGCTGTGCTGAGGCAGGAGCAGCCTAAACATTCCAGTAAGTTCAGTCTGGCCATGCAGAGCTCTGCAGCAGGCTGGGAGGTGAGGCTTTTGTTGGACAATGTGCACAATGAGCTGAGTGCACAGGGAGGGGAGAGAAAGTAGCAGAAGCCTTGGGGTAGAAACCCTGGTTTTCATTTGCTGGTTTTAATATCAGAGCTCAGGTTTGGAGAGTTCTCATCCCATTTGCTGTCAGCAGTCAGGTAGGGAGAATGTGTTGTTGCTGTGTCTGTGCCATGACTATTTCCATGGGTGTAAACACCCCCTAGAGACTCACAGCATTTCTGGGATCCTGAAATCAGGATACAGGGGACTGGTGTAATCTATTAGTCACCTGCAATAGAAATAGACCTCATGTAAATTAAATTCTTCATTCAAGATCCCACCTCTGAGGCTTTTTTCTTAACAGTAAACTCTATTCAGCCTTGACCATTAGCTGATTTCCTGGTTTAAGAGGTGATGGAGAAGAAAAGAGGAGCAAACCTGGAAATAAGTAGTACTGACTTACTCCAGACATTTCCTAAAGGATCACCTATTGAACTGTACATCAGCCTGCTGGTAAAGAAGAGGTTTTATCCCTCACCATTTGACTTGTTTTGACTCTCCCTTTTTCCCTGACCAAGAATGATGCCCCATCATTTTCTGAAATGGAATAGGTATATATCTTTAAGTCACATAGGCATGAGATAGCCATGGTGCCTGCAAGCACTGGAGTTTTCAGTTAAAAGGAAAGTAGTAAATAAGTAGTAAACAAATGTTATGTTTTGTATGCATAGTGCATCCTTCTTTTTTAAAAGCTGTTGAAGCATTAGTCCAGTGCTTTCAAAGGTGTTAATATTGCCATCTTTCTGAAGACATTCCACGTGTTTCCATGGCAGTCATTTGGGGTAAAATATTTTACAAAACTTAGTGCTGCTCCTGTCCCTTAGCATCTTACTACTTGTCTTTATTTTCTTATTCTTGTTGTTGACTTTATGTCATTATTATTACAAAAAAGGGAATGCTGGTTAGTGTTTGATGTGTATTCCAAAAAAAACTGATGCATCTTTCAAGGTTTTAATTGTATGCAAGTCTCTTGTTCTACTTCAGACTTATTCAGGTATTACCAGAACCAATGAGAGCTGCTTTTAAAAGTGTCATCTCCAGCATGTCTTTAAGGAATGCTAGTTGGAGTAATAATTCAGCTACAGAAAGCTTGTAAAAAGTTGATTGAAGCTGTGTTCCCATTAGAGTATGTGCCAGGCATGTGAAGGGCACAGAGATTTCCTAAGTGAGCTGGCCAGAGCTGAACACACCTGCAGAAACCATTGCTCAACTGTCCCGTGAATGGGGTCATTTATCAGTGTTTACACGTCACAGAACACAACACCAGCACGTCACATGCCAGTCTGCAGGCTTTAGATTGCACCAGGGATTTGGAAATGCAGAGAAAGCTGATAGGCTCCCATCTGACTCAGGAGTGATCCTGGTAATTGCTGCTGCTTCCTGATTCCTGCAAAAAGGGTGTAATTGATAAAATGGCAGGACTTCAAAGAACCAAACAGCACCAGTAGCCCCAAGTGGCAATAAGTTAACATCATTAACTTAAAATCAAGTTCTGCTGCATCAGAACTGAAGACAAAGAGGGTCAGAACAGCAGTTTCATAATTTGCAAGTCTGCAATAATGGGATGTCCTATCCTGTGGAATTTTCCTGGTGCTACACACTGAGGTCGTCGGTGCACTTTAATTTTCATCCTAGCAGCTGAAATAAAGTGCCCGTGGAGATCATGCAGTGCTGCTCTTCTGGAGGAGCACTAATGTAAACTGTGGGCAGTCTTGACTTGACAGCTGTGCTGACAAACCAAAAAAAGATGCTTTTTGCACTAGACAGATGTCTGAGTGTTGGAAATTTTCCAGTGAGAAGCAGAAAAGCTTTATTCTTCCAGTATTTCCATGTCACATGAAGTATGGTTTAAATGAAAGGAATGTTTTCTGATGGGGAATGTTATTGCAGAGCTTTTTAGCATGCAGAGGATTAGCTGCTTAATCACCTCTCTGAGTAACTAGATTCTACCAGTTGTACAGGAAAATTCTTGGTGCTGTGAATAGTGAGGCAGAGTGATCAAGGAAACTGGTTATTTTATCTTCATTTGATGTATTTGAATGGCACAGCCAGTGCCAGAATGTCTCCTGTATTTGCATGTGTTCCTTATAATATTTATCAGATACAGACACGGCATTCATCGATTATTTTCCTTGAAAAAGAGACATTGTCAAGTATTTCATCCAAATGAAAAACAATATGAGAAGGTTATATTTAAAAATATGCAGCCTAGAAGACAGCTCTTTAAAGCACTGGAGTACCTGGTGTATGCTGGAGTTTTGTCTTGGAAATTTGCTCATCAACATCAGTAGTGCAGTAAAAGCTGCAACTTGAAAGCAAAATCCTCTCTTGATGTAAAACTATGACCCCGATTTTAAAAACTCTTTTTGTTTTTTGAGGGAATGAGAACCTTACCTTTTTTGGTGCACAGGGTTCCACAGTATCTTCTTTATTTGAGTTCTTCATAACCTCTTCATTCTGTTAAAATTCACTTGTATGGTGAAGAGGGTGTTTCTGTAGCAGGCAGGAGAAAGCAAGGAACATATAATCCTGTGCTCAGAGAGCGTGATCAAGGGTGGCTTATGCCTTCTCCTACACTTCTGTAAGGCTGCTTGGAGAGGCAGTTGTGATATTAGGAATATTTTATACCAAAAGCAGATTATCATGGTCACCTACTATGTGAATGCAAGGATGGGCTAAGGTTTGTGGCAGATGATACTCTGTGTTCAACTCCCTGCTGTGTTGAGTATTTGGTAATGATGGGCATCAGTTGTGTTTGTACTTCTTGAGGAGGTTCATGCTTGGTTTTGATCTCTGCGGTGGTGAATCTGATCCTGACTGAAGCTTCATTAGCAAACTGCTTTAACCTGTACTTCACTCTCCATTGCAAACATGCCTGAATTCCATGCTGTATTTCACTGCTCTGGATCAAGGCTTTGTTCTCTCCTTTTTTAGGTACTCTTCTACTCATCAAGATGGAAAGCTCAGATTCTAGTGATAAAGGAAGTATTGATCAATCAGAAGCCCAACGTCAGAGCCAGCTGGATCGGTTAGATCGAGAAGAAGCTTTTTATCAGTTTGTGAACAACCTGAGTGAAGAGGACTACAGGCTTATGAGAGATAACAATTTGCTAGGAACACCAGGTAGGTAATGTTTGCCTATGTCCATCGTGCTAGAGTTGCTTGTAGGCAATTTGTGTCATTTTCTGTTCTCCTGAAGCCCTTTCACCCGTCTGTGTGCTGCAGCCCTGTTCAGTGGTAGGGAGTAGCTTCTTGCTAATTTGTGCATATATAAATTCAAGTGGTCCCTTGACTTGTGGAGACATAGGATGGTGTGGATTCATCAGATACAAGAGTCTGGTGCTTGCACAACTTGGCAGGAACTCCCAGATTTGACCCAGTTCCAGTTATGAACCCTTGGCTGGACAAAAAAAATCTCCTTCAAGTGTCTGTGCAGATTTTGTGCTGGTGAGGTTAGGAGTTTGTAACCAGGGTAAGTAGTCTGCTCTGAGATTCTGCATGGGCATTTTGATGTCAGCTCTCAATCAACTTGTTAAATTTCCTCTTTATAGGTTGATACCTAATTCAAGCCATGACTCAAGTAATTTAAACCTTTTCCTGCTTATGGAAGTGTTAACCTCAAATATTTCACTCTGGACACTCTAATGGGTGTAGGATGACAAAAATTGCTGCTCAGTTGTAGAGGTTACAGAACCAGAGGGCACATCTCTCTGGAATAGGATGAAACTGTTGGATATTTCAGCTTCAGAAAATCTTACTTGGGACAACAGTGCTAAAGTGTCTGAACTTCCCCTTAGCAGCGTGCTTGGCACTGCCATTATGGCAGGATTTGATTAGACAGAATGCAAGCAGTGGCTTGTACCTTCTTTAGAAGCTTTTGTTGATGCTTGCCATACATAAATGATTTGGAAATATTTTTGGAAAATTTTGCTTATTTTCTAAGGTGAAATTACTGAAGAAGAGTTGCTGAGAAGGCTACACCAAGTTAAAGAAGGTCCACCACAGCAAAACAGTGATGAGAATAGAGGTATATACAGTATTTGTGAAAACTCTTAACTTTAGCACCCCGTACGGACCTTAACTTGAGTGCAGGAGTGGAACAAGTTAAGCCTAGGCAGGTGCAAGGTGAGCTTTGTTTCAAAACTCAGTGAACCTTATGTCTGATATCTGCTGCAGAGGTCAGTTTGGGACAGATTTCATTCATAACACATCTCTTACTTCTGTCAAAGTTTTGTTCAGGTTTATTTCTTTTTTAATTTCATTTTTTTTTAAGATTGCCTTTCTGTCTGCTCCCTTCTGGGATGCTTTTTGGCAATCCCTCTTTTTTTAATTCACCAATCTTGCCTTCCATAGATGCTGCATTGCTTTTGTTGTCACCCTTCTGCAGAGATTGGTGGAGGACGCTCAGAGCCGACCACTGGGGTTCATTCTTCAGTGAGACAGATTTGCTATAAAGCTCTGCAGGTTAAGGCTCAGGACAAACTTAATTCTCTGTTTCACGGTCGATAGATCACTTAATTGTTTGGAAAGGAAAACACAGAATATTGATGTGTTATGGCACCTGACATGTGACTTTCCATTTACTTATGATAGAAAATACGTGTTCTTTTGATTACCTGTTTGCTCTGTGATGGCTGCAGCCTATCTGTCCATATTAGAGCAATGTCCACTCCTGCTCCCTTAGAAGAGCTCTGGTTGTTACAGAATTTTCACACTGCCTGTAAAACCGCAGTAGCACTTGGTAGGATTCAGCACTTCTAAATTGTCGCTTGTTAAGCCAAGCAATTATGTTCTTGGAAAAAAAATGGCTCCAAAATTAGCTCAGTACTCTAATTTTGGTAGTTCCCTGTCTTTTTCACAGGTGCAGAGTCCGCAGAAGATGTTTCAAATGGAGATTCTATAATAGACTGGCTTAATTCAGTCCGACAGACTGGAAATACAACACGAAGCGGGCAGCGAGGAAACCAGTCCTGGAGAGCAGTGAGCCGGACTAACCCAAATAGTGGAGACTTCAGATTCAGTTTGGAAATAAATGTCAACCGTAATAATGGGAACACGAATCCAGAAACTGAGAATGAGCCATCTGTAGAGCCTTCCAATGGGGAGGATTTGGAAAACAGCCAAAGTGACTCTGAAATTCCAAGGTCTGAATCACCGTCTATAAGGCAGCCCGGATCAGAAAGGAGCAGTGCGGAGGAGCTGACGGCTGAGGAGGCTTCCCCTCCTAGAGGGCAGAGGAGAGCCAGGAGTAGGAGTCCGGAACAGCGGCGGACGCGGGCTAGGACTGATAGAAGTAGGTCACCCATTAACGCAGCGAGCGAGGCCCCTCGCAGGTCTCACCACAACACGTCATCTCAAACTCTTGAGCACTCCTCAGCGAGCGAGGCTGAGGGCAGCTCCAGAACCAGGCAGCACGTGACGTTAAGGCAGCACACGGCGGGGACTGAGGTGCCAAGTGAAAACGCGGTTCTGTTCTCCCCCCCTGAAACGAGGCCCGCTCCTCAAGCGGCGGGCTCTTCGGAGACCACGGGCGCCAGCGAGTCCGCGGCCCCTGGGCAGAGGCCTCCCACCATAGTGCTTGACCTGCAGGTGAGAAGAGTCCGGCCGGGCGAGTACCGGCAGCGGGACAGCATTGCCAACAGGACCCGCTCCCGCTCCCAGACCCCCAACAACACCGTCACCTACGAGAGCGAGCGCGGAGGCTTCCGGCGCACCTTCTCCCGCTCGGAGCGCGCCGGGGTCAGAACTTACGTCAGCACCATCAGGATTCCCATCCGGAGGATCTTAAACACGGGCCTGAGCGAGACCACGTCGGTCGCCATCCAGACCATGCTGAGGCAGATCATGACGGGCTTCGGGGAGCTCAGCTATTTCATGTACAGCGACAGCGATGCGGATCCCAGCGGGCCGGCTCCCAATCAGAACGTGGAGAGCTCTGAGGCGCAGAGCGGAGGCGCCTCGGGCAACGAGAATGCAGATGTTAGCTCAGGGGAGGTGTACGAGGGCGGGCACGAGGCCGGCTCAACGTCCGGTGCCAGGCGGGAAGGCCGCAACGTGAGGGGATCGGTCACTTTCGAAGAAAGCGGTTCTCTGCCGTTCCTTAGCCTCGCGCAGTTTTTCCTACTCAACGAAGATGACGATGACCAACCGAGAGGACTCACCAAAGAACAAATTGACAACCTAGCCATGAGGAATTTCGGTGAGAGCGACGCTCTGAAAACCTGCAGCGTGTGCATCACGGAGTACACGGAGGGCAACAAGCTCCGCAAGCTGCCGTGCTCGCACGAGTACCACGTGCACTGCATCGACCGCTGGCTGTCGGAGAACTCCACCTGCCCCATCTGCCGCAGGGCGGTCCTAGCTTCTGGGAACAGAGAGAGCGTTGTCTGAAGGAGAGCCGAGTCGATGGCCAGGCAGCCGGTGTGATAGTGATGGGCAAAGAAGTCACTTCCTTTATGGCCACTTTTTGAGTGGTACCTCAATGTATAGTAATGACTTGGAGTGAATCTTCCCTCGTTGAAGCATTTTTCTCTGGATTCAAGTTTTGGGAATTGGAAAATTTCTTTAATTAGGTTTTTTCAAGTTCTAGTCGGTTTGGGTGTTCAATTTCACTCGTCCAAAGACATCTCCCCACTTCAANTTTTTTTTTTTTTTCTTTGTGAAGAGTATTAATTTCTTTCTCCTGCCCAGCCCTTGCCCTCCCGGTCCAATAAACAGTTTGTCCTCAAGATTGTGCTTCTGAGGAATTCTTTGAGAAGTTATCCCAGCTCAGTGTCCATGAGTCATAGAGGAGTTTTTGCAAGAAATCCAACTCTCTGAAAAAATAATTTAATTGCACATTTGAACATACTTTTAATTTTCCTCCTGGGTTAATATTGGACATGTCTGTGTAAATAACACTAATGTTAGCCCTTTCCCCATCACTATGGCACGCTGTAGGATGAGCTGTTAGCGTAATTGGGATATTTATCTTGTTGTGGAAATATAAGAATTGCCTATGCTTGTTTAAATAAAGGAAAAAAAAAGAAACAAATCTGTTTTAAAATTGTAAAGCTTTTTTGTAGAAGCTCAGTACTTTTCCAATGCACTGTTGTACTAACGCATTAAGAATTAAAATTGTACCATGCTTGGAAATCAAGAATGCTTTTCGTACAGACCCCACCACACAGAGAGCAAACTGAACACGAGAGAGCTGCTTTTGTGAGTGTGTACCTGTCGAGAGCAGTGCATATCTGTACTATTTATGTGAACAGCTACTGTAACATAAAAACAGTTGGATTAGACAGTTAATTGCATTTAAAAAACCGAAATTAAATGTTATAATTGCAGTGTTTTGGCTCAGTTATGCCACCAAAAAAAAAAAAAAGATAAAAATTAGAAACTGTTCTAATGGCTGGTTATTTCTTGGTATGGTTGCAATTACGGAATAATACAAACCCGTGTGTACTAGCTTGTTCACTGAGGTTTGTGCCCAATTTTTCTATCAGCTTTTGCTCTCAGATTTTGAGGCAATGTTGTAACTTCAGCAGACAAGTGTGGACAGGTCGGTTTTTAATTCTTCACTAGCTTCAACTGTATTGGTAACCTCTGGATGTGTTGAGTGGTCTGGTGTTGGTAGCCTGTGGTGGAAATGCCACAGGGAATAACTGGAAAGCACATCATTAGTATTGGGTTACATTTAAAAATGAGTGCATTGAAATGTGTAGCAGATTGTTGAGAATAACAGTAAAAACCCAACAAGCTCTCTGTATTCCTATTGGACAGAATGAAAATGAATTTCCTTTCAAAATTGGGTACATGACGTGTTGCAGTTGGGAATTGGCGCGTGTACCTCAACTCTCATCAGAGTGTGTGTGTGGGGAAGCATCCTTCACCCTCAGTGACCCCTTCTTTGTTTTATTCTCTAAGGTTTTGGGTTTTTCCTGGCTTACATGTGCAAGGGGAAAGGGGTTTTTATTTATTTCCACTCCAGGGCAGTAGTTCTGAAGGGTTCTGAGCTGCTCTTGCTGGCTGGATGGGAAATGCTGCTTCTTCCTCAGATGACAAAAAACCAAAGCTGGCCTCTTTTCCTAATTAAAACACATTTTTGGTGTTTTATAGTGATGGGTACATAAACTATAATTACTGCTCTAAGCCATTTTAACATCTCATCAGCTAGTTCAGGATTCCACAGCATCCCAGAATTCCTTTTTTTCCCCTCTCTGTGCATTTTGTGCTGTTGTTTCAGTGGGAAGCCCTGAATGGCTGCTGAGCTTGCTTTCCTCCTGGTGGGACACACCATCATGGCACAGGGAACCACGAGGGTTCTTTGGGAACTGAACCATCAGCTCACAGGCTTGGTTTTTTCCTTGGACACGCATCACTGTAAAATTGGAGTTGGCTGTTGATTCTGGGTGCTGGGTTCTGTGTGCCAAAATTTCACAGGAAAATAACACTGCTGAATTTTGCAGAGCAAATCCTCGCTCTCAGTTGCAATTTCCAGACTTACAGAGCGTAGAATTAGAAGGAAAAAAGCCTCCTCTCTACACGAGTACAGTGTTAGATGTTGAAAGTCAGAGATGTTCATCTCAGACTGGAGCTGGTGACCACCAGGAAGGGGACCCATTATCCCAAACCCACGCAAAGCATGGCTGTGGTACCTGTCACCCCACTTTTTCCATGGAATTTCCACCTCGCTAGAACTGCCCTCACAGTTTTGTTACAGCTTACAGCATGTCTTAACATTTTATCTTTCTGTAACAAGAGCAACTAATAAAATCCTGGAGGTTTCCCAAACGGTACCAAGAACAAATAATTTAATCTCAGTTTGGGAGACGTTGAACGCTCTCCGTGGTTTCTCTGCCTTTTGCGGTGCTGAGTGTGCTAAAGGGGCTGGGGGCTCGTTGTCTGCAGCAAAAACTTCTTTATGTAGCTCAGCTAATTAGGGTAATTAAATTTCTATTTATCTAAATTTAGATTGGAGTTAGGAAAAGCCAATATTAACATTTCAGTTGCTTACAAAATGTGAAACACTTTCATAATTAGACTAATTTACATTTCATGAATTATTTTGATAGCGAACATGTGTATTTAGCTCTTCCCTCAGTTTGGGTTTGGTTTTTTTTGTATTTCTGGAGGGATGCAGCATGTTCAGTGGTGCCTGGAGGGGTGTGAAGGGTTAAAGGGCGAGTTTGGGCCCGTTCCTGGGCCTGCTTGGCAGGAATGGGGGCTTTGGAGAGGCAGAGCCCTGTGCTCACAGTGCCACCGTGTGGGATCTGCCTTAGCACCGGCGGGATTCCTTGCAGGATCAGCAGCTTTTGGTTTGCTTTCGGAGGATTCTCCTCGCCATTGCCCGACTCTGTGGTTACCAGGGTTTTTTCTTTTTTCCCAAATGTCCGGACTCCTGCTGGGAATACCTGGTTCGTGAGCTTCATTCCTGTCTGACAGGACAGACCCCACCCACAGCGGTGACACTGGGCCAAAGCCTTGTGACAAACACACAGTTTGAGTAATTACATATAGTTACGAGTTGCTGTTAGTTCGTACTTTAATTCACATTATGAACCAACGCAGACTTTGGGTGCTCACCTCAATTTTTTTTTTTAATTTGGGGCTTTGTGAAAAGACTGAATTCCTAGTGCTGGTTGGATTCCCCTTTCACGTGCATATTTTTTATTTCTTTGAACAAGTCCGGTTTTTTGGTGGGTTTTTTTTTTTTTCAGAGAACTTGGAAGCATTTGAGTTGTTTTGAAAACGATTTCATTATGTAGGTATTTCATGCATAGAAATCAGGGAATTTTAAAGGCCTTTTGTCGGATGCGCTGCCGTGCAGGCGCAGCAGCTGCAGGACACATCCTCCGGGTCTGAAGGAGCTGTAATTGTCCATTGTGTCGACTTGCAGACGAAGGGGTTTCCCACCAGAGCTGGCACAATGGCCCATAATGAGTGGCATCCCAGTTTCCTGTCCCTTGTCTGCGTTATGCAAATGTAGGGCTCCAAAGGCCCCTTTCCCGGGTGGATCCGCAGTGGATAAACACAACCCAGCGGTCTCATCCCGACAATGAGGGATGGATAATGCGGGCGAGTAAGGCTGAGGGGGTGCTGAACCTCCGCACTGTGAGCTTCCATCCCTTGTCCCAGCCTTAATTTGGGATCGGTGTCCATGGGAGTGGTGTCCTGCCTGGGAAGCTCTGTGCGAGCAGAGCCGAGGAGGAGCCCAGCTGGCAGGAATGTCTGTCTGCTCCTCTGCCTTCTCCCGGGAGGAGGAGCTTTGGGAGAAGCTTGGCCCGGAGCCACACGGAGGGAATTTATAACGACTTCAGAAATATTTCCAACCCTTATGTACAGTAGGCTTTTTGTTTACCCTCGACCTGGGGGGGAAGCAGGAGGCTGAAGGGACACAATTAATGGTAATGTACCCAAAGTACAAATAAGTGGTGGTGTGTTACAAAAAGGGTTCTGCATCTATTATTCCAGGGTTTACCAATCTCTCAGATAGACTGTATGTCCTTTTTCTTATGGGGAAACATACCATTGAATTTATTTGATTTATATCTGGCTTTATTTCCTTTACAATATTTGAGCCCCTTTCTGAATTTCACTCTGCTGGGAAGCCTGTTGGTTGGGAAGCCCTGAATTCCACTGTGAATGTAACACTTCATTATTTTTCCTCTTTTTTTTTATTATTTTCAGTGCTTTACATTTGTTTATACTGGACTTGTTTAATACAAACTGGTACTCAGAAGTTGTTGGGCACAGTTTGACCAGGTTTGCCAGCTAACACTTAGGAGGAGTTTGTTCCCTATGTAAGGTGTTATAATGCAAATTTAAATAGACTCAATAAAATGCATGAAGCGTTCATTTTGTGCTCGATCATCACTCCTTGGGTTTATTCTTATGGTGGGAATGCGCTGGAGTACATGGATGTGGTAGGAGTTTATTTCCTCCATACACCTTTCCCCTTGAGGCAGAAAGGAAGGAGCTGGAACGATACAGAATTAACTTCTTGGAAGAATTTATTGCATTAGGACATAAACTAAAGAAATAAATCCTTCTATGTCCCAGACTTTGTAAATCTGGGCGTGGCTCACGTAGGATACAAAAGCAGCATCTGCAAGTTATTTTCCAAGGAAAAGCTGTGACTCCAGGTACCCATCAGAACCAGGGCCCTGTGCAGGGCTGTCAGGGCTGAGTCTCCCTGCAAATCCAGCCAGGATTCCAGGAGAATCTCACATGTGGCTTAAAGCTCCATCCTAAAATTAGCAGCTGAGGTATGTGCAAACACTTACCGGAGTGGGAAGGAAGTTTTTTAGGGTGTGGGGAGCTGTATTTATTATCTGTGCTTCCCTCCCCTCAGTCCCATTCCTCGGTAGGAAGTGGGAGCAGCACGATGGCAATGGTGCAGAAGGGACAGGAAGGTGGTGTCCCTAAAAAAGGACATTTTGGGTGCCAGGAGAGGGCCTCAGGGTCATCAGCTGGGCTGATGATTCCCTTCTCCAGCAAGGAGAAGCTGTGGGCTGCTCAGGGGATGCATGGAGTCAGGGTTCTGCTCCAGCTTCACTCTCCATAGGGAGAGCTCTTGGATAAAGGGGTTTTTCACTCATTCCCACATGCTTCTTGCTCTTGGAGTGTTCAGTCTGGAACTGGGTGTTTAACACAGGTGTTAGCTTTGATTTCAGTGACTTTATTCATGAAGTGACTCCCACACTTTGTATATCAGGAGCTCTTTGCCTGTCTCCAGCCCCTCCCTGTAGGATCTCCTTCAGTTTGGGTAACCCTGGATTTGTTCCTCAAAAACTCTTGATCAACCCCTGAATTGCTTAAAGAGCCCTGGTGCTCACGTGTGGCTGACTTCATCCCTCTGTTTATTTTCTTTAATATATTTGAGGTCTTTGTCCTGACCTGTAAAACTTTATATAACCTTGTTCCTCCCTCTTGGTGCTTAAACTCTGTAACCTTTTACGTTGTCTTACTCCTCCCTTCAGGATATATTTCCATGGCACATCCAGACCTTCTCAGGGGAATGTGTTTGGCCGCTTTGCTGGTCCTGCTGCTGGGTGGGAGGAGAAAAGTTGTATTTTGTGACCTTGTGCATCCCAGAGCGATGGGGGGGCAGGAATAGCCATCCTTTTGGGGGCTTCCCCCCTTTTCTGACCCCTTCTCAGTGGGATGAAGTGTTTGGGAAGAGAAGGGGATAGAACAGCACAGGCAAGCTGCTCCTCCTTGCCCTTCCCAGCTGTTTCAAGTGTGCTTGAACCTATTCTGGGACTTTTAACATCATAAATCTAAACTCAGCTGTGTTATGGATCCCTAAACTCTTAAAATAAATTTACATAGGGAGAATTAACCCTACTTTTTAGTCTTGGACTGGCTGGGCATTGTCTGTGACTCTAATGAGATGCTGCTGCCACATGCTCCAACTGTGCCCCTGAATAAATCCCCTGCTAAGCCGAGCATGTGAAAATCCAGGCGTCAGGTCCCCTCAACAATGATTACTTCAGCCCACATTTGTGGAGGGTTCCTTGAGCTCTGGCAGCCTACACCAGCAGGGATCTGGGATTTCAAGGAAAAGCCTTGCAAGGAGGTGCCCTGGTGCTGGTGTTGGGGATGCTGCAGCACATTCCCTGTGCCCTGGAGAGGAGAGGAGCCAGCCCAGGATGTGTCCAGCAGGGATGTGTTTGCACTGGTTTGATTTCTCAGGATGCATTTGCAGAATGTGATTTCTCCAGGTTGAGCATTTGAGGATTTTAGCTCTGGAGCATCAGCTTTGCTTGTTTCCTGTAGAAAATGCCATGAAGGACAAAGTGCCTGGTTTGGTTTCTTGGCTTTAATACCATCTTTAATCTTTCTTTTCAGAGCGGTGAAACAGCTCTGGCACCTCTCCAGACCCAAACCCCAGGGTTTGCACTGTGTCTGCAGAGCCAGACTTTGGCTGGCCAGTGGGTTTGGAGGTACCAGAGCGTTTATAGGGGTAAAAACCTTGAAATAACTTAATTTCAGGAGCCCATAAGGTTCCTCTCCAGAGCAGGGATTTATGGAAGGGAAGTGGGACCAGTGTGTGCCTGCCCTGAGCATCAATCACTGCTCACCATGCAGGTGAAGGGCTGGAAAAGATGCAGTAGAAGAAATAGGTTAATCTCTCTGGGTACTGCTAAACTAAACGAAATAAATCCTAAATAAACTTAGAAATTACTCAGCCTTTGCTGCTGGCACCTTTGGGATGGTTGTGTTTTAGTTTGTAAAGACACATCTAAATAAATGGAAATGTTTATGGGATGGAAGAGGCTGGGAAATGCTCTGACAGCCACTCACTGCCAGCTGGCATCCAGCAGTGCTGCTTGTCCATCTTCCCTAAAAGTGGGACATGGCCAGGAGGGAAAGGTGAGTGTGGAAAAGAAGGAAAGGCGTGAAGGACAGAGGATGGGAAGGGAATGACGAGAGGAATCAAACCGAAGGAAAACTGAAGGGTGAAGAAAAAAAAAAAAAAAAAGAAAAAAAAAAAGGCTTTTGAACTGCGCTCATCTGAGTGGGATTAAACATCAACACAGGTGGAAGAAGAGAACGGGGAGAGCCAAGGCACGGAGATGCCGGTGGCTGTGAGGATGCCGAGGGGGGCTCGGGGCACGGCGTGGGGGCCGAGCAGGAGCAGCCGGGGCCGTGCGGGGTCAGCCACGCACACCGGCCTGAGCGATGCTCCAGATGAGACGGGAACGCGCTTCTAAGCACCAAACCGCGGTGCTGGGCGGAAAGGAGCGTGCCAGAACAATAGCTGGAGCCTGCCAGGGCGGCGGGGGGAACACGGGGCCCGGGAGGGGCTTTCTGCACCACCCTGCCCGAAAATCCCCCGGACGCCTCTCGTGTTTCCAGGGCGGGCTGCGGGGGATTGGGACAGACTCGTTTAATGCCTCTGCTGGGCCAAAACAGAGAGCACGGCTAAAGCCAGCACAGCCCCGAGCCTCACAAGGCTCGCACTCCAAAGGAAATCCGCGCTCCTGCATCCCCAGGGATTTCTGCTCCCGCTCCGGGGCCATCCCGGGCTGCCCCCACCCCGCGGGTGCTGATGCTCTGGGCTCTCATTTCCCCCTGTTTCCCCCCTCCTTGTGCCGTGTTTCCCTAAGATCTCAGCCCGGATCTGCCTCTCCTCGCTCTCAGGACGAAGCTGTCTCTCCCTGGCGTTTGAAATCCCCGAGCCGAAGGATGCGGCGCATCCCGGGCGCAGCGGAGGCTCCCGGGTGTTCTCCCTCCCCCGGGCGATGCTTTCGGGGGCACAGGGACCCCCCAGAGCCCAGCCCGGGAAGGGATCTTTCCCAAATTGTTGCTTTGAAAAACGACAGAGAAGCAAGGGCTCTAGGAAAGATTTGCATTTTCAACGCGGGGATGATTAAAGAAAAAAAAAATCTCCTGCTGCTCCTCAGTGCATCCTTCAAATGAGCTTGCAAATGGGGGGGTTGCCTTTTTTTGGTTGTTTTTTTTTTTTTAATTATTTTTTTCCTGAAGTATTATAATACTTAAATCCTGCAAAAAAGAAAACAGATGGGGAAGACAATGACAGAAAAGAAACCCAGCTCAGAGGCCGAGGGGAGAGGAGCAGAGGCTGGGCACAGCAGTGCCCAGCTCGTGTACACACTGCACATCCATAGATAGATGTGTTTGTGTCTGAACCTGTGTGTAAACTTTAAAAAATCAATAGATAGATGCCTCTTGCACATATTGGTCTAAATCATATGTAATTAAAACCATTAAATTAATAGCAAACATTGACATGTGGCTCATATTTGATATATAAAACATACTTGTCATTATATATATTTAATATGTAAAACACACATGCTTTATAGCACAAATATCAGCCATTATATCTAATTAACTTGGTTTAATCCATGATATTTCAATGTTAATGTACAAACAGATATCTAAATACTGAACCACTGTGTTATAGTAATGAAAACATCCTTCTATTTTGTTGTGGTTTGGTTTGGTTTTTGCTCATTCACAGCCTTTTTGTGGAAAAACTCAGGGTTTTGTCCAATGCAAAATGCTTTTCTTCCCATTTTTCCATAAATTAGGGCCAGATCCAGGAGCCTGGCAGAGCAGGAGGAGGTGACTGGTGCTCCCTCAGCCAAGCTGAGAGGGGATTTCCAATGGGCCCATGCACAAACACACCTTTGGAGATGCACATATATATATATACATACATATATATATATATATACATATATATATATATATATTAATTTCTGTGGAATTTGTGGGGATGGGCTGTGATGAGCTGCTGCTCCTGGGGGTGCTGGAGCAGCAGGACAGGGTGTCCCCTCCATCACCTCCCTGAGTGTCCCCATGGATGCACAGCCCACTTTTACCCCAGCACCCTCCCAATTCCCCCAAAACTTTCCAGCAAGAAGATTATTTTGATATCAAGCTAAAATTGCCACTTTTTCTGGTGCCTGTAAGTGAAGGGCTGTGCTCCCCTCTCTCAGGAATGGTTTGCAGCATTCCCTCTCCTTGCTCTGTCCCTGCATGCACAGCACAGAGTCCTCTGGAGGAGCTCCCTGCTGTACTCTCATTCCCTTTGAATCTCTGTTTACCATCTCTTATCTCCTGATGGGTTTTTTTTTAAACACTATTTGCAGTAAATATCCCCAACTTGAAAAAGGGTTGAGGTGCACATTAAAAAAACCAAACAAAAACAGCTGAGTTATATAAAATTAATGCACGTGTCAGCTTTCATCTAATGGCAATTAAAGCACCTCATATAAACAAATAATTAATAGAAAACCCTGGATAAAAGCTGTGTTTTCAGTGTCTCAGAAACTCTGTAACCTCACTCATGAGGTATCATCCCTGATCTTTCCCAACCTTCCCATAACTTCTTTTATTGAGAAAATGATTAATTCTCCTGTGACCAGGAGGTACCTGGAAGGCCTCATCATGCCCCTCAACCACTGCCTAGTGGAAGAAATTATATTAATGATGCTTAAAAATAGCCCTGGTGCTGTGGCTGTGTTAGAGCCCCCACCACTGAAGATGCTGCAGCCCCTGCAGGTGCTGGGTGCTAAAATCCAGACCCAAAGCTGCCCCCAGGGGAATGGAAATCATCCAGGAGTCTCTGGGCTCATCCTGATCACCGTCTGAGCTCCCAGATGCTCTCAGGGGTGGATTTTTAAATCATTTTTACTTCTAAATGCCTCAGTGGGACAAGGACCACCCACTTCCAGCTGTCACCCTTCACCAGCTCATGGGAACATGGGGGCCTGATTTTCTGAGACTGTAAATGTTTGAGCTTGCCAGATTGCTGATTTCTCTGGCTTGAGAAAAATCCGTTTACCAAGGACAGTTTTCTGTATATAGTAATATTATTTTCATAATATCTCGACTCTCATGGTCACTGCTCTTCCAGGTGTTGTTTCTGTTATTTAGCCAATGAAGAGAAGTGTTGTTTTTGCTAACCAACTACATGGTTCTTCAGCACAGCATGTTATAAAAGGGCTGCACAAAATGAAAAATAAAACCCTTCTGAAAGCCTTCTGAACTTTGTAACTACTGGAGGCAAAGCTTGTCATTTTCGTGTCCCTCTGTGACAAATGGTGACAGGAACATCTCCACTGTTACGTTCTAGGACTCAGCCTTTCCTCAAGGTGCATCTAACACTGAATAAAAATAATTCCCAGGATGAACCCTGCTTGTCCAGCCCCTCTGGAGAGTTGGCAGCATCTGGGAAAGCTTCTGAGAGCCATGACCAGCCATGAGGAGAGACCTGGCAAAACACAGGAACAAATCCCTTTTCTTTTTAAACTGGTTTATTCTACACAAATCTTTTAAACAACATTCATAAAACATTAATTACAAAAATGTGCTAATATGGGGTAGGTTTCTTTCTTTTTATTTTTTTTTTATTCCAACAATCAGAAATTCACATTTTGAAAGGATAGGCATACTTTTAAAAGACACATTCACTTACTTCCAAATACAAAATTTTGAGGGGTTATAAATCACTTACAAGGAGCAGATTTTTTTTTTAAAAAAAAGGATAATTTTAAGCTTCAGGATCTGATTTCAGCATTGAATTGAGCAGCTGCTTTTGGACCACTGGCTCTGCTGCTCTGCCCAGGGTGCCCAGCAGGCCTGGGCACCTCCCAGGACCAATTTCAGAGCCACACACGGCTCCTGCTGCTCCAGAGCCTGGAGCACAGCAGAAAAAAAAACGGGATTGCAAAGCTACCAACGGTGCTGCAGCCTTTTATTGAGTCTTTCTAGTGGGTACAGACACGGAGAGGGTGCATCCCACCCCAAAGCCCCACGGGCAGCCTGTTTTCCATCAGCAACGGAGCAAATGCCAGCTGTGACAGGGCATGGCTTTGGAATCTGCTGAGCAGGGTGATGGCAGCAAGCTTGGAGGTCCTGCTTCAAAAACAATTACCCGAAATGGCCAAAATTCAAGCCTCCACCCTGGTGCTCTTATGTGGAGCCAGCTCCAAAATCCACCCATCCGAAAGCAAATATTTGGCTTCGTCCTGCTGGATTTCAGGGCAGGGGAGGGGGAGCAGGGTAATTTCCTAATTGCCCTCAGCCTCCCCAGAAAAAAATCCTGCCTCTGGCTCTAACGGGTTTAAATGGGTGAAACAGGATATGCTGGGAAAGTTCAGGCCTGGGGAAGCCGTGTTCTTTCCCAAAAGGATTGGGTTGAACACGCTCGGCAGCCAAATCCCAGCCGGGTTCAGGCAATTTGGCCATGGCCCACCAGAAGGGGAGCAGCACCTCAGTGCAGAAACCTGCTCCAGTAAACAACTTATCTGACACACCACGATGAGAAATCTACAAAAAGGACAAAAAAAGAGCTGAATTCTGTGGTAAAACAGCCCCTAAGTTTTGTTTCTAAAGCTACAGGAGGGGCTGTACTTGCTGGGCAGGGCAGAGCTGGGTGCAGGGTGAGCCTTGGGGAGTAGGGTGCAAAAAGAGGAGAAATTTTGGAGGTACAAAGCCCACTCCAAAGCCATGTTTTGCAGAAAACAGGAGGGGGTTTGTGTCTTTCCTCTCAGCTGGGAGGATGGATGCCAGCCCTGCACCTGCAGAGTTTCACCACCGAGGGTCATGGGAAGAGGGGACACGGGGACACTCACAGGGTCTGGCCTTGAGGGGAGCACTGAGGGCACGGCAAAATATTTGCAAAAAAATAAAACTACAAAGCTCCCCCTGACAAGGGCTGTGCAGTTGATCCCAGCAAAGCCCAATGATAACCTCCCTGTCACCAGGGCTTAAGTCCATGGAATGGTTGTGCTAGGCAAATAAAGGACCTGGAGCCATGGCACAGGGTCAGCCCTGCAGACCAAAGCCCTCTCAGAGCTCCATCCACCTCTGTGTTTGCTTTCCTGCCAAGGGCTCTCAAAAAGAAAGGAATCAGCTTTATTTTGGTTTGTTACTTGCCCATGGAGCCCCTCTCTGTGCCAGTTCCATGCCTGAGCACCTTGGAGGAGGAATTAAGGAGCACTTGTCAAGCACATCATTGTCCCCAAAGGTTGCAAGGGGGGCTTGTAAGCACCCAAAGGAGCTGCTCAAGTCCATGTTTGGTGGCATAAAGGTGGAGGGAGGGGGCTGCTCTGCTTGCCTTGGCTTTCAAAGTCATTCCAATTTTCTGCTTCCAGCTGGAAAAGGAGAAGCAGACTCTGCCAGCATGGAAATAATTGAAGCTAAAATAATCGAGGTGACCCCAAACAAAACTGTGGGGATGCAGGAGCACACAAAAGCCAGGAATGGTTTGCAGTGAAGAATGGAGAGACAGCAAAGGTCTCAGCTGGATCTGTCCCCCTGCATTCAGAGGATTTAATCTGAGCTCACCTTGATCCAGGTGAGGATTATATGGCCACTTACAGATGCAAGTGTCAGCCAGGGTTCAAATGCAGAGCAGGTGAGATCCTCAGCACCAAATCAGGCTGCCCAGAGCAGACTGCCCTTGGCACCCACGTACCAAAGAGAGCCTCAGCTGCCATGCAGAGCATTCCCAGGGCAGGAATGTCCTTGCCCAGCTGCTGGCTCCTCCAGGCAGCTCAGCCCAGGGGGTGATGAAGCTCCTTGGGTGGCTGCCCCAAAGCACCACCACGGTGGGAGGCAGAGCCAAAACCTCCTGAAATTGGGGGTCCCCAAACCCCAGAGTACCACAGCAGACCTGCCAAAGCTCTCTGCTTGGCTGGCAATTAGGATGTGGCCTTCCCACAGCTCCCACAGCAGAGAAATGTTAGGAAACCTCAACCCCAGCCGGAGAGAGGCCAGAATTTGATAAATTTAAGCTCTGGGACTTTGAAACTTGTGTTTGCCTGGCTGCAGGACCTCAGGGCAGGGCAAGCTGCAGTGAAGCAGCTCCTGCATATTGTTTTAAAACTGAAGAAAGCTCTAAGCCATGAATCATGGAATTTCCCAGGCAGTTCCCAAAGCCCTGCTACCCTTCCCATCACAAACACAACCATCCCTGGAGCCCTTCCAGCTCAGCTGCCCCCTTCCATCCCTCAGCCAGAACGAGAGGAGTTAAACCTCGATGCCTCACTCTGCCATAGAATAATAACAATTAAAGAAAAAAAAAAAAAAAAAAGACAACAAGTTGGTTTTGAACAGCCTTAAGGTAAAGATTTAAGAGGCAGCCCCAGCCCAGCCCCGAGCAGGCTCTGCTGGGACACGTCCTGTGCTCACTGCACACTTACATAAGGCTCTGCAGCTCTGCAAACACCCCGGCCATGGGGTGGAGGGGGGCCCTCCCTTTAGCCCCTTTCCCACCCCAGGGGCTGAGCCCAATCCCCTTCCCAAAGCTGGCTGCAGTGCTGGGCTCCCCCTCCCCTTCTCTTCCCTTCACAGAGCAAGGGAGCGGGGCAGGAATCACAGCCTGGCACAGCAGGGGAGGGAGAAGGTTGGAGTTTTAATCAGAAAACTGAGAAAAAAGCAGCCCCAAAGGGGATGGGGATGTGCTGGGCTAGGACAAGGTGACCCTGATGGAACAGGAGGGGCTTTGGGGTGAAGCTTTTGGCAGCAGTGAGGGACCCATTTGGTGTCACACCACCACAAGCTGAACAGATGTTTGGAGAGCAGTGCAACCCCTGTTCATGGGCACTACAACCACACAATCCATGCAGAAATCCATGCAGAAATCCATGCAGAAACCCATGTAAACTGCCTGGTATTCAAAAGGGCCAAACTAGACCCTCAGCAGCAGCAGCAACCTGACAAACAAGCCCCAAATGCTCCCTGTATGTTGACACTGCTCCAACCTTTGCCCTTCCCATTCCCATCTGTGTTTGCTGATGAGGAGACCTTTCATGGCTGTTGTCCAAAACCTGCCTTCCCTGCTGCAGAATGTCCCCACCAAGGGCAGATTTTGACCAGACAAAGACACTGAGTGTGGTTTTGGGAGGCTGGTACCAGGCATGGGTCTGGGATAGGATGAGGGGTGGCTTCCTCTGACCAAGAAAGCACCTCATCACTCCAAATCTCCTGGAAGGTCCATAATAAAAGCCATGGGGAAAGATCAACATTTAGGGGGCACAGCTGTGGGCACCAGCACCCCTCCTGAGCTGACCCAGCTCCTCTGGTGGCACCGCAGTGCTAAGCACCCCTTGCACTGAGTGCAGGCTCCTCCCAGGGCAAGGGCCTTTGCAGGCATATGGAGCAGTTAAGGCAAGTGGAATTCTGTAGAAACTGGGGATTTGAACTATAAATCACCTTAGGAGCCAGGGAGGCTTTGCCACACAAGGTCTGGGTGCAGCCATCAGTGGGCTCTGCTGTGCAACCACTCCCTCAGCCCAGATGGGGTTTGGAGACAGCTCTGCTCATGCTCTGCTTGCTCTGAAGAAGCTACTTCTGGAATTTAAATCTCTCATGATCTCTCCTTTGGGGGGCATTAAGGTCCAAAATACGATTTAATGAACTTCCATCAAACTCCAATGTGAATTAATGCCCCAAAACTCGCAGGAGTTACAATGAGGTTTTTATTTCCTTCAGCTGTTAGAGGGCTTTGAAGCTGCCCCACTGCCAAGGCTCCCACCCAAAAAAGCACCACATTAATGCCCTGCCCTAGGCCAAGTCTGGCAGATCCCAGCTGGAGCTGGGGTTCTGTGGTTCAAGCCCTGCCTCCTCCTGCAGCTTCATCTGCCTCCCGTGGCTCCCAAAACTCAGCAGTGGCTCAGCAGAGCCACAGCAGACGATGCAATGCAGGCCATGAAGGGCAAGAACAGTCATGGAAAAGCATATCCAAGAAAGGAACAAGTAGACATCTCATTTTATATCATAAACAGACACATCACAACACACCAGGTAAATTTCCAGTTCGTACGGGGACAGAAGGGCCACAAGACCACAAGACCTTATAATGCATCAGCCAACAGGGGTAAAAAACAGGGCCAGAGGGACATGCAGGGTCCTGAGCCTATTATATACAAAATTCCCACCACTGCCAGTGGGAGGGGCCTCCACTGAGCCCAAATTTCCACAGCAAAGACATATCCTGGTGTTCCAAACCCCCACACTTGCCCGGAGACCAAGGGATGATTCCCACCACACACATCCCTCTTCAGACATCTCAGTCTTTTAGTGGCAGGTGAACAAAATGAAAACCTGATGAAGGATGAGTTTGCAGTCAGGATAAATGTGAGTTTTGTTTCTTGCTCTCTCCCAGGAAAAGTTACCCCAGTCCCAGCAGTGTCCTTGTTGACACAGGGACCCACCAGGACAGGAGAATTTCCCTTCTCACTCATTAGCCACGCTTATTAGCAGTCCCTGGAGATGATCATAGAATTATGGAATGGTTTGGGTTGGAATGGACCTTCAAACTCATCCCATTCCAGCCCCCTGCTACAGGCAGGCACACCTTCCACTATCCCAGGTTGATCCCAACCTGGCCTGCAGCACTTCCAGGGGTGGGGCAGTCACAGCTTCTCTGGGCAATTTGAATTTCTACAATTTTCTGCGGGCAGTGATGGATTCCTGCCCGAGGCTGAGCTCTGCTCCACTCAGTGTGGTGGGTATCCACTGGCTGTGTGATTTCCTTGCACTCTGTCCCTCTCCCCCTGGATCAGCACTGACCCTGCACCAGCTCAGTGACAACACACAGGCTACAAGTTAAATGCTACTGGGGCTGTCAAACCCTTTGGAAAACTGGGATTCTCCACCAATACTGACTCATACTTATTGCTGCATAATACACAACTGGCCCCCCCAAAACAGCAGTGGCACCCTGTGCCCTGAGCCAGGAGCATCCCCACACCCATGGGTGCCCCTGAGCCAGGCAGGGAAGCCACCTCCCAGCACGGAGCTGATCCACGGCACAGGGGCTCTGTCCCAACCCCGTGTGCCTCAAAGCCACCAAAAAGTGCCCATTTTGGAGGCCATCCCATGGATTTGGCCCCCCAGAGCCAGGCACTGTGGGCTGTGCGAGGAGCTGCCCCTTTTGCAGCTCAAAAGCCCAATCATTGATTGCTGGGTGGGAAAACAGAGATGGAAAGCAGCCAAGGGACCTGCTGGTCTCATCTACGCGTTTTTAAGGCATATTTTGCAGGAAGGGTGTGCTCCCATGTGACTCCGACGGCTGGAGCCAGCCGAGCTCCCTGTCATCCCAGCTGCAGCTCCCTAGGGGTGTGGGAGAGCAGCGGGAGAGGAGGAAAGAAGAAGATGAAAGCGGGACTCGCTGACATTTATTTGGTTTGTGCATCAGACTAAAGCAGCGTTTCCTCCTTCGGACCTCTGGCTCCAAAACAGCCGCAGGTGCTGGACGGGGAGGGGGCTGTCTCACCGGGATGTGGCACCCGAGTGACGCTGGAGGAGGAGGAGGAGGATGGACAGCTGCAAGGTTCAACAAGTTCCATCCGTGGCCTGCTTGGAAAAGGCATTTATTAGCTGTAAACCTCTGTCATGACGTGTAGAAAACTGTGGAGAGGATGGGAGCTCGATCAAGTTTGAATCCTGGTGAGAGTTCTCCTTAGAAAAACGGTTAGAGGGGGAGAGAAAAGGAGAAAAAAAAAAAAAAGAAAAAAAAAAAAAAGAAAAAAAAAAAAAAGAAAAAAAAAAAAAAGAAAAAAAAAAAAAAGAAAAAAAAAAAAAAGCATTTTTGCTAGTTAAAAGCCTTTAACTAGAAGAAGGGTTTTTTTTGTGTGTGTGTTTTCTCCTTTACAAACATAGTGCATCTGCGATCACTGGGAATTCCGGTCCGTCTGGGAAAGGGGCCGTGCTGGGGCTATGGAGAGGCTGCTGGTGTCCCGGGATTTGCCGGGCCGGTGTCACATGTGTGCTTCGGAGGCTGGGCAGCCCGGCAGCAGCTCCCCGTTCACCACCGCCTCCGACACCAGCATCTTGTCTTTGCCGGAATCCAGGCGCTGCTTCTTCAGCATCCTCTGGTGGACCAGCGGCACCACGGAGAGCACCAGGCCGCCGATGATGGGCGGCACCCCCGCGAAGTAAAAGGCCGCGTCGTAATTCCCAAAATAATCGTTGAGGTATCCTGGAAGAGGTGAGAGATGACGTTAGAGCCTCGTCAGGATAATGAGCTCATTAGTCTAATGACCTGCTTGTTCCCTCCTTCGAGTGCAGCTTGCGTCACTCACCAGATTTGGGGAGATTTGGGTTTATAAAATAATCTTTTTCTTTTTTTTTTTTTTTTTTTCCGTTTGGATTTCTTGGAGTTTTTACGCCCTGGATTAAAGGATGTGTGCAGCCAACACTGTGTACCAAGGGAGTGGAGAGGGAAAGCCTCAGCCATCCTTCCTGTTTCACCAGAACAGGACACAATCGGCCACATCCCAGACAATCCCAAATGCAAGCTCAGACATGCTAAACCCAACACTTCTTCCCAGAGGCTTGCCAGCCGGGAGGCAATGGGAAAAGTGGGCAGGGGCTGTTCCTCTGCTGATTGTCTCCATTTGAAAGCCCTGCCCTCGGGGATATTTTATCTCCAGCTGTGAAACACACGCTGCCAGTTAAAAACGATCGCCAAGCCTTTAAAACCCAACAAGGTTCTGCATTTGTCTGGCAAGTTCCGGCACAGCCAGGCATCCTTGAGGAATAACACATGGCCATTGATCAGTGCTGGAAAATCTGAGTGTCTCCTGCGTGGACAAAGGGCCCCTCCACCCAGTGAGGGGGTGCAGCACCCTCCCAGTGAGAGGTCTGTGACCCCCTGTTCCTTCCCGAGGACGTTGAAGTGAACTTTGCTGCCGGAAGCAGAGAGATCGGAGGTGCTTATCCAGCTTTGGCTTAGCTCTGCTGGAGCAGAGGTCCTGCTGCTCAGGGGCAGCTCTGGCAAAGCCCTCGCTGCTAAGGACGGTGGGGTTATTGCTGTGCTGGAACACAGACCCACGTCTTGTGGAGGTGTCTCCATCTCCAACTTCAGTTCCATCTAAAAGGACTTCTAGAAAATTATTATCTGCCAATTTCTAGCTCAGCTGCAAACAGAAATCACTTTATGTGACTTTGGCCCGCTGTTGCTCCAATGATCACCTTTCATCAGCCTCCAGAAAAGCCCTGACATGCCACAGGACATCTTAGCCCTGGTTCCATGTCTGAGGTGTTTTGGTTTTCTGAAATTCTTTTGCCAGGGAACATTCTGTAAACAATGGGAATGTTTTTCTAACAGTACATATGTTATTCATTCCTTCTCACAGGAGGGACTTCTTGATGTCCCTCTGGTGTGACCAATGTGATTGAAAAAGTTTGCCTTTGTTTCACCAATCAAATTGGTCTGTGTAAAATATATAGAAGGGAGATGCATCCCTAAATAAAGGAGTCATTTTTTAGCCTTCTGATCTCAGAGTCTTGTGTCATTGTGGTGTAAGACAGCGTCAGGACACAGCATGGAGCAATGCCACCCCCATCCCTCAACCTCCACGTGAGCTGACAAACCAGAAAACCCAAACCAGAGCTGCTGGTCTCACACCAAAACACCACGGTGGGCGAAAGCTGCCACCACCACCTCCCTCCCCGCCGCTGGGCCCCGGTGCAGCTCGGTGGAGTTACCCACCTGCTATGGGCGTGCCCGCGGTCATGGGCACGGCCATCAGCCCCATGAGGTACCCAATGGCCTGGGACGCCTGCATGGGCCCCACCAGCTCGAAGGCAATGGGGGCCATGATGGTGGTGAAGAGGCCGTCGCAGAGGCCAAGGAAGAGGCAGATGACAATGACGCCCTCGAAGCCTCGGCACTGCGGGATCATCATGCACAGGAGGCCCAACAGCATGAAGGACGCAACCTGGGGAGACACAAGCGGGCAGGAGAGTGGGGATGAGATGTGGGCCTGATTTTCTGGGAATGTAAGGTTTTCAGCCTGTCACACAGCTGACTTTCTTGGCTTGGGAAAAATCCGTCTCCCAAGGATGGTTCCTGTAAACAGCCATTTTGTTTTCATAATATTTCTAGGCTCTCATGGCCACTTCTCTTCCAGGTGTTGTTTTTGTTATTTAACCAATGAAGAGAGGCGTTGTTTTACTGATCAATTATATGGTTCTTCAGTGCAGCATGTTATAAAAGGGCTGCACAAAAAGGCAAATAAAGCCTTCTGATCTTTGTAACAACTGGAGTCAAGTTCATCATTTTCGTGTCCAACAGCAACAATGGGCAGCAGGAAGAATCATGGAGATGACACTGAATGAGTCAATGTCACTGCTCCCTCCCCTGGGCCCAGCAAAGCCATCCAGCCACTGCTCCTGTCTCGGAGAGGCCCTCAAGAATAACCTTTTAAGAAGGGTTAAGAAGGATTAGCTGCTGGATTAGCTGCTAGATTTCAGCAGTTTGTTCTTCAAAAACCACAAGGAGGTGAAAGGGTGTCGGTAGTTTGGGAAGAGTTGCTACCATGGAGTTTGCTGAACAGACACCAATCCCTCAGGTCAAGCGTGTAACTCCTCTTACATTTCTGTAGTAAATTTTCTTCCCTCAACCTTTACAATGGTTGGTAAAGGCTTTGTGATTGACAGTTATGAAGCAGAGGGGGGACACCAATGTAGACATGCCACCCCTGCCCTGCTGTGGCTGGCCAGCACCTCCCTGGAGGGTTGGACACACCAAGGTTTACCTGCAGGTAAATCTTCTTCAGCCCAGGAATGCAGTCGCCAATGCGGCCCGAAACCAAGCGCCCCAGCCCTGACATGGCCCCGAGGCAAACCAGGAGGATCCAGTCCTTTTTGGTTTCCTGAAATCGCTTCTCCACATATTTGACCTAGGATGGAGGGAAGGACACAAGGACGTGAAGTTGCAGGACATTGATCCCTCTCATCTCCCCAAAAGGGATGAGATTTCCTGCAGAGGGCTCATGGATTTGGGGTGGTTGTGTGACCCTTGTGTCCACACCACACTGACCTGCACCCTCCACCCACCCCAAACCCAACAGGCCCTTCCTCTCCTGCTACTGGTGCTGGTCCTTAGGAGCACTGGGAGGTGGCCCTGGCCTACCCTGGCACAGAGGACGCACAAAACCATATCCATCACTATTCCTGTTTACAGGATGTGCAGCGGTTTCTTGGCTTTGAGGTTTTTGGTGCCTCTGGCCCTCCCCACCTCCTCCTCCCTCCTCACTCTGGGCAAAGGGACTCCCTCCCCTTCCAGTCCCAGCCACGGCTCTCACCAGGTTCATGTAAGGTACGAGGTATCCCAGGACAGCAGTAGCGATCCCAAAGGCCCAAATCCTGTAAGTCTTTCTCCGGAAAACCCTCAGGTTGAAATACTTGCGGGTCTGGGCCCAGCACTGCTGCCTCATGCTCCTGCTGCCCAGCTTGTCGTGCCCGTCGCGCTGAGGGTCACAAGAAGGCATCAGGATGGGCCGGTAGGTCATGGACAAGAAGATCTGGATGAGCATTAAGGCACTGAGTACTTGGAAAGTGTGTGCCAGCCCGATGGCACCCCCGACCATCTTCAGGAAGAAGGGGAGCGGCACGGAGATGAGGCAGCTGCCCCCGGCCACGATGCCATTGGCGAGGCCCAGGCGGCGTTTGAAGTAGTGCCCGAGGATCACCAGCGAGGGCTGGAAGGCAAAGGAGCTGCCACAGCCAAAGAGGATCCCATAGGTGAAATAACGCACTTCCAGGGACCTGGTGGGAATGAGACACGTGGGGAGTGAGGCACAGCTGAGGAAGGCTCCCCTCCTGCAGGCCTGCAAAGGGTTTCACGTAGCACAGGTGCTGCACAGACTGTCTGACCTCGAGGAGCTTATTCCCTCACCAAAGCAGGGATAATCCTCACCTTACAGCTGGCACGTGAAATCTTCAGCTAAATGAAGTGTAGCTGGGAAGTGCTCTCTGCCACCAGGAGAAGGCAGCAGCCAACCTGGCCTCCTTGGGAAGCTGACCTTACTTCAATGGTTTTTAAATTACAGCAAACAAGATTTTCTAAGGTAGGGACGGTGGGATATTTTTAGCTAGAAATCCTTTTAATTTTTCCACTGAAAGGACTAATTGAAAACATTCTGCACCCGGCGTTTGGAAGCAGAAGGCACCAACCCTGCTGGTTATTAGGCACGTAGGAAGGAAACCTGGTGTTTCTGCCCAGGCTCCAGGCTGGTTAATTAAGTTCTTCTTTAAGCTCCTCTGGGAGCTTAAATTAGACAGTTAATAGATCTCATTTGTACCTTACATTGGTGGCTGCACTTGAGGAGGGAGTGAAGTGGCTGCTCTACAGAGCAGATGGAGAGACCTGAAAGCCCTTGGAAGGAGCTGTTCCCTAATTTCCAGCCCAATTTTCCCAACAGAAGAAGCTGACAAAGGAGCCTGGATTTAGGCAGCACAAACAACCTGTTGTGTTTCTCTCCAGATGAAGGAATTTTTTTCTTCCATACATCCAGCTGCTGAGGTCTGCCATGGGACACTGCCCATGAGGAAAGTGTAAGGAAAACCTTTGTGCAGCTCAGGGTGTTGTACCAGCAGGGTCTGTGCTCCAAGCCTCGGAGCAAGACTGAGTGCTGCTCCAAAAGCAAGGGAGGAGACAGCAGCCCACATCTACCAGAGCAGCTGGAAGTTGGGAAAACCTTTACAAGCACATCATTCCTTCCATTACACGCTCACCCCTCGGGCCTGCCAAGCACAAAGCAGAACACGGTCGCCGTGCCTGACGGCTCCCAGACAAATGACTGTCATGAAAGGCAATTTCCAGCCGCTCCAGGACAAAACCACATCAGAAGCCCCCTCTGTGGGAGCCAGGCAAGCAGCTGGGCCTTGTGGCCGTGTCCAACCTCCCAGGCACCAGCCCTGGCCTGGTCACAGCAGCCCTGGTGCCTCAGCTCAGCTGACGTGTCGGGTGATGGGAGACAAATGCCCCAGCTCCCATCTGCTGCCTGGTGATGCTCACACACCCCTGCATGAGCAGGGCCTCCTTTCAGCCATGCTTCTCAAGGAGCCAGGAATTCCCAGCCTGCTTGCTGGGAATCAGCCAGCTGCTGTCTGGTGGGAAGGGCGGCATTGTCTCCTTGGACTGTGAGGTTGCCAATGGATAATTGTTTCTCCTGGGACAAGGAGGTGTCCCTCCATCTTTCCTGGGCTTCCTCTTGCTTCCAGCTCTCACTGGGAACAGCCCCAGGTCATCCTTGCTGGCAGAAGTTTGGGGGATTCCTCTGTGCAGGAGTAACTGGGCAGAAATTGTGGAGGGGAAGGAGCAGCAGATGAAAAGGGACCCAACCCTCCCTACAGAACATTTAGGGCAGAGGGGGAGGGCTGGGAGGGCACTGGGGGCATGTGAAGACAGCCCTGCTGAGCTGGCCATCATCTCCCATTCCTCATGCTAAACCAACCCCCTTAAACTGGAGGGAAGCTAAAGCCTTAACTGGGACTTCTCTTTTCTTGAGAGCACACAAGGTCTCTGGTGGCTTGAGCTGGTCATGAGTACAGGAGACACCTCAGAGCAAGGCAGCAGAGAGGAAAAGCCTTGCATTGACTCCATCCAGCCTTCCTCAGGGCTTTGCTTTTTGGCATATTTGCTTTCTTTAGTGGTTTTCATACAAAATTCCCAATATTTTGAGACAAGAGGCACTGTGCTGGGCGCTGGGGTCTTGCCACACAGTCTTGGTGGCTCAGAGGGTTTTTGGAGCAGCTCAGTGTAGTGCTGGGAACTGCTGCTCCTCCATTTGGACAAAGCAAACCCATTTTAGTGAAACCAGGAGATAACAGGGGGATGAGCCTTGATCCATCTCTGCCCGAGCCCACCAAAGCCAGGCTGTCCCTTTGCTTGTATGACAGGGGAATGATCTCCAGCTGCAGTGGAGGGACTTGGCAGGAGGGACCAAAAAAAAGCTTCTCCATTGTTCTGGGAGAGCTGGAGCCACAAGCCCCGAATTTCAGGAGCAGCCCTCACCATCCGGATGGAGCTCTGCCAAATCCCACAGCCTCCTTGCTCTTCCTCTGGCCTCGCTCAGCTTCCCTCGCTGTGGCCCAGCTGCAAAGGGGCTCCTTTCTCCCTTAAAAGGCAGCCAGAGGAATGTGGTCCCAGAGTGAGAAGCAGGAAATGGGGATTTCAGTCCTGTACTCTCCTGGAAATGATATTCCTCTCTGCCTGTACTTTTTTTTTTGGAAGCCCAACACAACGAGCCCCTGGCAGTGGTGTGGTCCCGTGAGCCCGTTTTCTTTGCACAAACATTTTACAATAGAGGGGGAGGAGAAGTCCAAGCTCTGCTGGTTAGAAGGAAAGCAGGGTTATGTGGGAAGCTCCTGTGATCTGCATGCCAGGGCACAGCTTCCCTCAGGACCCACAGCACCTTTTGCTATTACCTTTGGAAACACAAAGGGTGGCACCTGCAAGCTGTGGTTCCTTCCATGCCACTGCCCAAGAGGGTTTTAGCATCCCAAAAATCCCATCTGCAATTGGCCACTGTCCTGGGGGGTTTGCCTGGGGATCAGAACTGATCCCCACTCCCAGCATAATGGGGGGGTCCCACAGGTGAGGACTTGGGGATCCAGGGAAACAGGATTGGGACGAGCACAAGGGTCCCACTGAGCAGCAGGAGCACAGCCCTCTGGAAACGGGTATGTATTTGCTTTAAAAACCCACTCCTTGAAGCATTTTAATTAAAACAATATTGATTTTAACTGAAATCCAAAACAATGTTTTCATTCAGATAAAATGGGGCAAATGCTGCTTTAGAGGTGTCTCCGTGGAGCCTCTGAGACATAAATTACCCCAGAGATGACCTCTTTTTGCTCCCACAACGATGCCAACCCCAATTTCTGGGCTGGAAAGACACACAAGGTACACCTGCCATCCAAATGCACATTGGCCAGTGCCTGCCAGCAGAAATTTATGGCATGGGATCAGGCATGGAAAACAGGGAGCAGCAGTGGCCCTGCACTCCTGCAGACACACGAGCCAGGGCAGGAACACCACAAGCTGCTCCAGACCCTGTCTGCCTTCTCCTCCCTGTCTGCCCTGCACAGAAACTCCCTCTTAGGCGTAATCCACCAAATATTTTTTTAAGCATTAATTTACTTTCAGCACCAAATGTGAAAATGTTTGCAAAGGAGAACGGCTTTCTCTGTGAGTGCCTCTCTGGAGCTGCCCGTGAGAGGCACACCAACCTCCCCTGCTGTTTTAAAGACCAAATTAAGGACCTGAGTGCTGAAAGTCCAGAAAATACAGCCCCTTGCTTGGATAAAATTCACTCTCTTTTTACCTAAGGACCCAAGGTTCAATTTGGAGGGAACAGGCTGAGCACACCAGGGCTTTAGGAATGCCACAACCCCTCTCATGCAGATGGGAACCACCAGCTTTTCCCCCACGGGCAGCAGCAATGTGTGGGCAGGGGGTTTGCAAGGAAGAGGGAGGAAGAGGAGCTCCCCAAGGAGCTCCCCAAGGAGCTGGGTGTCCCCTCCCCAGCCTTACTTGGTGAAGGAGCTGGAGAGGAGGCCGATGAAGGCGATGGTGGCTCCCATGGCCGCCGTGGTCCTGCAGCCGATCCGGTCGGTGAAGATGCTGACGATGGGAGAGCAGAAAAAAATCATCCCCATGGCCAGGGAGCCCACCCATGCTGGGGAGAGAGAGAGGAGAAAGGTGATGTCAGGGTGGGACATCCAACAGGGGCCCTGGGGAATCAGCCAAGGGAACAAGTGTGGCTTTGGAGCTGTCCTGGCAGAGAGGCAGCCCCATCACACAGTTAATTAACAGTGTTAAGTGTTAATTAAGTGCTGTTAATTAACAGTGCAACGTACAAATGACACAGAGACCTGCTGGCACCATGGATGGGGCACAATGATGGAGTCTGGGCAGGTTTTCCTCCTATTCCTCTCTGCTGGGTTACTCTGTCCCAGGGAAAGCACCAAGTGTCAACACTCTTTCCAAACCACCCTGGCTGCACATGGGAAGTGCCCCACTGGTGCCACTTCCATCAGGAATCTCCACAGCCAAAAGCCCCCTGAGCTCCTCCAAGCCCTTTGCTCCCCAGCTTTGGCAAGGGAGAGTTGCCTATCCTGAGTTACAGCCCTCATTCCCGGGGAGAACACTGACCCAGCCCTCCCTCACCCCCCAGAGCCAGCACTCCTCACCTTCCCCTCTCCCCACGGTCAGCCAAGCTGATGGAGACACGTTTATCCCAGGTTAAATTCCACCCTTGACCTTGCCAGGCTATGCCCAAGTGGGACCATCATGCCCTGTCTCCTTCCAGCCCACTCTGAAAAAACCACTGTCCGTCTGTCTGTCTTTTTTTCCAGAAACTTTAATTATTCGCAGATTTTTTTCAGCCCATCATAGAATCATTAAGGTTAGGAAAGCCTTTTAAGATCCTCAAATCCAACTATTCCCCCAGCACTGCCAAGCCCAGCACTAACCCATCTTCCCAAGTGCCACATCCACATGGCTTTTAATTCCTTCCAGGGACAACAATTCCATCACTGCCCTGGGCAGCCTGTGCCAGTGCTTGACCAGCCTTTTAGTGAAGAAATTTTTTCCTAATACCCAACCTAAACATCTCCTGGCGCAACTTGAGGCCATTTCCTCTTGTCCACCATCTTCTCCCTGCCCTCCACCATCTCCTTTTAATGGTTTATGTGACTATTTTGGGGAGGAAAGGCAGGATTTCAAGAAAAGCAATGTGGCAAGGAGAAGAATTTCAGTTCTAACAGCTCTGAGGAGAAGCAAGAGGTCCCCTGGGTGGTGTGTGGGGCAGAGCAGGATGGACAGGAGGGACAAGAGGGACAAGAGGCCCCCAGCCCTACCTGGCACCAAAGTGGGGGGACCTCTTGGAGCATCTCCAAGCTCCAGGTGCTGACTGTGAGTTGCCAAGCACAGCCCCAGGACATGTGGTCCTTTCACCTTTTTTTTACCTCTTTCAGAGTTGGTTTGGTTTTGGGTTTTTTTTTTGCACCAAAGCCAAGGGCTCTGCAATCCTTTTCATCACAGCCTTGCATAAAAACACCCTCATGGTGCTTCCAGAGCCGTGAGATCTTCAAAAATAGCCAGGTCCCTATTAAAAGCAAATCCCAGCTATAGAACAGCCTTTCCAACCTCTGCCTTTCACAAAAGGACCACACAAAGAAGCCCTCCCCAGGCTGGGAAGAGCTGACCCTTCCAAATTAATTATAAGTTCACAAGGACCCAATTTACTTCAAAATCTTCCTTAATAAATGCGGAGTGGAGCAATAAAATGAAAAGCAAGGGCTGCACAGGAACCTCGTGGGACTGGCTGGGCTCTGCTCTCAACTCCAGGCAAAAAAAAAGGCAGGAGAGGGGAAGGGAGAGGGAGAGGACCCCCCTCTCCAGCTGATTTTCTTGGTTATAAACACAAGGCACAGTGTAACGAAAGTCCCTCTAATAGGATTAGGTGGCACGAATCCAAAGAGCCGTCCAAAACAGCTCCGAGAGGGGGTGAGGGGTGGGAGCCACGCCAAGGTGGGAAAGGCTCGTTAAATTGGATAATATACTTCCAGAAATGTTCCTTCTACTCCAGCCAAGGCAGTAAAACGTTAGATGGCCCCGTCATGTTTGAAGTTTGTTATTTTTGGAAATTACTTTAAGAAACGCGGAAATAAAAGCATAAAGCGAAGTATTAAATTTAAAGGGCCAGATTCGGATCTTAATAACCCGGGGATTTACATGCAAATAGGCAGGATCAATCTCTGGCCCCAAAAATGCACACTCACCTGCGGAGATCAAAGCAAACCCAGGGCAGGAGGCTCAGCAACGGGCGCTTAAAAGCTCCTCAAGCTCTGGGTTTGTAAAAAGGAGATATCTCCCAATTAAAATTGGTAAACACACCAAAAAAAAAAAAAAAAAAAAAAAAAAAAAAAANAAAAAAAAAAAAAAGAGTCCTGTGGCAAATTGCTCTACCTTAGAGAAAGGGCTTACCACAAGCAATGAATAAAAATAGGCTTGGGGAAGAACATCCAGTTAAAATTAGTAAGAACAATAGCCTCACTTCCAGAGCGGGGTTTTGTCTTCCCAGCGCTTCCCAGCGAAGCCCCGGGAAGCCGGGAGGGCTGGGCCAGCTCCAGCGCTGGAAGGAAACCTGGGCAAAATCTGGGGAGAGGAGAAAACCTGGGCAAAATCTGGGGAGAGGAGAAAACCTGAGCAAAATGTGGGGAGAGGAGAAAACCTGGGCAAAATCTGGGGAGAGGAGAAAACCTGGGCAAAATCTGGGGAGAGGAGAAAACCTGGGCAGAATCTGGGGAGAGGAGAAAAACCTGGGCAAAATCTGGGGGCAGAAGAAAAGCGCCCGGGTGCCGGCTCTGATCCCGGTGGGATTCACACCAAGACAGCCCCGGGGAGCGGGGGCACAGCTCCCCCCGGTTTTATCCCCGGTGGTCTCCGTTCACCTGGCCCAGGGGGTAAGGATGGAGGGAAGTGGTGGCAGAAAAACACAGGTTGGGAAAGAAATGGAGTTCAGGTGAAGCCTTGCCCCAAACCCGCCCCTTTGGGCATAGTCCTTGCATCAGCTCCAGGGAAAGGAGGGTTTATTTTTGGCAATCTGCGGTGTTGAAGTTTCTCCCGGACTTTGAGGCAGCCGTTCCTCCAGTGGAAATCAGGCAGGGCTCAGCACCCTCCCTCCTACAGCTTCTCCAACGCTGGAGAAGTTACCTCTTGGTTTAAAGCTACATGAGAAAAAAGGGGGCGATTTTTGCTTCTGATTTCCAGAGGGTTTGGATGGGATGGTTAATTCCCAGCCTGGCCACACCTCCCACCCTCTGTGGCTGATAAGCTGGGCGAGATATGGAAACACACAGACAAGCCCCCACATGAGGCATGGAGTCTTATCAAGCAGGTCCTAAAAGAAGCTGTGGAGAGAATCCAGCTGGGGATGGGGCTGGAAGGAGCCCAGGAGCTGCCAGAACTTTGACAGGGATCGGGTTAAGACTTGATTGTGTTTTAGGGTGCTGTGAGTCCAACCAGCTCCTGGGAGCACCAGCTGAAGGGGCTGGTTTGGAGCTGGGTGCCATGGGGGGAGCTGGCTGGTGACAGGGGTGTCTTGACAGAAACAACTTGACAGATGACATGAAGGAGATGTCTTGATAGAAACACAAAGTGCTTCAGAAACCATATTTTTAGATTATAAAAAAAAAAAAGGCATGAAAGCACTCTGCTTTTGGTGAGGGAAAATGCACATTGCTTTTGATTTGGGGGTTGCTGACACTAAAGGTGACTCCAGGTGTGTTGTCCCTCCCTGACAGCCACCTCTCTGTTTGGCACTGAGAGTTACACCGAGCCCAGACCTGTCCATCCCACCCTGCTCCCACCACAGCCCCTCCTGAAGGGATTGAAGGAGCAACTGAGGAGCCAGGAGCCCCCCAGGGCACACACCCTGCTCCAAGGGGCTGGGGGACAACACCAGCCCCAGCTGCCACCCCAGCCCAAGGCACTTGTAGAGCTGTTGGCACCTTCCTGGTGGTCCTAGGAATGCTCTGGGGTAGGGGAAGAGCCTGGGTGGGGCTGGTGCTGCTTTGCTGGAACAGTTTTTGACCAAGGAGAACATTGCACCAGCAGCTCCCATACAAAGGGGAAAGCTCCAGCTAAAGCTCTACAAACTCCTCCTTCCCACCTTGACGTGACAAAGGCAGCCAAGCTGGTGGCCCCTGGCTGATCCAAAGCCAGGTGGCTTTCAGCATGGACAGGGAATGCAGTGGTTGAAATTCTCCAAGGGGAACAGTGCATCAGTGATGTAGGATCTCACAGAACCATAAAATCAGAAGGGTTGGGGTTGGAAGGGACTATAAAGCCCATCCAGTTCCACCCCGTGCCATGGGCAGAGACACCTTCCACTATCCCAGGCTGCTCCAAATCCTGTCCAACCTGGCCCAGGACACTTCCAGCTGTTGCAATAACATGGCCAGGATGATCCATCCTCCCCAACACCACTCACCCTGGGTTCAGGACAGAGTGAAAACTGGGGAGGTGACCCATTTGTCCATCAGCCCACTTGCCCACCAGCACCAAAGTGTGCCCAGAGTGGAGGAGGGACCAAGAGTGCTTTGGTCACCTTCTGCTCCTCTACCAGTGAGTGACAAAGCTCCTGGGGACCCAGTGGCAGAGGAGGATGGGCACAGGGGGTTGGGGGGCTCAGCTCCCCCTGAGGTGGTGATGCTGAGGGCTCCCTGAGGGCTGTGAGCACCATGTCTGTGTCTTCATGGTGGGAAGGGCCCTCAGGTCAGCCCAGGATCCCACCTGGACACCAGGTCAGCTTTCTTTCCAACAGGATGACAAACTCCCACTTTCCTAAGCAGAAAAAGGTTTCTGAGAGCAGAGCAAGGTAGGAGCAGGAAGATGAGAAAGGAAGAGAATCTCACCACTCTGAGACGCAGATCCAAACCCCACCGGTATTTACCTCATTGTTCCAAAAAAAATCCTTAAAAAATCAGAGCGCGGCACTTGACGCCAAACCTATTTGTTCCTTTAAAACCCAATCTCCAGGGAGAGAGGAGGAAGGGACGTCGCTCTCAGCTGTGCTTCCCCGCTGACCCAAATACCCCGGGCTGGAGGGATCAAGGGCCAGGAGGTGACCTCAGATCCGCCCAGGGAGGAAGTGTCTTCCCTCGCTTCCCGCGGCTTCTCCCGCTCGCGCAGCTGGGATGGGAATGAGATGCTCAGCCTCACCTTCCCCAGCACCTGGCACTGCTCAGAGGAGAGGTGAGCCAGCCAAAAAAAGGGTGTTTGCCCCCTTGCACCTCTCCTGCAAGGAATAAATCACTTTTTCCTCGTGGAAGGCGCGGTGAGGTTGTGCTGCTGTGACAAACCTCATCAGGAATCTTCACAGCTCTTCCCAGCCCGACCTGGCTCGATTTTGGGATGGTGTGGGAGCCCAGGCAACCTCGTGGCCCTTCCCAAGTGGAGGCTGTGGGGGAGCAGGCGACTGTGCCCCCCTCAGCAGGGCTCCTGCAGCACATCTGGAGTGAAAACCACACAGCTGTTTCATCCTGTGCCCTTGAGGAACCATTTGCGTCATCCCCATGCTCTCAGAGCGGAGACTGAGCCGCTCCCAGAGGCTCAGCCCCGTGTGCTCAGCACCCCCCGAGGGCTGGGCCCGCCCCAGGGAGGGATGGTCAAGGCTTAAATAAAGGCAGATGCAAAAGGCAGAGCTGAGGAAGCCACCACCATGCACAGTGGGGTGGGAAACTGAGCTGGAGAGCGGCAAAAATGGAGCTGAGGGGTTTGGAAGCAAAGCTGGCAACCCCAAACTGAAGCTGGAAAGCACCAAATTGAAGCTGGGGAGCAGAAACTGAACTTGGAAAGCACCAAACTGATGCTGGGGAGCACCAAACTGAACCCGGAGAGCATCAAACTGAAGCTGGGGAGCACCAAAATGGACCAAAATGAAGTTTTGGGACTACAACTGAACCTGTGGAGTACTAAAATGGCCCAAAATGAAGTTGTGGAACCCCAAACTGAAGATGACGAGCCCCAAACAAAACCTGAGGAACACCAAACATAACCTGAGGAGCACCAAACTGAACCTGGAGACCCCCAAATTGAGATCCACACACCAAAGATGGGGAGCACCAAACAGAAGATGAGGGGCCACAAACCAAAGTTGTGAAGCTCCAAACCGAAGCTGGGGAACATCAACCTGAACCTGGGCAGCACCAGACTGAGACTGAGGAGCTGCAAATTGAAGGAGAGGAGCACCAAACCAACACCAGGACACACCAAACTGATGCTGAGGAGCCTCAAAATGATGCTGAGAAGTCCTGAACCAAAGCTGAGGAGCCTCCAAACTGAAGCTGGGGAGCACCAAACCAAGTCTGAGAAGCACCAAACCAAAGCTGTGGAGCCCCAGACTGAGGAGCCCCAAATTGATGCTGAGGAGCCCAAAACCAAGGCTGGGGAGCACCAAACTGATGCTGGAGAACCCCAAATGAAGGCTGGGGAGCACCAAACTGATGCTGGAGAGCCCCAAATGAAGGCTGGGGAGCACCAAACTGAAGCAGCCAGGCTTCTCTGGGTGGGAGCTGGTGGTGGCAGGGCATTGTGGTGGCAGCCACTGTGCATCACGTGCAGCTCAAAGCCAGCTAAACTCATTAATTGTATAGCAAGCCCTGCTTGGTACCATACCCTAAAGCTTCAGAACAAAGTCGTTCTTTATCAGGTTTGGCTGACTTCTCCCCCCCACCCCCCACCCCCTTTTGAAAACAATTCCACAACAGCCTGAAAATTGGAATAAATGGAATTATTCAGGGGAATTATTCGAGGCAAGGTCTGGCTAAAGACCCTTTCAGTGCCCTGTTCATGGTGGTATTAGGAGAGGGTAAGGAAATCTGTGACTGTTGTAGAAATGGAAGCTCCTGTCATTGTGCCATGATCCCATGACCATGGATGAGGCAGCAGCTTCCCAGAGATCAGACCCAGCAAGTGTCAATCCAGTCTTTGCCATAGGGGAGTTTTAAAACACCAGTTTTGAACTGGTTCAGGAGCACAGAGCACTGGAGCAGAGCAGGCTGGGAATGTACTTTGCTTTAAAAACCCCACCACACCTCTCCTGATTGTGTCTCTGTGCCTCCCCTCGCTCTCAAGGACACAGGGGACTTTTGAGAGATGATGCCCAGGCCACCCCCTGTGACCACTAAGGGACAGATCTCAGCTTATGTGGGAGAAATGTCCCAAAATGAGCTTCCCTGTGGCCACACTGAGCAGAGATGGAGACAAATCTGTGGTTTGGCTTGGCAAGCAGCAGGCACGGAGTGTTTGCCTGAGGTTCCTGTGCTCAACATCCCAGAGAAACTCAGTCCCAGCCACATTTTGCATCCATTTCATTCCAAACCCATAAAACTTGACCCTGGCTAGAGCAAAATGGCATTAGAGCTGGTTTCTGGGCTGCATCATGTCCTCCCCATCCACAGCCTCAGCCTTGGAGGCTCCAGAGCTGGTCCAGAAATGCAAATTCTTGTGAAATCCATCCAAAAGCAGCAAGGCAGCATGTGCTCTGCAGCTGAAACCCACCATGTGCCCAGGCTCTTCCCAGCACTCCTCTCCACAGGCCAGGAAGGCTTTTCTTCTCTACGTTGCCTCTGGCTTGCAATTTTTGAGGGATGATTCACCTACCACACACTCAAGTTACCCAACAAACAGGAGCTGCAGCTCTTCAACGTGGCCATGTCCCATCCAGACTCTTTCCATGACCTACAATATTCCCAAGGAGGCCGAGGATCTCATTGCTCCAAGCTCTCCTGGTGTTGTGTGAGCCCAAGGGATGTTGGGTTGGACCATGTTTGCCCACATCCCATTTCCCTGCCTGAGAGCCCTGGCACTCAGCTGCTGCTGGGCAGAACCAGTGCCCTCCCTCAGCTCCTGCCCAAATGAATTGGCAAAGACCCTTTAGCACTAGGGGGGAAAAAAACAAATCCTGGGGACGAGCATCTCCCCCCTTGACTGCTCTGTCAAACGCCTGGCCAGCCCCTGGCTCCGCTCTCATCCAGCAATTTTACGAAAAACAGAAAAGTTCCATTTTAATTGGTGAAAATTCCCTCCTCCCACCCGTGGAGCACCAATCTGTAATTAGCCTTTCATGTAAAATGATGTTTATTCCTGACAGAGTTTATCTTGGCACAAACACGCGCTCTGAAATGTGCACACATTTGAAGACTCAAACCCTGCATTTAATTCTCTATCTGCTTGTTAATCCTCATTGTTCCCAAGCCCCTTTTCAAAACACACCCACAGGGAGAAGAAAGTATTTTTTTTTTATATATATACATAAAAAAACCTCCTTCCAGCATCAAGACACCAGCAGCGAGCACAGCACCAGCCCAGGGTCCGGCTGCCCCCCAAACACACAGTGCCAAGTCCAGGCCTCCTGATTTTGTCCAGATTCCCCTTTCTTTAATACATATTTTTCTTCCCAGCTGTGGTCCCCTGCAAGACAACTGAAGGATGGGAAAAGTGCTGTGGGGAACCCATCAACAGCTCCCAGCTCTGTTTTGGAGAACCCAAGTCTCATGATTCCTGGGCTTAGTGTGGGCTGATTTGGGATTTACACTCTCCAAGAAGTAGTGACCACAGCAGCCCGAGGCTGGACCAGCAGCCCCAGGACCTGGGTGACCAAAGCAGATCAGATCCTTCCCCTCTGTCCAGTGAGAGCCCAACAGGGGGTACTGGGTGGCTGCTCCAGGTTCTCCCACTTCCAACAGGGCAAGAATCACAATATCCACCTTATAAATTAAAGGGACAGCAAAGCTTTGGGATCAGGGATGGGGGCAATATCAGGGTTATGGTTAGGGTTTGGGTTAGGGTCTGGATCAGGGTTGGAGTTTGGTTTAGGGTCGAGGTCAAGGGACATTGCTCTCCCCAGCCCAATGCATCCTGGTGGGTTGGGGTTTCCTCCAGGCCCCTTCCCCTGTGGTTTTGGGGAAAGAGTTCCCACTGCTGAAGCCAGGCAGGTTCCAAGCTGATGGCAATGATTAACTCTGGTGGCACACTGTGGGTCAGCTGTGGTCCCAGACAGTGGCTGCTGCACATCCAAAGCTCTCAGCCTTTGGAAAAGCCATGACCTGACCAAACTTCACAGGGCTTTGACTATGATTAACCTCCTGCAGTCACTGCTGCAAGGCCACCAAGCCTGGGAACAGCTCAGCACTCACACCCTGCCCCTGTCCCCAACAGTGAGGTGTGACCCCTCCTGCTTCTCCAGCCCCAAAATGTGTCATCCTCTGAACCCCACCACAGCCACCTTCTGTAACTGGCAGGTGTGTGCTGGTGACCAGGTCCTGTAGCCACAGACAACTGGGAGCACTGTGCAGCTGAGGGAGCGGGGTGGTGGAGCCTCAGGAGTGCACCCCAAGGCTTCATCTGCTCACCAGCAGGGCAGGAGGGATAGAAGGGGGAAGGGAGGGATGGAAGGGAGAAGGGAGGGATGGAAGGGAGAAGGGAGGGATGGAAGGAGGAAGGCACCTCCCAAGACATGAGCAGTGGCACCAGTACAGGGCCAGCAGTGCTGGGATATGGGATCAGCCAGGGCCAGCCCCCATTTCCCAGGCTGTGATCCAGGTGAGCACTGCCACATTTGGGAGCACAACTGAAAGTCCTAAAGGGCTGGAATGTGACTCTGGGAGCAGTCCCTGCCCTGCCAGCTGCCCCAAGTGAGTGTCTGCCACAGCTTTTCCCATCTGGATCAGCCTGGCCAGCCCTGTGATCCACCAGGACACAGAGCTGTGGTTCCTACAGGATCAGCCTGCCCAGCCCTGTGATCCATTGGGACACAGAGCTGTGGTTCCTACAGGATCAGCCTGGCCAGCCCTGTGATCCATTGGGACACAGAGCTGTGGTTCCTACAGGATCAGCCTGCCCAGCCCTGTGATCCATTGGGACACAGAGCTGTGGTTCCTACAGGATCAGCCTGCCCAGCCCTGTGATCCATTGGGACACAGAGCTGTGGTTCCCAGCCAAAGCAGCTCGGAGCAGATGGAGAAGCAGAGCTGGCTCACAGGCTGGGTGAGGGGCAAAGCCAACAGAGCTCTTCACACCAAGGTGAGGGGCTCATGTCCCAGCCAGGCACAGAATCCACCTGCATCCCTACAGGAGCCAGTGCCCAGCACTGATCCACCACTGCATGGTGACATCACCCCTGACACACAGGATCCCAAAAATCCCCAGCATTGCTTCAGGGTGAGAGCACCTGGGGCATCCCAAGCCCATGGGGAGAGGATGGGATGGATCCTGGCCACCAGTGGGAGGCAGGTTGGGCTCCACTCCCAAAACAAAGCTGGTGGCCCAAGGCTGCTCCATCCTTGTGAAATCACTGGGCACTCTCTGCCTCCTCTGCCCCCCTCCCACCAACCCCTCCAGGCTGTGTTTGGGAGCCCTCCTCCCTCTGCGGTGAGACAGGGGTGAGAAAAGATGCTTTTTTCCAAGCTGGAAGAGACAGAAAAGTTTCCCTCTTTGCCAAATTTCTCCCAAGCCATCTTCTGTTTCCCATTAAGAGTGAGGAGAAGAAGAAACCCTGCGGCCCAGCTCCATGCTCCTCCCACCACAACTCCCATGGGCACTTGTCAACATCCCAGAATGAAAAAAAAAAGGAGAATTAAACCCATGCAACCTGGCTGGCCGTGACCCAGGGACCCGCAGAGCGAGGACCGGCGGCGGGTGGAAAACAACCCCCCTGCTCTGCTCTTACATCTCCCCCACGGAAACTTTTCAACTCCAGTCCCTGGCAGGAGCCAGGCTGATCCCAGCTGAATTCCTTCCACTTACCAGCAAATAAATAGCAGTTAAATGAAAGGAAAGAGAAAAACACCCTCTTTTCAAAGGGGAAAACAAAGAAGTCAGGGAAAATAAATGGAGGCAAAATGTTCGCTGGTCACAGGCTCACCAAGATCTTTTTCCTTCCCAGCTGGGTACTTGACAGCCTTCCCTTTCAGCTAATTAAGGGATACTCAGAAAGAAAAATACTTCCAGCCCTTTGCCAGCCCTGAGCACTAAGGGGAGAGTCCCAGCAGGCTGGACACCAAACCCAGGAGCCCTGGCCACAGCTCCTCACCCGCCCAGGCACTGCTTTTCAGACAAATAATTGCCACTGCAGGACATCTGTGGCCTTCTCCCAGTCCTGGCAGATTTCTGCCCAGCCTTCCCTCCAAACCCTCTGCTGGTGGGCATGTCCAGTCTTGGAATCACAGAATTATGGAGCTGTTTAGGTTGGAAAAGCCCTCTGAGACCTTTGAGTCCTACAGTTAATCCAGCACTGCCAAGCCCATCATTCAACCATGTTCCCAAGTCATCAACACACCTTTTCAATCCCTACAGGATGTTTAATATATATCTGTGCCTTCCCCTGGACAAGGGCCAGTCTTGAACTCCCAAGTATTTCTCCCAAATAATACCTTCCGTGCTGCAAAAATTTGCAACATCACTTTGCAACCTGTCCCTCACTGGGCAGTCAATTCCCTTGGTTTTTGCAATTTTGAGGGAGCTGAAGGCAGCAATGCACCCTCTGCCCCTATCAGGACCAGCCCTAGGCCAGGTTTCAGCACTGCATGTCATTCCCTGCTCTCCTCCACATCTCCCAGCCAGCCCAATCCTTCCCCATTGTGTGCTGGATGAGGGTGGGGATGACATGAAATTGTTTAGGGGAGGGTTAGGTTGGATTTCAGGAAAGGTTCTTCCCCCAGAGGGTGCTGGCACTGCCCAGGATCCAGGGAATGGGCACAGCCCCAAGGCTGAGCTCAGGAGCATTTTGGGATGCACAGGCTGGGATTGTTGGGGTGTCTGTGCAGGTCTAGGATTGGACTGGGTGATCCCTAAGGGTCCCTTCTGGGGATATTCCATGATTCTCTGATCCTGTGAGATGGGGATGCTGTGGGAAGAGCCAAAGCTCCCAAACACCCACCAGCCATGGGGCACCCCATGAGGAGTGAGGCTGGAAGGAAGCATCCCTGTGCTTTTCCCAGTGCCAAGCACTCACTCCTTTGGCACTGCTGGCCCTGCCCTGCAGCACCATCCACCCACAGACACCCCCAAGCTCCAGAGGGAAAAATGCTGTGACAGCCTCAGCCCCACTGGAGGTAAAAATCCCTGAAATGGAGAGGGCTGGGATTCCTCCCCTGTGGCACCCAGGCAGAGCCCCCCACCCCAGCATCACCAAAATATTTCAGTTCTGTTACTTATTTGCTTCCACCCAACACAGCCCAATTTTCCCCAAAGACAAAGCCTGCCCAATACTGCATGGGGAATATGAAAGGAAGAATGGCAGTGGCTGCTCTGGGGGCTTTCTGAGGGAAGGCCCTCCCCAGGCTGTGCCAGCTGCCTTTTAAGTTGTTTTTCCCCCCAGGTTTTCCCCACAAAGGAGGTAACACCTCCCTCCATGGCTGTTTCCCCTGAGCTCTCCTGCAGCATCTTCCCCAGACTGTCCCAGGGCTCAGCCCCAAGCCTCCCATGGCATGAGGGACACGAGCTGATGATGACTGGCCACATTGGAGAGCCTCCTCCACTGAGAGAATATCTTTAAAAATCAAAATAAATTAAGGAAAGCCGTTTTTAAGCAGGCTGAGCAGAGCCCTGGGGCAGGGCAGAGTCATCCTGGGCTGGCACAGTGCATGTGGGACAAAACAGCTCCATGCTGGGACATCTGGGCTCCTCTCCTGATGGACATCAGGAAATTATTTCTTACCCCAAGGCTGGAGAGTTTCCCCTGGGTCTGCAGCACAGACACCTTTGGATAGTGCTCCTGGAGCCTACAGACCAGGAAAAAGATCCCCAGATGACACAACACTCGTGTATCATCATTAAAGCAGACACCCAGAGGGCAAGAGAAGGGTAAAACATGGATGTGATTTTAATCTCTTGGAGCTTCCTTACATTAAAGACTGCATTTGAAAACAACTGGATATCTCAGAAAAATAGACCAGGCTGTCATTAAGCAAATCCAACCGCTAAAGGAAAGTGAAAAGCAGCAGTATTTTATCTAATTCTTTTT
>WEIU01006243.1:0-24992 GCA_013389925.1 Aegithalos caudatus | reverse complement strand
TCTCCATGAAGGACCTGGACAAGACAGTCGAGGCACCCTCAGTCGTTTTGCAAGCTCAGTGTCTGTCTGGTGGAGGGCCAGGAGATTAATGACTGAGGTGCTGTCCTGGTTTTTAAAGGACAGGTATCTGCCAGCAAAAGCTGGAAGTTCCCTTTGAATAGGGAATGTAAACACCTCCCTCAAATTGTTATAATTTTGCAATTAGGGGCTTTCAGGCAAAGTTTTGGGAAGAGGAATAACAGTCCTTTAATAGGAATATAAAAAAAAAATAAATGTAATAGTAAAGGAAATAAACATGCAAAGTAAAACAAACAAAAAACATAGAAAACCCTGACAGAGTCAATGATGTGACCTGACACCCTGTTGGTCAGGGTGTTAGAAGCAGTCCAGATGAATCCTTCTGGAGTAACAGACGCAGTTCTGTGGAGTAGAGATGGTCCTGAAGAAAGTCCAATGGTGGCGAGATGGGTCCAGTCTTCCTCTGGGAATCCAGTGGAAAACAGGAATGTCCTGCTGTTCTCATGTCTCGCCATTTTATCTGGGTAGGGATTCTTGGGTCCCTCCCAGCTGGGTGGAGCATCTCCCAGTGGGATGATGGAATGGCTCATGTCATTGGTGAGCCTTAATGGCCCATTATCAGAAAATATCAGTTCAAAACTCGTGCTTGTTTTGGTTAAGTACCCAGCAATTAGCTTCCTAACAACCTAATGGAAAAAATTCAACTAACACAAAAGAAACAATACCCAACGTCCAACAGGTGCCATTGTAGCTGCTGCCTCAAGAGTCTGAGGAGCAGAACTAGAAGAATTTATAGGGATAAAGTCTGTAGGTTAAAGTAGGGGTAGATGTTAGTAGAGCTTGCTGCTAGAATTTAAGGTAACAGGATAAAGGCTGTCTCGTGCCTTCTATTCCTGATTAATTCATAAATTAAAAATTGGGGCTATGCCATAAGAAAGCCAAAAAGAGCTTCGAAGCTAAAGAGTTCTGAATACTTAAACTAGACATTCATTTCTAAAGCAAAGTGTTAGGAAGCTCTTTTTGTTTTTGATAGAGAATCTTATTCACCATTTGTTTTGGAATATATTTCTCTGGAATTCCTTAAACAGCTGAGTTGTAACTTTTGCTGAGTCAGAACAGGTTAGGTAAGACACTATTGTTGAAATGAAATGATTGAATAGATAAATCAGAAGTGCTTGTTGTTTTCACTGCCCTGTAGTCGTTGATTTGGGGGAAATCCTGAAGGCTGAAGCCTTTTGGTTGCTGGGGCAGGGCCGTGTGTGCGGGGTGGGGCAGAGGAGAGAGGCGCTGCCTGGGCCGGGAGGGATGTGGGGACACCAAGTCCTTGTCCCTTGTGGCACAAGGCCTTGCTTTGATGCAGGAGCCCCTTTCTTTGTGTCCAGTTCTCCTCCTAGAGAGCTGCCCTGGCACAGAGATCGTTCTGGAGCACCTCTGCAGGAAGGAGTGCCCTCAGCCACGCCAAGGAGATGTTGCAGAAGTGCCTGTTCTGCAGGGGAGCAGCTCCCAGGCTGTTCTGGGGAACTCCTTGGGAGGCACACAGTGATTTTCCTGCCAGGAGATTGGATCCCAGTCGCTGTGTCAGGAGCCCCCAGAGGTGCTGCAGCACTCAAATGCATTTGCAAATGCAGCTCCTGCTGCCCTGGTGAAAATCTCCGGAGACACGGAGCCTGGGAGGACACGTGCTTGGCAAGAGCCATTCTCCAGCTGCAAACTGCAGGATGCCACAGTCTGCCCTGCTGGGCACTGCCTGTCCTTGGGGTTCCCAGCAGAGCAGCTGCCTGCTTTGCCTGGGCACTCTCCTGCTCCTGCTGGCTCCCAAATGAGCAATTGCCAGGAGATGTGTGCAGAGCTGCCCGGGCTCCCTGAGCAGCCTGGCAGGAGCTGCAGCACACGGGGTGACAACCCAGCCTGGAGGGGCTGGGAATGTCTTGGTGCTGGCACAGAGGGCAGTGGTGTGGGCTGGAAGGCTCCGTGTGTGCCAGGGTGTTCCAAAGGAAAAGGGGAAATCCTCCTGAGCTCAGCCAAAGGGGACCTGCAGCCCACTGAGGGGGGTGCTGAGCACCTCCAGCACCAATCTGGTCCTAAGGAGCTGAGTCATGGAATCCCGGAATTCCAGAGTGGTTTGGGTTGGAAGGGACCTTAAAGCCCATCCGGTGCCCCCCCTGCCATAGGCAGGTACACCTTCCACTAGGCCAGGGTGCTCCAAGTCCCATCCAGCCTTGCCTTGAACACTTCCAGGGATCATGCCCCAGCCACATCTTCCCTGTGCTGGGGCCTCCTCACCCTCAGGAATTCCTTCTCTATATCCCATCTAACCCTTTTCTCTGTCAGTTTGAGGCCATTCCCCATTTTCCTCCATCCCATGTAAGTTGTCTCTCTCCATCTCTGTTCCAGCTCTCCCAGGCAGTGGAATGTCCCCAGTTCCCCAGCTAGCCCCTCACTGCGGCTTGCACCAGGAGAGGCTGCCCTCAAACCACAGGAGGTGCGAGTGGTGGCACAGAGCAGGGCTGCTCCTGCTTCCTAAGGCCCCTGATGGTGTGGCAGGACCAGAACTAAGAACAGGGAGGGATCCTTCATATGGTTCTCAAAGGAGATTATTCCCTAGAGAGCGTCAGGGACAAAGAACCAAAAGCAGTATTTACACAGAATTTTAAATGGACAGGTACAAGGGTGGGTACAATTCTTCAAGCAGTAGGGATGGTACAAGGGAGGAGCTAGAGGAGAGACTTACATAACTACAGCCAGCAGGGGAAAGCAAGACCAGGATTTGGGTTCAGAGAGAGCCAATAAGACATCAAGGAACATGGAAATTTCTAGACTTGAAGGTGGGGTCGACTGTGGATTGACAACTTTAGGAGGCAGGGTCAGGGAGGAATTGGAACACCAAGGACTGACATGGAGCTTTCCAGAACAAAGGGCAGGGATTAGGGAGGACTGACATCCAGATAGGCAGGTTTGGGCCTGATGGACAATAGGTAGAGGGAGGAGAAACTCAGAATAAACCAACAACTAGGGGAAAACTGGAGCAAACCATCCAAAGGCAACAGAGAACATACAATAAGAAAAATGCACCACTACAGTGGAATCCCAAAATTGGATCAAAGCCTTTTCTTCTCCAGGTGAACAATCCCAGTTCTCCCAGCCTTTCCTCATGTACTCCCTGCATCAGGGAAGTGCTGTCAGTAAAAGGTAATTTCTATATTTTTTAGGTTTTTAAAAAGTGTCAGGATGAGAAAGTACAAACAGTTCTTGCCTGCACAAAGCCAAGGGGAATAATCTGCTCTGTGATGAGGAGACCTAAATACAATTAGCTCAGGTGGATGTCTAGCAAGCTCCCAAAAGTGACTGCAGACCCTGCATTGCATGGATCCAAACAGGAGCCCCTTGAGAGGCAGCAGAGGAGAGAAGTGCAGAGCCTGGGCACAGCTTTCCCCAGGGCTGAGCCTCTGAGGAAGTTTGAGAGGCCCAGAGGAGGAGTCAGAGCCAGTTTAATTTCTGAGTGTGGTTTCTCCCTCACAGCCAAGGTGTGATAACCTCTGCCAGGAGTGCCAGGACACAAACCTGCTGAGCTGGGGCTGGAGGAGCTCCTTTGGTACCTGCTGAACAAGAACCCCACAGGCAGCAGGGAATGCCAAGCTTTTGTTGCCTCCAGGCTGAGCCTGGAGGAGCTTGGAGAGATGTCAGGGGAACGAAGTCCCAGCCTGGTGTCACAACACACAGGTGGATCCAGCACAAAGAGGGAGCAGCAAGGGAGGGTGGAAAACCAAACCCAAACACAAGCACAAGCTGAATGAAAAAACATTTGATATTGTTAAATCTGGCTTTTTTAGAATCCCAGAATGGTTTGGAATAGAAGGGATCTAAAAGCCCATGCCCTGGCAGTCCCATCCCTACCATGCAGGGACAACTTCCACCAGCCCAGGTTGCTCCAAACCCCATCCAGCCTGGCCTTGGACACTTCCAGGGATCCAGGGGCAGCCACAGCTTCTCTGTGCCAGGGTCTACCCACCCTCACAGGGTGCAATTCCTTCCCAATGTACTATCTAACCCTGTCCTCTGACATTGGGACATCATTCCCCCTTCTCCTGTCACTCCAGGCCCTTGTAAATAATCTTTTATTACTTCTAAAATTAAGCTTTTCTAATTAAAATTCCCCCAAAACAAATAGGAAATGATGGAAGAACAGAGGTGAATTTTAAGCTGTTCAAGCTTTTTTTCCCAATTTTTTTGGTCTTTGCTTTTCACTTTTGCATTTTTTTTTTTTAATGCTTTATTTTATTTTTTACTGCTTCAGTATATTGGTAACTTTGGCCCCTGTATCATTAAATAAAGGATGTGTTGCATTGTAATGTAGATCCAAGATTGAAAGAATTTTCAGTTCATGTTTCCATACTCTATGAGCATCTCCTAGGAAATACTAAATCCATCTGTATGATGCTTTAGGAGCCTTTTCTTGGATTATTTTTTAATGCACCCTATTCACTCCATCCTTATTGCTGTATCCTGCTTATTACATGCCATTTCCATCTACCAAAAGGGCCCAGCAGTTTGATTTCAGATTGCACCCAGAGCCGTGCCTAGGAGATAAATTAATTTTTTGCCCTTTCCAAATTCCCAAAGACTTTTCTCCCCAGTCTGTGGCGTTTTTTTTCCTCACGCAGACATAGGAACCCTTCCATAGCAAATGTCCCCTCCCTCGCTGGGGTGGAATACAAACGAGCAATTAAGCAAAACCCTGTACTTTTAGCACTGGTTTTCTACCCCCTGAGTCTCTAATGGGCTTTGACTCGATGATTTATCTGTCTTTACCCTGTCTGGAGCAGGATTTCAACCGAGTTGTAACAACTGGGAACAATATAGGAGTTTTCTCAGAGAGAAAATGGCAGGGAAAACTCCCAGCCACTGCCTGAAAGGCCATTAATGTCTGTCAGGGAGAGAAAGGTTATTTAATGCCAGAGGAATTGATACTGTAACTTAGGCCAGTCCAAATGCTCATCTCTCTGATGAGATGATAACCTTCTGTTCTGAGAATTAATTTATGAATCCTCTTTGGAGCTGGAAAACTTCTCCAATTATTGCTTGCAGCAGGCACCAGCAAACAAGCTCTCATTGAAGGAGTTGCCTAGGAAAAGTTGGGTAATTCTGGATTACTGTTGGCTTTAATTTCTGGTTTTTTCTTACATTTATATATTACATTACATTTCTAAAGTCTCATATTTCATATAAACACGTATTTTACTGTATTTTGGCTTTTTGGTGCTTTCTGAGGCGTCACAGATAACATCTCCAGCAGACATTGCATGTCTCACGCTCAGATCCTGCTGAGAACATTTCCACCCTGTCATTATCAAGGTGCTGAGAAGGGCACACTACAGAATTTTTGTCCTAATCACCACAGTGCTGAGCAGGATACAAAATGGAAAACAAGCATAGCAATATCTGATTGGCAGTATCCAAATGTTTCAGAGCTGCTAATGCTCCTGTGGTGGATTCAGCAATAAAAAGTAAAATTTGTCTGGCAAATTCCCATGAGTAAAGTGCACATTGAGTTGCCGACACATAGAAGAGGAAAGGGCAAAGGATGAATCTGTTATAAACAGAAATGGTCCTGGTACTGAAATCTATTTTTCAAGGACCACTGAGGACAACTGGAGTTTTCCCTCACTGAAGAATCCCAGAACTGTAAGATCAGGAAGGATGTCCAGGATCAGAATTCCCACTTTGTCACTGAGTGCCACATCCAGTCCTTGCTTGGACACCTCCAGGGATGGGGTCTCCAACACCTCCCTGGGCAGCCCCTGACAATGCCTGACCACCCTTTCCAGGGAGAAATTCCTCCTGAGAACCACCATAACCTGAGTGTATCCACACAAATCATCCTCGGCTGAAATTGCTTGTGTTTGTATCAGACTTTAATGTGTGTTAGTGGAAACCATTGGATCTATGACTCCATCTTTTCCTTCCTTTATATGCCCACCTGGGAAATATGGAGAGTGTAAAACTCTGCTCAGATCAACTTCCCTTGGCAGAAATATTTTTATTATCCCTCTATTTCTTAACAGTGAGCAGAAACGTGGAGGAAAACTAGTTCCATATAACGAAACCAATTTGCTTCCTCCTCATTATATTCACTGAGATTGCATTTCAGCAGTCAGGAAGATGGAAGGGAATATTAAAACCTTTAGATAACTGTCGGCAATTATGTGAGGTTTGAAATACAGCCTGTAAAGGGAGGGGGTCTCTCATGCTGCAGGGTTTGTGACTGTCCAAGCAGCAACAGACAGGTATAATTCCAGTGGCTGGATTCCCTCATCATCTAAATCCAGCAGAAAACCACTGGAGCGTCTTAGCTTCCACTCTTCTCAATTAAGGGCAATTAGTGCTGCTGTGCACAGGAGTGAGACAGATTGTTGTGGCACCAGAGACAAAACAGATTCCAAACAGGAAACAGAATATGGCTCTAACATCCTTAAGTGTTGTTTATGGCAAGTCATAAATGCTCTGCACTGTGTTTATCTGAAATTTATGGTGTTCTCAAGCGAAAACTGAAACTTGCCAAAAAGAAAAAACAAAGCAGAGAGAGAGAGAAAGAGAATTATACCAGCAAATATACAGCCAGTGATGCTTCTACCTAATCAGGTTATTACAAAATCTGGCTTTCCAGATGAGAGCTGATTGCTGCTATCAAAGCTAAAACACACCTGCTCTCCCCTGCTCACTCAGTACACAACAGAAAGCCATGGAAAGGCACTTTGGGAATGAATTCAAATATTAACCTATTTAAAAGTGTTTTCTTTTAGCAGGGAGAACTTTAAAATTATTAATTTCACAGATTGAGATGCAGGTTCAGATTTAGATCAGGACTAAAAGAAGTAAGACTTAAGAGGAGAATTTCCTGTGGTGTATTTTAGGGGTTGCTAGATGGGAAGTGTTTTTTTCCTGAGCACATTCAGTTCTAAGTCCTCAGTGCTAAGATTTCAATGAAGGGCAAGAAAACTCAAGGTTTTCTTCAGGTGTGTTGATAGTTTGAGAGCTGAGGAAGAGATTCAGCATTGCCTGGACCTGAGAGAGAACAGCTGATTGAAGAGCAGGAGCTGTCTCCCAAGCCAACTGTTGGGATTTAAGGGTGTACATGGTCCTCAGGATGAAAAAAACAGCAGCTTCACAAATGACCTGAGTGCTCCATGTCAAAAGACTTGGAGGAGAGCTGATGTTGGACAAGCACAAAGAGATGCCTGGACAGAAAGACCCTGATGCTCCAAGTCAGACTCAGAGGAAAGTTCAGAGTTCAGGAGGTAAAATTATAATGGTGTGTTCCTGGAGCTGAAGGAAGCAAAAAAGCCATTTGGTCCCCAGGGAAGTTATGGTGTCAGTGGGAAATGTGTCCCTAAAGTCACATTTAGTCTTGGGTTATGGAAGAGCTTAGGTTTAGGAAAAATGGTGAAGAGGAAGCAGTTTGGCTGAGCCTATGCAATAAACTGTTACAGCCCCTCCTCAGGCCACAGCCTGGGGAAGACTTAGATGTCAAAAAATAGTTATTTTGGTGAGAAGTCATAGAACTATGCTCTAGATCTACCTGGGGCTGATCTATGTCATCTTAGAAAAATAAAATAGCACCAGCCTAAAGTTTTAATTTTGAGTTTGCTTGCTGCTGGTCACTCCTGCCTGCATTTACAGGGTCGTGAAGACAGCTGATGTCAGCTGTTCCTAGGAGCAGCTTTTTTGGGGGGGTGAAGTACTGCTCTGAGTCTTTTTATTTTTTTTTTTCAATATTGCTTAAAGATGACCTCTGTAATAAATGGGCTTCTAAGGTACTGGAGCCACAATGAAGTGATTAGGATTAAATAACTTTTATTCCCCCATTACTAAATGGGTTATAGCACTACTGTGCTTAAGGGGGGGTTTAAAATGACCATTTGATGAGATATTCCTCATACTGCTGTTATTCGAAAATCCTGAATTCATTATTCAGTCCAAACTCCCAGAGACTACATAATTTATTGCACTTATATTAATGTGCCTTCTAGAAGCACAAAAGTAAAGAAGAGTATACTCAGGCATGGAATATATTTCCCCTAAACCACAAATTGAACAGAGAAATTCTGATTTGAATTTCATAGAGGTGTGACTGGGAGAAACACAAGTGAAAATAATGATCTTTTGTAAATGTGCTGGCTTGCAAGCTGATCTGAAAGTTCCCAAAGAGGAGTCACAGGGCAGAGCAGAGCCTCTGTCTGATCCGTGGCTGTTTCCACATCTGCACCTTTTATTCTACTTTAATTGAATGTAAGGAGAGCGATGCCAAGTGGAGGCAACCACAGGCTGTCCATGCAATTAATGGAGAGGGAGAGGAGGGGAGGCTTATGGAGAGGCTGGCCAGGGGATTAGAGAGCACAGCTTGTGTACCTGCCAAGGACAGGATTACCTGTCACAACTCTGCTGTCTCTGGGGACAAAGTTCTGTAATTATTGCTGGACTACGGTGCCTCCCTGCCAGCTCACTGTTCCCAAGGCAGTTCCTTCTCTGAAAGCCTAGCCAGGCAGGGGAGGGTTCTGCACCTGAGCCAGTCCTGCTCCTGCTGCCTTTCCCTGCTGTGGCTTTGGGGAATGTGGGATTGACCTCAGACTGTCAGCTCTGCATTTCCTCAAGGAGTTAGGTCCTGGAAGTCCCAGCTGCCTTGGAAGGGATGAGTGGCATTCAATCCACCAGAGCTCTCCCAGCAAGGGTCAGCTTTAGCAGGATGTGCACGCTCACACCTACAAACACCCACACATCTGTAATTTGTCAGGTGAGTCTGGCAATGCATGGACATTTCAAAGCCAGGGCTCTGCCTGCTGGGGAAATGCAGAAAACACTGGCATTCTCCTTTGGGTCACTTTGCACAGAGCTCTAAGACCTTTACCAGCTATCCTCATCACAGACAAAAAAGCCAGATATGTTCACCTGCCTTTGTCCAGGGGTGACCCTAAAATCATCCTCATGGAGTCAAAATTAATTAGAATAGCCAAAATATTGGCTTTCATGTCCAGGGAAAAAGCGACTGTGTGAAACTTGGCTGGAAGAATTAACTGTGGTACTCACCTGGGGAGCTGTTCAAACCATTCTGGATCCATGGATTTCATATCCTCGCTTGATTCTATTAGATGAAGAACATGTCTCACCCAACACCTGCTATTTTAATTCTTTTTTTTTTTTTAATTTCTTTTTTAAAAAATCTTCTCTCTAGAGCAAAAAACCTGCCACAATGACAACATTTCCCTTGACACATACTTTTTTTATGTGTATTTGCAGTGTCACCCTGGTGTCAGTAATGGTGTCACGTTTCTTCATCTCTCCCTAAAAGGCCACTGTAAATGAGTGAGGTCAGTTAAACATCCTGACTTACCTCTTTAGGCCATTCTCATTTTATTCCATAGATGGTTCAAGTCTGTTCTTCAGCTGAAGAGGGTAAAGCTGTTCCCAAGGTACCATTTCCCAGTTGGAGACCCTTCCCCATCAGATTCACGAGCCCAATAGCCTTGTTGGAAGGTCTCCCAAGCCCAAATTAACTGCTGCAGTTACTTAGCAGCAGTGCTCCTCAGAAGTGGATTTTGAAAAAGAGTGGTTGAGTCTTTTCTCACTTTCCAGTTCTCTACAGGATGAGAAATACTATGGAGAAAGACTATTTACAAGGACTGGAGAGACAGGACAAGGAGGAATGGATTTCCATTACCAGGGGGCAGGGTTAGATGGGCTATTGGGAAGGAATTGTTCCCTGTGAGGGTGGGGAGGCCCTGGCACAGAGAAGCTGTGGCTGCCCCTGGATCCCTGGCAGTGTCCAAGGCCAGGCTGGACAGGGTTTGGAGCAACCTGGGCAGTGGAAGGCTGTAATTAGGTGATCTTCAAGGTCTCTTCCACCCCAATCCATTCTGTGATTTCCTCCCAGAAAGCTGTGTGCACACACTTGATAAGTGGGATGCTGAAATGATGCACCTTCCATCCCATGCTCATCTCTTATTCCTGGAGGGCAAAGCCAGGGTCCTTGTCCTGGTTCATCCCTCATTTACACTGACACTTGAGGAGTGTGGAATGTCCAGCCTGACCTCTGGATGGACGACAGGGCTCACTCACTGCATCCTGTCAGGGCCCAGGGACAGTGACAATCATAGCCCACGTGAAAAGGGCTGTGGACAGGATAATCCCCTCAGAGGAGCCCAATCCATCTTCCTGGGTGTCCTCCAAGCACTGCCTCAGCCCCACCAGCAGCCAGGTGACACTCCTGGTGTGACTGGCCCACGTCCCAGAGCACAGTGCCAGGCCCTGGGCAGGCTTTGGTTGGTGGCAGCAGTTTGGGGATGGCCACTGAGGGAGGAGGGGCAGGGCAGCCATGCTCAGCAGGATTTATTCAGTTCCATGTGGGATGGAGGTATCTCCTAGAAGGCACCAGCTGCTGCCTTGAACACAAGAGGACACGTGATGTTGCAGGACTAAAATTAGACTTTATGAACACCTCCACCAATATTTTATCTGACTGATCTTTTCTGACAAGCCTGGTGTGATGATGCACTGTGGGTAGAAATTATTTTGTAAAAAATCCCTTTTTTTGCTGAGCTGTTTAAGTGACAAGTGGCTGTTACTGTGGCACTGCTGTGTTTGGTAGATGTATTGAGTGCCCCAACAAGGCTCTGCTGCACCATCATCCATTTGTCTTCCAGCTGTATCTTCATGAATCTGTCTTTCAGGTTGCCAGCAGCTTGTAGTGTGTGACACAGAGGATTTTATTGAGAGCCCTGTTATGTATCCCTTGAACTGCTGCTCCTGGGAACCAGCAAACAGCACTGACCATTTTCATTTTACACTGTATCTGTCTCCCTCTTCTCCCTCTGCTCACCCCGTCCTTCATTCAGTTATTGCCATATACTTTGTCTCTGTCTCATTTTGCCTCATCGACTGCATGAATTCATGTTTTCTTATTGATTGCCAACATGTTTGAGAAGCAAAATCCTCAGCAGATCCATCTCAGTCTCACATTAACCACAGAGTCATTTTTTTTATTATTTTCAGCAACCTCTCTTTGATGAATTGCTGCTTATGGAAAGGAAGCTGCCAAGGCCAGTGGGCTTTGGGGTTGAAATCCCTCTTTCCTGCCCTGGTGTTCCTCCTTCCCTACCCTGATAGACACAAATGCTGCAGGTTCCCAGCCCCTCTCAACCCAGGCTGGTTCTCCTTCAGCCTTGAGCACTGCATTTCTCCACCTAAACTGCCACCCAGATAAACACCCTGCTCCTCATTATTATTTGTCCATTAGACCCTGTTTTGTGGAATCCACACCCAAATTTGGTATTTCTGATGTTATCATCACAGATTGCCTCCCTTGCCTGTTGGCATTGTGGGAGGCAGAGAAGATGCAGCTTCTTCCATTCTAGGGAATGAGTCAGTTCACACCCAACACCAACTAAAAAATTAATAATAAATTCACAGAATCATTGATGTTGGAAAAGACATCTGGGATCATCCGGTCCAACCTTCCTCCAAACCTGAACTGCTTCTCAAGGTGCCACATGCACTCATTTCTTGAACCCTTACAGGGATGGTGACTCCACCACTGCCCCAGGCAGCCCCTTCCAGATCTTGACCAGTCTCAGTGATGAAATTTTCCCTGACATCACTGATTAAAGTGCTGGTGAAGGATAAATCAGAGCTTTTATATCTCACTGCAGCTTCAGGAGCATTGTGAGGTGCTGCCTCTGCCTCCCAGAGAGGATTAGTGGGTGCATCCAATCACCTCACCCTTTGGATGCTGCCAGCTGCCCATGGCAAGTCAGAAAAGCTGGAAATCTGGTATAGAGGCACATCCTACAACCAAAATCATGCAGAAGCCACCTCTGCACACAGCTTTGACCATTGCCCAGGTAATTCTGGTCACATCCTGCTGGATTGCCCTAAAACAACTCCTATATGGAGTATTTGAAAGTTAACATTTGACTGGGGGAAAAAGACCTGTATTAACCTCTCCTTTGTAAGAGACTTCCCAATTAGAGTTTCTACCCTTTTCCTGATTGCTGATAGCAGGGTTGAGAATGTGACACTGCTGATCCAGCTGTGTTATCACACCCATGACCAGATGTTTTATCACCCTCACTGCTCCTGTGTTGTTTCACCACAGCCTTCTCCTGAATAGAAATGGGTGTTTTTTTAAGGAAAAAAAAAAAAAAAAAAGGCTAAAATTTTCCATGTTATTCAGTGCACAGATCATTCATTGAATACATTGAAGTCCACCCCAGACAGGAGTAGTTGTTGAAATCCTTGGATGGCAGAATTAGCTTCTAATTTTAGAAAAACAAAAGTCATTATCTGGGCTTGAGAAACTCAGTTCCTACAGAAGTAAGGCTGATAAATTGCTTCAGAATCTCTTTTCTTATTACTTGCAGCCACACAGTTTGGAAATAAATGATATGTAACACTGCAGGAAAAATGTGTTTTAAGTAATGCAAAGGTACATGCATATATATGTATATAAATAGAAATATGGATATCAATAAAAATATGCTCAAATATAGGAAAAAATAAAAAACACAAACAAACAAACAAAATGTTTATCATAACCTAATTCCATAGTACAATAGCTCCTTTCACATCCATGGGATGACTATATTCATGGATCTGGTCTTGTAGCTTCCACTGGGTCAGTTAATTTTTATCAGGCAAGGAATTGTCCTTAAAAATGAAATAAAATGAAATAAAATTAATTAAAGCACACATTCCCAAATTTCCAATACATGATATCTAGCTGCATCTTTGCCTACTAGGATGAAAGAAGTCTTTTCCATCTGAAGCAAGCACAAATCCATCAAATAGGGTGCAGAAGTTTGGGGGATGATTCAATATTTAAACAAACGCCAAGATTTGTTGCAGGCTCTGACTTCAGGGCTCATAAATCCTGCGTGATTATGGTGGCTCTGTGCTCTGACTGTGCCTGGGATCTGCCCTCCTTTTGCTCATCTCCACTATTAGATGGTATTTTTTGCAGGCTTTGGCATGGACCAAAGTTCTAAATAAAGAAAAGAAGCCAGGCAGCAGGCGTGCCTGTCTCTGCTTTTTGCTCTGTCCTACTTCCCCCAGCTGGGCTTATCATGCCTTGCTTTTTTCCTCTCCAAAGCTTTTCATCACTCATGCTTCCTCCAGCAAATCCAGCAGTTATTGTTCTGTCTGTCAGGAGCGTGTGACAAGTTCTGTCCCCATCACACTTCCTCCCCTTGCAGCCTGGGAGTCCTAAATTGCATTATTTGGCCTCTGAGAGCTGCACTTCCCCAAAATTTGCACATATCTCTGCATGTGTTTCCCTAATAAATCTTACTGGACAACACTCATAAAACAAGAGGAAAAAACCAAAAGAATGCTGATGCTGAAGGTGAATATTGATTAATTCAACAGGACATTAAACCTTCTGATGGTAATTTTTAATAATTAGCTGAATATTTTTCAAAAATGCTCCAAAACTGACATAGAATGTCTCTGACAGAGCTGGTATCACCTGACAAAAGTCTGAGTGCCACTGTGGGTTAAAGAAAAGGATTTTTGAAGCTCTAATCTTTCAGTAGATGAGTGGATTTTCTTGTGTGGGAACTGTGGGAGAAAATAAATGTTTCTGTTGCAGGAAGGGTAAAGCTGGGTTTGATCAGATATTCTCTCCATTGTCTGCCTGAACACGATGAGAAGCCTTCAACAATGCAATCACTGCCTCAAGTCTTTCATTTTCATCCTTCTGGAACAGGGACAGCAACAGACATTTGTGTCTAAAAACATCTCTGAACAAATACAATCATATTTAACAGTTTTGTTTTAGGAACTATATTATTTGCAGAGCTGCTTCACTCTCCATATTGACCTCTCAGGAGCATCAGCTGAATTTTATCTTCTTTTATAAAGAATTGGTGGGTGTAATTTCCTGAGATGAGTGTCTTCCTAACAAACCTTTGGACCTCTGTGTTGCACCTCATCTAAACAGCTGAGCCCTAAAGGGAGGGATATGCCCCAATGATGGGCCAGAGTTGTCATCCTTAAAACAGTAATTTAATATAAAAAATGGATGTTAACTTCTGTAGGCTTCACTTAATGTCTGAATCCACAGAATTATTTTGGGGTATTTTTTGAAAACTGTTTCCAAGACAAGATTTTTATTTCCTCTCACAGCTTGACAACAACTTACTTTCGTGTTTCTTGGTTGTTGCTTCTCTTCTTGAGTCAGTATATAGAGAATCATGTACCATTATTGGGAAAAATACACTCCAAACTTCTGAAAGCCAATCCTTAAATGATGCAGCAATGTAATATGGGAAATTATATATGATTCTCAGGCAGTTTTAGCTGTGAAAACATCAAAAGCCTGGAAACAAGATCAGAGAGTATTTTTACAAGACACCTTTGACACAGGAATGGAAGCAGAGCCCCCAAGTAACCTCCAGCCAAAATGGTTTCGATGTAAGTCAGGTCAAAAATGGATCTTCAGCAAAGGAATGAGCAAAAACTGGGAAGAATTAAATCCTGAGTCTCTCACCAGGGAGTACAGCTCCTGCTAGAGGAAGAAATACAGCCACCACAATTCCATGCAGAATCCTCACACATTGAGGGCAAAGTCGAGGAAGAGGCTTAAAATACTTGTGGAAGGCAGTCTCTGAGGAAAAGTGCTGCTGGAAGTGCTGGGGTGTAGTGATGATGAGACTTTCACACATATTTATCAGACCCCTAAGAAAGGAGCCAGAAAAAACACAGAGATTAATTAACAAAGCTGCCATAAGGCTCTGTATCCCAGGGAAGGTGGTGTAAAAACTGGGATTCTCTCCTGCTTTCAAGGAGAAATAAAGATGCTCTAAAATGCTCCCATTTCAAGTCCACCTAAGGAAAGAACTGCTTGAATTTCAGCCCAGTCCAAGGGAAAAAAAAAAAGTCCCACACAAAATAAAGTTCCCTTCTCTCAAAAACTATCCAGAAAGGCAAATAATAAATATTTAACAGTCTCTAATAAGTGCAGCAATTTTATTGAGATACAGAGGGGTGGGGGAGATATCTCTGTGCTTTGGCAAAACTTTTTGGATAGAAGGGAATGGTTGGATAAGGACATTGTAAAGAAAGAGTTCTGCAAAGCAAAAAGTAAATTTGGACCTGAATCACATGTTAATAAATAGCTGAAAAACAGGTTTGAGATCAAATGGAAAAAAATAAACTGAAGGGGGCAAAAAAAGGCACAAGAGAGACAATTGCAAAAATCTCATTTAGCAGATGTCCATGAAAAACCTTCAGCCACAGGTCAAAGCAGAAATGAGAGATCTACGAAAGCAAGCAGGCTAAACTCAAATCTGAAAGGGAGTGCATGGGATTTCTAAAGATCAATGGAAAATGTACACAAGTGAGAGCCAAGGAAATTACACACAACCACAGGAACAGCCTCCTCTCCTCACACACCACCATGGCCAGGGCCCCTGGAGCCCTTCTCTCCATATTTTCATCCCATTTTCCAAACAGAATAATTCATTCTGAGTTCTCCTACCAGCAGCTGTGGGGATGAGGAGCACAGCCAGGAGCCACTCACCATATGTAGCCTTATAATATCAAAGAAATTAAAGCAGCAGTAATGTCTGCAGAAGGAAGCTTTCTGCAAGAAGTTGCTCACGTAATTATTATTGGATTATTTGTTTATTCCCTCATGTTCATTAGCTGCCAATGTCCATTTTATGTCTCCAGTGTTATCTGACAGCTGGGGATCTTCAATGGATAGTTCCTAGAAGGGAGCTGAATAAATAACAACAACAACAATAATAATAGCAGCAACAATAACAAAAATGCTGTAATCTATTTGCCTTATTGTTTCTATTCTCAAATTCCCTCTGAACTGAAAGCTCTTTCAACCTGAGGCTGCTTCTAAGATACCAAACACCCCTGGTTTGAAAATCCTAACACCACCAGTCTGAAAAACATATTAACAGTGCAGGGGATCCCATACAATTCTTGAGGATGAGGAATTGGTTTCCATGACTACTTCAATGCAGCCTGGAAAATTTTCCTACACCTAGAGGAAATTTCTAGAGACCCTTGATCCTGCTAGAGGACTTGAAGTCCATCATCATGATATCCAAAGTATATCCAGCATTCTGAGAAAAGAGTCTAGTGGGGATCAAAGCTGCAGATGAACCAAACAGGAGGCTGGGAAGGTTGGGTCTTTTTCCCAGACTGGGAAATCAGTACAGAATTCATGTGCTACAGCTGTTATTTATAATGTCAAGATTTACAACTTGGTTGCATTTGAAATACCAGCCAGTGATATCAGAATAAAGTAGGAGCTGCCTTATCAGAGGTTTGCAGTGACACAGAACATATGGGAGCCTCCAGTGTCCTGCACACAGGGAAAGCTGTGACATCTGTTCAAAGGGATGGGAGCAACACCTGAATAAAGCAGTGCAGTTTGCACCTGCTGGAATGGGTTTTTCAGAGGAAGAAATAAGAACACTGTGTGCCCCAATTCAAAGCAGCTTTTTAAAAGCATGCTGAGAAGAAAAAAAAACAGAAAAGCTTATTTTACATTTTCTTTTAAATTAATGCCCTGGATTGCAACTAGCAATTCAAGGTACAGAGGCAGATCTGTGAAATAAAGGTGTGAGGATTCATTTTTATCAGGGGAGAAATTGAAAAGTTCAGTGTATAGGTTGTTCAATTTGAAATACATTTGTGGAGTGGAAATTCCTGAACTGGCATGGCAGTGTTCCTGAAATGTCACATTATTCTGGAGTTACTCATCACATATAGAAGGGTTTGGTAATTATTTTTGATAGGTTTGGTGTCATGCTGGCCCTCATCAGTTCATTAGACTCTTTCACATCAGATCATCATCATAGTTAAGTCATTTAAGAAAGTAAATTGAAAACATATTATGCATAAAATGTCAATCTACTGCCGTGCTCATTTACAATCATTAAAGATGTGCATATCTCCATACAGATATGTGTATTTGTATAGCAGTAGTAGATTGCAGGAGATTTTATAAAGCATAATGATCAGTATCTCTGTTTTATCAACGGAGAAATAGCTAAAGGCAATTTTTTAACAGCAATATTCATACAAGATTCATTATCATCCAGTCTAGAAGAAAATGCATTTTAAATTAAACCATGGTTGTTCTCTCCAGCCTGCTCACCTAATCCTGTCTTGACCACAGTGTTGTCCATGCACATTTGTATATTTTAATTTTTTTCTTTTTCTCTCTTCATTTTCCTCTGTCATATCCAAGGCACCTCCAGAAAGAGCCAGAGAATGAAACTAAAGTGGTCTAATTAAAGTATTGATTATGGTGTTCTCCAGAATAGTTCAGTTGCCACAAATACCTGTTGGAGAGTCCAGGCGAGGCACCAGGATGAGCAGAGGGATGGGGCAGCTCTGCTGGGAGGAAAGGCTGGGAGACCTGGGATTGTTCACCTGGACAGGCGAAGCTTTGGGGTGACCTCACTGTGGCCTTGCAGGGCCTGAAGAAGCTGACAGAAAACATGGAGAGAGACAATTTCCAAGGGATGGAGGGAGAGGACACAGGGAATGGCTTCAAACCCCCAGAGGGCAGGGTTAGATGGGATATTGGGAAGGAATTCCTCCCATCACAAACACAGACAGCTCCTTTATTAACAGATGAGGCTGAAAGTATTCCAATAAGAGATCTTTAGCAAGCATTTTATAGATTTGGGGGCTACAAGTTGGTGCCGTGCAGCACTGTTACAAATGAGGGTTTCAGATCACTTAAAAAATCATTGGCAAGGGTGTGAGCAAAGACCAGATTTAATATTAAATGAAATCATGACAAGTTTGTTGGCAAGATTCACTCTGCTACTTACAGGACTGTTAAGGCACACCAAGGAAAAACAATAAAACAAAATAAAACCCAAGTAATCAAAACAGAAATGAACCAAGAACTCTGTGTGTGTGTGTGTGTGTGTGTGACAAAAGGCCGTGAGGGCAAGGATAAAAAGGAACACAGACCAAAAGCTTGAGAGCACTCAAACTGAAAAGAACCATTTTTCTCCTCAAAGCAACTTCATATAAAATGTTCTAGGAACTAAATCTCATTCTTGCAATAGTAAAACAGCATTTCATTTCTCAAGTTTTAAAGTGTTTGTTTGGATGCAATTGGAAGGAAAATTGTGAGCACTTCAGGATGTGTTGTGCCACAGCCCCATCTTTGCATCACGGCTGAATCAGCACCAGTGGATTTTAAAAGATTCAGATTTGGACTAAAGAAATGGGAAAATCCTTTTTCCTGGAAACTTTGTTTTACATTGGTGTGCAGAGCTCTCAGTCATCTCCAGCTCCATATGAAAGCATCTCAGCCAAGCTCTGACAGCAATGCCTTTTTTTATGAGCAGATGTTAATCCACAGAAAAGTAAATGCAGGAAAGGTTGAGCTGCCTCAGGAATGATGGACTGTCATGACTGGGAAAGGTGTCCCAAGCCTGCAGATCTGTAATGGACATCACTTTAATTATTGAGCTGGGAGTGTCAGCTCAGCAGCCATATGGTGCCTGTTCCCAGCTGGAAGTTAAACATAAATGTTCCCAGAATTATCTTATGGAATTATATGAGACATGTAAGGGAGAAACGTAGGAGGGATCAATAAATGTGGAGACAAAAATCAAAATTTAAACTCTAAACTCAGTACATTTTTCATCATATTCTCTTGAATGATACTGAGGATGCAAACCCATTTTTTTTTAATCAAATCAGATTAAAATCCTCCTCCATGGAAATGTTCCCTAAATATCAGATAAAAGGGAGACACTCAAGCAGGCTCCAGTGCTTAAAGTGTTAATATCATTCCCTTCCTTCTTCTATTCAAATTATTTACTAAAAAAATTGTGAAACAAATAAATAAAATCTTCAAGGACGGATAATGACATTGATCACAAACCCCAAACTAGATAAGGAATAAATCCAAGTATCCCTGTCTGAGGAACATGGTAGCTATTTCTTTTCTTGTGGATCTGCAGCTTTCCAGACCAAAACCACTGAGGTGCTGAAGTAGGGAGTTCCATTTTAATATTTTCCTCTTGTTTTTGTTGTGTTTCTTCTCTGCCTGTGCCAGGTGTAAAAACAGGTACCTGTGCAAGAGTCTTTCCTCAGAATATGACAGCTCAAGGAACAGAATTCCAAAGATACAGCAGATCCATCACCAGAAGATTTAGAACTGGGATTAGAGCTACTTGAATGGATCTACCCTTCAGATAAGTATGATAAATGTCAATGATAAACTTAGTTTGCTGGAATGGAGTTTATCTTCAAATTAGTTTGGTGTTTTGGTTTTTTTTCTGATTTCCAGATGCCACTTACAAAGAATGTTTTTAATTAGTTCCCTTCTTTATTTTATTTTTAATTGCAAATACAGTAAGTGCAGTTTAGGAAGGATGGATGAAATCCATCCATTTGTCACTCTCAAATGGTGGGATGTGAACACTCAAAACTTCCCAGGTAGCATTCCAGCTGATTGTTGTTCATCTGGACTGGAGTGAAATCAAGATTTTAGCTCGTTTAGAGGGAGACTCAGGAAAAGCAATGTTGTAAAAAGCTGTTAGAAATACAATCCAGTTTGGAGAAATTAGATCATATAAGCCAAAAGGAAAACATATTTTCCATTGCTTCTCCCACTCCTCAAATTTCCAGTAAAATGTCAATTAAGACAGTTTTTTATGACCTTTTTATGCAGCTTTGGTAACATTTTCTGCACTTAACTTCATCACATGCCCTAATTTTACTGCAGCAACATCAAAGTGTAATGATCTTGTTGCCATAAAGCAAAGTATTGTCATAAAGGCAACATTTCCCAATCTGGAAATGCTTAAGGAGGGCAAGCAAGCCAAAAGAAAGTTTCCTTGGCACTCAGAGGCAAGGCACAAATGTTAAACCCACAAGAAATGCTGACAGCTAACACAGGAATAACAAAACAAATGGTAAAAAAATCAAAATGCTTAATTTTATTTTTCCCCTTTTCTTTACTGCCTCCTTCCCCATTTTCCTAGAGGTGCAGGACACCTCAGTTTCTATAATAATGAGTTACAATTCACAATTTAGCCTTACAATTCACATTTCTCTTGCCACAGTGACATGTACCTTGCAGTAAATACAAAATAAAACCCTAGGATGAGAATTTGAATGTATTGAATATTTGGAGTCTGAGGCAGATTTTTTTAAAAAATGTAACAGCCTTCTCAGCACCATCATCATGAAAATAATACAGAAAAAGAACATGAATCTTTTAAATTCCACTTGCAACTGGGAGAAGCTGCTGTTAATGTGAAAGAAAGAACCTTTCTCCCTACTGTGGCACCATACAAAGCATAACAAAGATTTAGAAGAAACTGTGGCACATTCAGGGTTTTTTTTTCCTATTTTTTTAGGAAAGAAAAATTTAGCAGGTAGATGTCAAGAGAAAACATAAGCAGTAAGAAAGAACCGGACTATATCCCAATTTAACTCCATCTTGCACTGTTTCAAAGGCTTAATAATAGGCTGGAATTCAAATTCTCTCATTACTGAGCCGTGTAGAGGCAATGCTCTGATTCACTTGGATCAGGATTCCAGCCTGTGTGGATGGGAAATTCCCCCTTTTCTGCTGGGCAAGGTGAGGATGGAGTGAGGGCACAGGGGAGAGCCAGAAATCTGCCCCTGAGAGAGAAGGCAGAGGGAGCTGCAGGGAGATCTGCATCTCCAACAGAGCTCATGGGAGCTGATTCCCAGCTGGAGCACACAAGGACCCGGGATTTAACTCATCCTAACGACTCCAAAGGTGCCCCTGCAGAGAAGGGATTTGTTCCCTGGAAATTTGTGTATTGCTGATTTGCGGTGTTAAATCTTAGCAATCTGTTACTGCTGCATCACCTACCAGTTTCTTGCACTTAATTCCCAGAGCTCAGCGTTCATTTTTCCATGGATTTGTTGCACAAGTGCCCATGCAGCTGATGTGGAAGAAATACACCTCATATGGAAAGATAGGAAGGGCTTCTTTGGTTCTGTTCTGCAGATTTTCCTTCATTGCCATCAGAGAAACAAAAGCAAACTCTTTGCATTACATCTACCTCGTGTTGGGGGTTTTGGAGATAAAGGCTGCGAACAGAAGTGTTTAAGGCTCTTAACCAAGAAGGTGAAAAATTCCTTGTTGCTGTCCTGCCCTTTCCATGCTGTGATTTGTCAGGCTGGACAGGACTATGGGTGCTTTACATTCTCTTCCTTCCATCAGGAAATGTCTTTTACATTTATTTTTACAAATTACAGCGCAGCACCTTAGAGCTGGGGGAACTCCTTCCTTTCTCCTGTGGGATGACCTTTTGCTGATATTCTGAAAGGAAGGACATCTCTTTTCCAAGGGTCTGTGTCACACTGCAGCATTTTTAAATTCATTAAATTAATTAGCTTATTTAAATAGCTCATTGACTTAATGCCTGATGTTATTTTTTATGTTTTNTATATATATATAATTTTCTTCTTTTTTTCCTGAATTTCCCCAGATCCCCAGAGTCACAGAATCATAGAATGGTTTGGAATGTGGTGTCAAGAGGGTGATGAGGCCCTGGCTCAGGGTGTCCAGAGAAGCTGTGGCTGCCCCTGGATCCCTGGAAGTGTCCAAGGCCAGGCTGGACAGGGCTTGGAGCACCCTGGGACAGTGGAAGCTGTCCCTGCCTGGGGCAGGGCTGGGATGAGTTGATCTTCAAGGTCCCTTCCCACCCAAACCATTCTGTGATATTGTTTTATTCCAATTTTCTGCTAAAAAGCTCACCATTGTTCCTGATTTCCAGTCCCAGCTGGAAAAGGTGGACACACCTTCAGAGGTACCTTCACAAAGGACTGTCCTCACTCCCTCCTGAGTTCAGTCTCCAAACTCGTGCTCAGTGCCCTGAATTTCTTATCAGAGGCATTTATCTCAGGGCAAAGAACAAATGTAGAAGCTACAAGTTATATTTTCCCTTTCCCAAGCAGACCAAAGGAGCTGTGGGTGAGGGCTCCAGACATGGATAAGGATCTTAATTAACCAAGGAGGTCTGTAACTGCCCTGGAAACACAGACAGTTTCCTATTGTCTGGCAACAGGACCTTTTGCTAGAAAGGAATTTCAGCTCCTTTCAGGCTCAAGTGTCACTAATTGGTGCACTTGAGATGGGCACAGATATCCCGAGGATAATTACTGCTGTTATCCTCAGTGGGAACCTCTGGAAAGCAGCAGTGTTCTCCAGCTGGCCTTTCTGAGCTGCAGATCCTGCTGGGGTAGAGATTATAGCCTGACTAACTCACAGAACCACCTTCTAGTCTGACTTTAAAAATGAGGATTTGGTCCAGAAGAATCACTGAATCCAGGAAATGTCAGATTATTATTTTTGGGTGAAATCCAGCTGTTATAATTTCCACTACTCAGACAAAGACTTGGTAAGAGTGACTGAAATTATAATATCCACCTCTTTTAAAACATCATTATTCTTATTAATAAGAGCAATAATAATAAAATTTTATGCTGATAGATGTCCAAGCAGTATTTTGCCTAAATTCTTTCTCTTTTTGAACATTTCCAGGGATGGTGACTGCACCATTGACCTACACAGCCTGTTCCAGTGCCTGACCACCCTTTCCATGAAGAAATATTCCCGAATATCCAACCTATATTTCCCCTGGCACAGCTTGAGACCATTTCCTTTCATCTTGTCTCTTGTTCCCTGGGAGAAGAGACCAGCCCCCCTTCAGTGCCACCTCACCCACCTGACAACCTGCAATCTCCAATTATTCAATTCTTCCATAAGAGAGCTGAAAACACAAAGATATATAAAAGTAGTGCTCGTTTGGGGAGTTATTGCCAAACAATCCCTTAATGTGTATGTCAAGAAACAATTCCTCCATTCCACCCTGCAGGAAAGCAGATTTTCCACACGTTTGAACATATGTGACCCAGCACTATTATTTGCAATTAAAGGTCCCAAATAAAATCCACACAATCACATATTCACCACTTAACACCAACCAGCACATTAATACTGATTCCCTGCACTTAATTGTCCATTCCCACCACATCGTGCATTTAGTTGTAAACTCTTTGAAGTGCACTGAATTCTCTTAAGAGCTTTACTGCAATTCAATTTTAATTTGCCTTTTTATGTAGCATCTTTGATACAATGGATCTCGGAATTGTGTGATAGGAAGGTAAAAGTAATGAGAACACTTTCCAGATTTGGAACATTGCACATTTGTGGGAGCGAGGCAAAATGATGTATGGACATGAGCGAGAGGTAAAAAGAAAATGAATGTCTATTTTAAACCAGAAAAAAAGCAGCATTCAGCTACTACTCCATTGGCTTTCATCCTGCCTTCATTAAAAGCTTTTGGAAAGGCATCTTATAAAGGAGCAGCACTCAGAAATGCTTGTAATGCTCAGAAAAGGGAAGACACTTCATATTTCATACAGCTAATTATTTTTTTCCTGGTTTCACTCCTTGCAGGAGTCAGCAAGGAAGGAATTGCTCACTTCACATCCTTCAGGCAAGGAGGGCAGAACACATTCCTTGGATGGGCTACAAACTCCAGGGCTTTGTGCCTGGGATGGAGCTGCAATTATCCATGCCCATGGAATAATAATGATCCTTGTTAACTGAGCCCAGGTCATGGAGCTGTGTCAGGAGTGCAGCAGGCTCCGTGTTCCAAACAGGAATGAAACCTTTGAGACCTGCTGGCAGAAACTCCAGCCAGGAATAAGACACAGGGAGGGCAGGGAAAGGATCACACCAAACACTGCTTCTCCTTCCTCTTGGAAAGCAGGAGGGAGGAAATCCAGGGAGGTGAACAAGTTGTTTAAAGGGAACACAGCTTGTTTATTAACAAATCCAGGGGGTGAAAATCACCCTTGTGATTTAAAACTTTCCTAAGTATGTGACTCTGCTTGCTTTCAGTGGGATTAGACACCGAGAGGATTCCCAGGATGTCAAAAAGCTTGGAAAAAAATCTTTCCTTTCGCCACTCAGACAAGTATTTTTTTTAAAAGAATCTTTTTCTGAGGAGCTGATGAGCTTCCACCTTGGCCATTCTGATATCCCTTCAAAAAACAGAAGGGGGAGGAAAAGAACACAGAGCAGCTGAGTTCCAATGCAGGCCCGAGGTACCAGAAGTGTCACTTAGCAAACAATGGACTGTAAAGCTGCTTTTATAGACTCTGGGAGCTCAGGGAATGCCAGCTGGGAAAGAAGGAGTTAAAGCAGGTAAGCTTGAATTGCAGTTTGTTAGTGAGACTCAAAAGTAGCAGCAGCCATACCCCTAAATGAACAACAAATCCATGAACAAACTAAGTCAGCAACAACATCAAATAATCACCTTTCTGCCTTGGTAAAACATCAAATGCATCCACAATTCCCTGTAATTTCTGTACAGTGCATCTTCCTCCTTATCTCTCCCAAACCTGGGACTTGTTCATCAGTCAGTCCCCAAGTTTAACACTTCAGTAAACCCACTTGTCAGTCACCAGACTCAAATAAAGCCCCTCTGCACACAAAATTTATCCTGAACTTGCTACCAACCATCTTCTGGTACTTAAAGTGAGTGCAAGAGGGAGGAAACCCAAATCCACATCAAATAAACACAGAAATTAATGGGTATTTATAATTGTTTACAATTAATAATATAATTAATTAATGAACATTCCCATTAGTAATGAAGACAATTCTACTGCTTCCATGTTTTCAGACAGCTTCAGGAAGATAATACATGTCCAGAAATCTGTGAAGTGGATGGACTGAAGGGCTTCAGTTTTCCTGATGTGAAGTATCATTTTAGTAAAATCTGATTGAAAATCCTGCTGCAGTGGGTAGGGGTGTAGAAACACAGATTTCTTCATCTACTATAGTAAGGTGCAATAAAATAATGTATTTCACCAAAAGGTGGTGGTGGGAAAAATAGATATTTTTTATTATATTTCTAGTGGTGGAATAAAAAATGCTG
>WEIU01006242.1:107907-155122 GCA_013389925.1 Aegithalos caudatus | reverse complement strand
TTTTTTTTTTTCTTTTAAGTGGTGAAGTAAGGGTGATCAGGAGTGTGTTACTATGACCTTGACTGATGAAACTGCTGGGAGACCTTTTCTTCAGGCTGTGTAGCTGAAGTTTGTTTTGTAAGTACGAAAAAGGAGGTGGGAGGGAGTTTTGGGCAGTGAATTGTGTGTGAGGAGTTCTCAATCTCATAATCTGCACGCATATCTATCTCAACATTCCTCCTCCCTTGGAAGGAAAGGTGTGAAAGGAACGTGTTCAGGTTCCGAGAGTTACTGGCCTTTTGTTTTCTTGTGGTTGCTTCTCTTACAGTATTGGTAAGTGATATGCACATGTATTTCATTTCAGTATTTTTCCTGTTGGCAAAATGCCTAGGTCTGAGAAGTACATGCCTTTTATGAACACTGCTGTAAACCTAAATAAATTAAATTAGAATGTTGCTTTTTACCTGTATGCATGTCTGTCTCTGTCAGGGGTTAGTGTTGTCATCTAAGGAACTCAAGCTCCTTAATTCTTTCTTCTTTTCATCTTGGAAGCTAAGAAAATATCTAAGAAGAAAAGTTCTTAAAAACTGAGAGAGCAGAGCAACTGCAGAGATAAAGTGGTAGGTGGGAAGCTAACTAAGTAAATTCTATTGCCTTCAGGTCCTCTCGTGACTCAGTCCTTATGTGATTTTGCACGTAATGTGCAAAAGTCATTGAAAAATGGATTAAGTATAATGTGAACATTAATGTGTAAAGAATCTAAGTGGCCACAGGGTGTCCCCACTGTTCCATGCTGATACATCCTGATAGGCCACTTACCCTGTAGCACAAAGCTTGATATACTTCTGAAATATGCTATTTTTTATGCTGCACGGTTTAGAATTTATTTTTATATTTCCAATGCTTATTTGTCAGGGAAACCAATTAACATCTAGTCTGATGGAGGGAGAAGGGGAAAAAAAGGAATTGCTTTACTTGGTTTCCTTGATTTAGGTCTGAGTTCTCTTTTAACTTCCTAAGATTGGGTATGGACAAGATTTGATTTTTCTGAAGTAACAGTTATTCATTCCATGTGAGTGCAATTCGGTTGCTGAAATTAGAATGAGAATTTATTCATAAAAATAGTTTTCTGTCCACTTTTAAAAGCCTGCTACAGGAGGTTTTTGTGTTGACCAAGAAAGTGAAGTGGCATACTTATCTAAGGGCTTGTCAGAACAACATTGGTGGCATCAAATTAAGGAGTGAAAGTAAAAGTAATGGTTTTTGGCTCTTAGGGTAGCTTTCTGTAGATATGGTTTAATTTAAGCAGAAGTGAGGCTTTCTGCACAATGAATGCCTCCGAGTGGGAAGCTGGTGCAGAGAATAGCTCCAGTAGTAAAACTTACACTCTGGCTTCTGAATAGTATATGTGTCCCAAAACTCTGAATGTACAGTATGTGATGGATCAGACAGTGGCTGATACTGCACAGGAATATGTGCTCCACTCCTGCAAATGTTCACGGCCAGGATGGACAGGACTTAGCACAGCCTGGTCTGGTGGAGAGTGTGCCTGTCCTCAGCAGGGCTGTTGGGACTAGGTTGCCTTTAGGGTCCCTTCCAACACAAACCATTCTATAATTCTCTAAAAAGTATAAAGCATAAGGAGCTCTGCATGAGGGCTAGGACTTCATATTTTACTAACACCGTGCTGTTACATGTAGGCTGTGGCAGTGATGCTTTCCTTAGGAAATCTTTATATCTACATTAACTATATCCAGTTGCTGTAGATTTTCAGCACCTCTGAAACTCACAATGTGTGTTTTGAAGTCAGATAGTGTTTGAGATGAGAAACAATGACGTTTTGGGTAGCCTATTGTGCCTGAAAATTCATGCAGTGAGGTTTTGTCCTCAGCCACTCTGATTTTGGAAAAGAAAAACTGAGTGAGGAACATTGCATGTCCAGGTGATTTGCCTTCAGATTAGCTGGTCCAGTCTTGATAAAAACCCAGGAGCAGAGACAGATAGGAAGGTGTGTTCATAGCCACATTGTCGGGAGAAAAGGTTTTCTCCCAGGAGATGGCACATTTCCACTAGGTTTGTGACAACACAGCTGTGTTGGCAGGCAGACTCCAGCCCCCTAGGGAGTCTGATAAGGAAATGCTGTCTTTCACCTTTCATTCATGCATGGATGAAACCAGACCTCTCCTGGCAAACTCTGGAATGGTAAAATAGGTATGAAAGGAAGCACATTCCCCTAATTGATAACTAGTTGTGGCTGCCAGATAGTACTTATGTAACATACCTGGACATGTTAAACTCTGTTATTATGTCAATAGTTGGGAAGCTGGGGAGGGGAGAAGAGAGTGCTGGAAGGGAATGGGAAGGAGAGAGCACTGTTATCTCTCGAATAAGGTGGGGGAACAATGGGTTTAAAATCCAGAGAGTTGCTGTTGAGCTAGAGCCTACTATACTATTATTAAATTTTTGTTGTTGTTGTTATGTGTGAAGAAAACAATGAATATTTTTGAATTCTAAAAGTGTCCTCCCTGTTCTGGGGACAACTGGATAGAGATAAATAGTTTGTGAGAATATCTCTTTCAAAAGAAAATGTGTTTTTGTTGATCCCTGCTTTACATGATGTAGTTAGCTAGTTAAGGTTCTTAGAGTTCTGCAGATATTTAATAATAACTTTGTATTGTAACTAGCAGTTCTTCAAAGAAATACTAAAGAAATACTAAGCTGCTAAAAATACATTACCATTGATGGTTTAGTGAACTGACAGCAAAGGTAAGTAAGGTTACTGTGCCAGCTTCTGCCCTTTTTGCCTTGCTTGCTTCATATGCTGCCCAACAGTTAAGTGTATTGTAGGTAGTTAAAGAAATTGGACCTTTCTTTTTACAAGTGATATGTCTGACAGCTAGCTGTTTCCTTGTTGCCTTTTTTTTTTTTTTTTCTTTTTTTTGATAGCAGCTCACCTGGTATGTCAATGTGGTGTTTTGGACACAAGTCTAATGCCTATTGTTAAAACAGGAAATCAGTCATGCATAATTTCTTGAATTTTAGTCAATCTTAAAATCTCGTTGCTGTGCCCATTCTTTCTTATACCATTTTTACTTAGTCTTTTTCCCTGGTGATGGTATCTGAAGGTGAAAAATATGCCTAAATACTTACGAAAGCTGGCAGAAAAATCTCTTTTGCAGTAACACTGGTTATCCTCTTGCATCTTACTTACTCTCTTCCAGTATGTATTACTGAAAATGGATAATTGAACTTGGAGTCAGTATAAACCACAACAATCTTAATGAAAAATGTGGAAAATACTTTTTACAATTTTTTCAAGTAGCTTTAAGCTGTACCTCAAGGTAATATCAGGAAATCTGTAGAAATCTTCTACAGAACTTGCAGAGGGAATAGCAACCCTCTTGTAGACTTAATGCACTTCCTTCAGGAGGTTTTGTGAAGGTTGTGTTTGGACTTAATATACACACTGTTCACGAAGAGAAGTATCCCTGGGCAATTCCCTACTTGCATCAGGAATTTCCACTCTTGCCTGAAGGAGAAAAGCAATGCCTGAACTTTTTTTTGCATGAAATTGAAATTTAAAAACCATGCCATTACTGAATGTGTCTGGTGTGTTTCACTGGAGCATGGCAGTATCTCTTGAATAAACATCAGTATTGTAACAAAATGGTTAATAGATTAGTGCTTTCTAAATGTGCCCAGTTGGCTGCACTGTAGATTTATAAATGTTGCCTTAAATACTTCCCTCTCATGGCTTGTTTCCTGAATTAGTATTTCACCTGAGCTTGGAAGACTAGTTTCTTGGGATGTTTCCAAAGTTTTGGTATCACATCTGTGAGAACAAGACTTTAGAAAGTCCTCCTCAAAAAAGCATAAAGATCTTTTTGTTTTATACAATATGTTGAATACAGATCTGGGAAAGTTTTGTTGTTCTGTCTCTGTGTCATTTGCAGCATAGTTTTGGACAAAACCCCATTTTTTTTTGGTGCTAAACCAGTTCTGGAGTTAGGATAGGGAATTTGTGAGCTGAATACAGCCACAGGTGCTGGTGGCGTCTGATGCTACTAGGGTTCATTTCCTTGTCACGCTGCCTCTGGCTCTGGGTGAATGCATAGAGGGGACAGGAGCCATGGAGGAGACTCCCATCCAGCCAAAACAGCTGCAGAGGACAGCTCTGCACTATGATCCCTGCTTCTCAGTGGGGCCCACTGCTCCAGTGTCCATCCTGGCAGGGCACTGGACCTGTGGGGACAAGTGTGCAAAGCCAGTGGGACTTGTGCATTGTGGGGGTGTTAAGGCATGGGGGGAAGGAGGTGAAGAAAACTGGTCTAGTGGAAGATGTCCCTGCCTATGGCAGAGAGATGGGAACTAGATGGTCTTTGAGATCCCTTCCAACACAAACCCTTCTATGATTCGTGGCTGATCTCCAGCACCTTCATAGTGCCGTGACCTCATCTGAGGTACAGTGAAATTAAAACAAGAACAATGCACTGTCACAGGTCTCTAGTATGATGTCTACCAATGTGTTCCAGCAGTTCTACTTGTTTCATATCTCTAGCATTGAATATCATCAACTGGGAATTACGTTTCAGTAGAAATCACACATTATGTATCTTTCTTAGGATAGAGCACACCTATCAATTTATGGATTACTTAATTAAAATATTCCCTATTATTATTACATATTGCTCCATCAAACAACGTATTAGCATTGAAGATCACGCACAGAGGAACAGTGTTTAGTAATGCATAGCATTAGCAAACAGCATTAGTTGGCAGTCTGACCACCCAGCTTATAACAAAGGCTTTGCCTTTCACATCAGTGAGATCTTTGTGTTGCTGCCAGCATGCTCTCCACAACACTGCTTCATGGTTGTGTAAAGCCTGTGAGAGGAGAAGACTTAGAGAAGCAACAGGCTACACCATTATGCATCAAGATTGTACACTGCTTATCATAAATGATGTGCTAAACACTAGCTGAGTCATCAAAGAGATGGGGTGTGTGAGTGGATGACTGTGTGTTTAATTTCCTCCTTGTGTTCCTTGGTGTAATATTGTTTTAGTTGTTGAGCCTGAGTACTTTCTCTAATACTTGCTCTATTTAGCTGCTACCAGTTTTGACAGAGCACCAGCCACAATGAGTAGAAATTTTATAAACTTGTTTTTACTTGGCTGAGACTTAATAAAGTAGTTTCATCCTTCTTACTTGGTGCTTTCAAACAGTTTCCAGATTTACCTGGATTTATACCTTTGAAATATGCTTGATCAAGTTTGGAGGGTGACAGTTTTAAAAAATATTTTAATTCAAAAGATGTCTCTTATTTAAAATTAAGTAGCTTCTTCTCTATTATATAGAGGTATAGCAATTTTTTCCTTTTTCTTGTGCCTTTCAATGATAGGTTTACTTCAAATACACCTTAGTTATTGCAATGGAATCAAAGAGATTATGATATGTGTCTGCAGAGGCAAAACAGTGTCTTGACTTAAAGGCAGTAAGAAAATAATTAATTACTTCAGCTATAAAACCTTAAACCAGTAATTTCTCCAAACCATTTTCTTTTGTCTGGAAAATCAGGAGTCTGTTTTCCAAAATAGTCTGGAACATTAAGGAAACTTACAGGTCATTCAAATGCTCTAGTACTACCCTGAGAACAACTAGAGACTATGACAACTTTATTTTCAGTTAAGAACCCCACAGTTTTTAGTATCAGTGAGCATTAACACCTTTTATATTGGGCAAGGAATGCTAACATATTAGTATTACAGAGAAAGCTATGCAGCAAAAAGTAATAGCTTCCTATTTCCTTTACAGCTTAGATAGTGGTAGTATGTATATTTAGTTATGTGTTCAATGAGCACTTCAGTTTAACTGCACAGGAGACTTTTGAGAGCATTTGTTTCTTTGTTTAGATGCTAAGACTTTGTTGGCTTTTTTTTTTTTTTTAAATTATTTTTTTTAAATCCTGCCAGTCAGTCAGTAACTGTTGAAACTGATAAGCAGTACTCAGCAATCAATAAGCTTGCTTTCAAGGCTGACTGAGGTGCTGGTAGTAGTGTCTGTCAACCACAGCTGTAGTCTGTAACCCTAGTTCCAGATTTTATTTTGGAAGTCTCAGATTAAGTCACTGCATGACTACAAAGAGCAACAAGTAAGAAGAAATAAAATTCTAGGATCCTAAGTTTTACACTTTAAGAAAATAGGAGAATCTGAAATCTGCTACAAAAATGTGGAATGAGAACTGAGAAGAAACAAAGAAGCTGCAGTAATGTGAAAACAACAGCAAGTGAACTAAGAGCTGTGCTCAAGGGCTAGGGGTTTGCTGACTTTTAGACCTCTGCCTATTAGGTCGTTAATGCCTGGCTTCAACCTTTGATCTTTCTGCAATTCTGGAAGCTGTCTTCATTTTTTTCCAACACAAGGCCAAAGTTGTGTGATTACAATGAGGCTGTTGTACTGAACATCCCACATATGGATGCAGCACAGAAGACTGAGAAGTAGCTTATATTGCAAGAATGCAACAATCCACATTGTAAAATGTGTATTATTAATCTCAAGTAGCCTAAATTATGGAAGTAAGGTGTGATTGTTTTTATTCAAGCGGAGGAAAGATTTTTCCAGGAGGGAAGTTGCAGCTCAGAACAAGATAAAGGATTGATAATCTAAGCTCCACTGTGACACATTAAGCAGACAGGAAGGAGCTGTTTGTCAAGCCAGGACTGTTGGAGAGCAAAGCTCTTGGAAGACAGTGAAGAGCAGCAACAGACTACAGAAACTTGGGGCCAGCAATGCTGAGGTATAAGTGGTTATAAGTGCAATGAGACTCAGACGTCTTTGCTGTTAACTCCCAATAATGTTACGCCTCAAAAAACACTGGAGTTGATAAATTGTGCACAGTAGATTGATTGGAGACTTGGTTAACTTGAAATTACACATATCTCAGGGAGAAGTATGTCCTCTGGGGCAGGGCAGGAAACACTCAATGTATGTATTTCTTAAGAAATGTTCCCCTGTTTGACTTTTTGCAAATGTTTCCCCTTGGTATTTGGGTAAGTTACATGGTAGTGTCTTTACGGTTTCTTAGATTGCCATGCATGACAGCTTCCCCAGTTGATTTTTATGGGTCAGATTCTTGGCATGAGTGTAGTTTTGGGAGTACAATATAGAGATTGGAAACACCATGGCTTCCCCAGTGTCTTTGGGGTTGTTCTGATTGGTGAAGTAGGGTCAACAGGGGAGCTCTAACCCCCTTCCTGAAGCTGAAAAGAACTTGAATTTTCAAGTATTGCCTGATTACTCAAGGCTACCCTTTTACATATTTGCTAACATGTTGCCCTTTGCTACTTCTATGGAAATGCCTGATTTTTTTCCTAGCTTTGCTTTTATTCTACTCCACAATCACTGACAATCTGAACCACAGGTCTAGTAAGATAATTGCTCCCAGAGCACAGCTTTTGAAATACTTGCCAGCTCTGACTGAAGCACAGACATCTCGTTGGTGTTGTAGCACCTCTTCATCTTCCTCCTCATCTGTTTCTAGTTTGGATGTGCCATCCATCTGTCCCTCCTGCTGCTCTTGTATTGCTCAGAGAGCCTATCCAGGAGCAGTGGGTGAAGCATGGAGTCATGGAAACAGGACCTGTGTATGCCACACTCACAGGGTCTTGGAGCATGTTGAGGCTGACTCTGAGACAGATTCATTCAAGCTCAATCTTGCCTTTCAGGCTTAACCACTGGCAGGCTCTGTCTTGTCCCACATACCAGCAACCTGAACATGGGGTTACAGCGGAGAATCCCAGGATGTCTGTGCTGTAAACAAAGATGAAACTGTGGAGCCAGATACTGAAATCTTTTGAAGGTCTTGTAGGCTGGAAGAGTTGTGTCATGAAATTTCAGCCAGTTCAGTCCAGTGACTTTTAAAATTTTTATTTTTCATTTTTAAAGCATTTTAAACCCAAAAAGGGACCATTAGATTATCTTTCTTGGCTACTATCTGACACTTAGTCTAGCTACCAACCCCACTTAGCAAACAAAACTGACAAAATGTATAATGAGCTCTAATTAGAAGGAATCTTAGGTCTAGTGTAAGCATTAATAACAACAAGAAAGTTAGAGTCACATAGTAATTGGGGGATGGTATCAAAAATATTACCATTTAAAAGAATAAGAAAAACAATAGAAAAAGATTGTTTTCTTTGAGATCACTCACTAGCAAATATTTTTCTATTTGGCAATTACATGCTTTTCCAGTATTAAAAAAGGAGCATGACAGCATAGTGAGGCTTCCTGTAAAAATGTGCTATCTCCCTACATAGTCGATAGGCAGAGTGTATTTATCAGGAAATGACTGAAAATCTTCCTGGAATATGACAGATGACCTGTCCAGGGCCAGCTGTCACTGAGATTCCTGGTAGATGTAGACCTCTAATAGAATCCAGTAATTGGAGATATATTTTAATTAGCTGCAGATCTCCTTTTAGGTTCAAAGAGCTGGATTAGTGACTTACTACTGTCAGCTGGAGAGCTTAATTTACATACTGTATCTTGCCGTGTTCTTTCTGAGAGTGAAACTATTCATTTTGTGTTGTTATTTAAGCACGATCACTTAAGCAGTACATCAGTGCCTGACAACATGGCAATAAAAAAATAAGCTTTTTTAACAAAGTTAGGAACCCAAAGCCCTGTGAATTTGGCTCATCTTTCTGCAGCATTGCTGTGCAACTGTGCATGCTTTTCCTTGGTTACACTAGGTTTGATCAGTATGAGTTTGCAGAAATGAATAGCTAGCCCAGTGGGGTCAAACTCTATGTGGAAACTGGCTACTCTGTTGCAGGAACTGCCAGTTTTTTTCAGAAACAGAGGAGGCAGATGGAGCTGAATATGGTAAAGAACTGATCTGTTTACTGTTTGGGAATAGTTTTATATGTGCACATTGTTGAAAGTTTGTTGTGGTATAGACAGCCCTCAGTAGAACTCAGTGTGTAAAAGCTGCAGTCAGCATGACTTGCCTGTGCCGTTCAGAACAAGTAAAGCAAGGTGGGACCTTGGAAACCAAGAGCAGGCAGGATGTTCCCTTTGCAGGAAGAAGCATGCCTGTTGCTCTTAAAACCCAGTAACTTGAGTTACTGAGCCCAGCTAGTCAGCTGTGTGGGTGGGGAGTTGGCGTCATGGAGACACTAGAGGTAGTGTTTCTATTCCTTTTAGTTTTCCACTGCTTTGTGGTGCAAAGGCACTCCCCCATATCCTGAAGCTGGCTGTGATCCCCCAGATGTCTTAGTGCTGTGTTTGTGCTGCAGTGGGCAAATCTCCCCAAGCAAATGTAAAGTCATCTCTATCCTTTGAATTAGTAATGAATGAGTGCTGAGCATTCCTGTGCAAGGTGGGGTGGGGCAGGGAAAGGGAAGTGGGCCCAGGACATAGCCCGGGTGCTCAGCTTGGACTGTCTCTAGTGACCACTAACTCTCCCAGCATCACTGAGGCTTACGCTCACACTGCTGCTCACCCTCAAATAGCCCATCTACTTCTCTGGCCTTGTGTGGATTATTTCCACTTCATGTCACGCATCTTGAGTACAAGACCCAGGGGTGAGCCTGAAGGTTGTGAGTTTGATCCTCACACAGGGCACCATTAAAATGTGGGGGTTTTAGCTTCTTTTCCTCTTGTTAGAGCTGTGATTAAAGCACAGGAGATGCAGTTTTTTGTGTTTGGACTCAGATGTTTATTAATTCTTATTTATAGTACAGTCTTGTGAGTTGTGAGTTCTAGCTAACAAGATAGAAAATGGCTCTGCCTCTAACACTTTCAAGGTCTTTTAAGCATAATTTGTCCAATAACAATATTGTTTTTCTTTCAACCCAATAACTAACTACCCATGGTCTGCAATGAGGACCTCTGTGTTCAATTAGAAAACACCACCCAAATCTGTGAAGAAGAAGGTAAAAGAAGAACTTAGCTAACACCCCAAATCCTCTATCTTGCTCTCTAAATATTACTATATACTAAAAGTTTAAATCCTAAGTTTTGCACCCTCTGATATCACACACTTCTATTCAAACTACACACCCACAATCCCAGTGCTATCACTCAAATTCAGAAGCCTGTTCCACGGCCTCAGGTCAAATGTAGTGCGTGCTTGAGGGTCAGTGCCTTTTAGCACAGAAAGCCTGAAATTCTCAGCCTCCACGGTTCCAACACAGGGGCACTCGAAGCCTCTCACAGGTTGACTGCAGTCACATTTTCTGTCTGCAGTTGCATTTTCACCTCTCAGCTCTGCCCAGAACCCATGGTTGGGCATATTGAGAAAGTTTTAATAAATCCCCAAAGGAAGGCAAATTATATGAGATGAAGTTCATCCTTGCACACAAACACCTCAGATTCATGGTTACATTGGCCTGGCAGAGGCTAGCACTGTCTGAATGAGATGGTCCTGCTGTCCTGGTTACCCTTCCCTCTGCTGTACTGACCCCTTCATGTGCTGCCATAAGTGTACTTGTGGTAAACTGTGCACACAGCAGAGTGGCTTAATAGTGAAATGACAGTCTTGGTGCCCTTAAGTAGTGCATTTCTGTGTGCAGTTGGCACACACAGAGTTACGTAAACCTTAAGGTGTGTTCAGGAAGCAGAGTGAGACAGTTGTGTGGCTTGAGGCATAGAACTTAGGTTTGAGAAATGTTGCAACATTTTTGAAGTGGAGGAAAAGGGAGAGTTGGGCTTTTTTTTCCTGCACTGCTGTCCCTGTAACTTGGAAACATGGGTTTGAGTTGAAAGGGTTGTTTTGAAGATTTCAACACGAGGCTCTTTACTCCCACTCTTTATGTACTTCATATCTCTGGAGTGACAGAATTTAAGATGGATTTTTCTTTTAATAGGGCAAGTGCAAACTCTTTCTAAAGAGGGAAGACATTTTAATATTCAGAACCTTTTTTTTTGGTAACTAAAATGCTGCATCTCTTGTGTCTCTGGTATTTGTACCTTTTTCTGAGTTGTTTCCAGGGGTATGCAGGAGAGAAGTAGTTAACAGCAGAGTAGACTGTCACAGGTTCAGGAAGGACTGGAAACAAAACCAGCTATGTAAAAATGTGAATGATCTCTTTCTCTTTGCTGTTTTTTGTTCTTTTTACAAGGTGACAGCAGACAGTGACTTGCTGGACTTCTGTTTCAGCTGCATGTAATATATTCCAGCATTGCAGAAGACACAAAAGCCATTATACTGAAGGTGTAAATTAGCTTTCACTCAGGACTGTTGCCAGATCACAGAACAGTGTGTGAAGCATACCAAATGATAGAGCTGAGTATGCAGCAATGATAGTTCAGAGAGAGGCTGCCACCTTTTTGCTCCAGTGATACAAGAATTGGCAAGGAGAGAAGGTGCAGCATCTTGGAGCTATTCCTGAAGAGGAGAGAAAAATGCTTTGAATTAACATTTAGTGTCTCTGGCTGCCAAACTGTCTCACTTGGGCTGAATATCACTGCCAGGCTGTGTACTCTCAGCAGCATGTTTTGGAGCACAGGGAGGCTGGGGAGGAGCTGGGAAGCACCCACCATGTGGCAGAGTGTGAAGGCAGGAGTTGGCTGCCAAGTGGTAACTTCTGCTAGATAGTTTAAGCATCCAGCTCATCTATGGAAAGCTACCTGGATGTATATGGAGCTAAACTGAGTGACAGAATTCTAGCTGAAACTTCAGCTTTCAGCTTTGTACCGTGATTAAAGGAAAGACAAGATGTCCAAGAAAAGTCTGTGTCCTTTGGAGTAATTAAGTTTTTTCTTAAATTGCATTGTCCTAACACTCAGGAATCAAGGACTGTGGTTGCATTGTACAGGACAGACACATGAAAGCATAGGTCATCAGAAAATGGCTTATTAATGAATAGTTACTTTAACAAATTTGCAAAGCTGCAGTGCCTTCAGTGCCTTTTTTTTTTTTTTTTTTTTTTCCATTAGTGTATCAAAGGTTTCATGTTAGATAGTGAGGTGTTTTTATTCTGTTTGCAAAAACTGCTTGATGAATCTTGTTTTGGTGCAGGCTGGTCATATCTGGACTCTTATGTCAATGAATGTGTGTATCAAGGTACCCTTAAGACACTGGAGTATATATTAGCAGATTATTATCCTTAGAGTTATGTGGATTTTTAGTTATGCTTTAATCTCTTGCTGCCTCTTCCCTGGAAGATTGATTTTTAAATAGCAAAACTGTTTGAAGCTTTTTAAGTTTTGGGTTTTGTTCTTTTGTAACTTAAAAGAAAATCAATACATGCACCTCTATCTCTTAACCATTGTTCTCCACAGCTGCAAGCAACTGTTTACTCTCATAGTTTAAAATATAGCCATTGTGATAGGATCTTGTTCTACAATGTTCAGCGACTCTGGTGCTAATTTATTCAGTTAATCATTAAAAGAACAGTATTGCTGACCAGTAACAAAGCAGAGTTTGAGACTGAAATGAAGCTGCTGTACAACCTAAGGTGGAAACTAATATATGAATCATAGCAATAGACCAACAGCTGGTTGAGACTTGGCCTTTATTTCTGTTTACTCTTGGAAGTAAAGGGAGAGAGTAGTTTGGAAAGAGGAAGGAAAGTATTTTTTAACTCTCTACATGGTGTGAACTCAGTCCAACCCCTTTACTATGAAATCTAACATTTAATGTTACATATTCATATAATATATGACAGATAATGTTAGAAATCCTTGTTTACCTGTACTTGCTTAAAAATGGAAGTGTTTATGGCCCATGCACATTGTTCTGACCTTCAATGTTAACATTAATTGCATTTCCCAGTACCCAGTACTCTCTGAATCATAACTGGAATACCTTTGATTTATGATAATGTAAAGCACCTCTTTGCATTTTTTTAAACAACTAAAAAGTAAATAATATCTAATACAGCTACATTTAGTAGTGATAGAACAGGATTCATCCTACTGAACAACAGTGAATACTGGGAGAAACCTGCATTATGTAAGTATGATTTTGTGGCTAAGGCCATGATTATTCATTTTGCAGCTGAGTTAGCCAAGTACTTAGTATGGTCTGAAAAAAAAGGCTTCCCTTTGCTTAAATCTCCAAAAGCCAGATGTGGTGGATGCTTCTTTTATCTTATGCTTGACCATTTGCCAATTCAGACTGAGGATGATCCAGTCTGGTATCAGCTGGAGTATCACCGTGTTCCCTAGTACAACTGAGATTTTTTATCTTAGTGGAGGAACTAGAACCATTCCAGTATGGTCATTCAGAAGTAGCCTACCAGGCTGACTTTTGAAGCCACTTTATCTGATTGATTCTAAAAGATGAATTAGGGGTGCTGACAGGAGGAGAATTTTGGGGACCAGCCTGGGGGAACTATCACACTCTCTTATGCTGAGAAGCTCAACTTTTGTTCCTCTCTTTTTTATTTTAAATGCAGTTTTCATATTTCTGCAAGCTCAGAATTGAGAGAAGTGCCAGACTGATGTTTGTAGGCAGCTGTCTTCTCTGTCCTTTCACTGTGTCTGCTGTCCATAAATGTGACCCTGCTTGACAAAGGTTAAAAGCACTTATTCCTCCACATGCCATCCTTGGATCCTTTTTCCCCAGTTTTGTTCATGTTTGTGAAGTGTGGCCTGGTGCTGCTTGTGAACTTGTTGCGTGGTGTCCTGTGTCAAGGCCCAGCTGCTGCAGGGTGCCCAGGCCACTGGCAGCCATCTCTGTCTCACTGCCTGGGTCAGAGCCTGGGTTCATCATTCCCAGCTGATGCATGGCCCAAGCACTCAATGGTTGTGTTGTTGTTGGAGAATGCGGGCGCTGTGCTTCCGTGCTGAAGGGGAAGGAGGCCAGGGGATGTAGTGTCTAATTTTATTACCAGGATAAAGGAGTTACTTCAGGAGTGTCAGATACAGATTTAATGCAGTCATTATACCTGTGTCCTGTGTTTCTTGGTATATCTATTAGTAAGGAAATACTGGCTATCTCGGTCAACAATTTAATGTTTTTCTTCATGCTAAAGGCATTGAAGGCTTTTAAAATTGCTCTTAAAGGGTGTTTCTCTTATATGCTGTTTGGATACAGGATAATGAGATTTAGAAAACCTTTAAGAAGGAATTAGAAATAGAGGTGTGAACAGCTGTAAGTTTCTTTCGATGCTGCAAAGTAAGCATGCTGAAAGGAAGGCTGAACACTAATATGGGAGTGGTCATGGGATGAAAAGGCTTACATAGGTGCTTTCTCCAGCAATTGCTAGCAGCAGACTGGAGGAGGCATGTAAAGACAAAGTAAGGGAATTACAGATCACCCCTTCTGTGTTCTCCAGTCTGGATCAATCAGCATCTGGAAGAGTTCCCAGGGTGAGATGTTCCACATGAACTGCTACGTTTTGCTAGCCATCAATCAACTTACTCTTCAAGAACATGTCTAATCACTTTTTGAAGGCATTCATGCTGTTGTTGCATGATACCATGGAAGCTTAAAAACATAGAAATTTAACTGGTCTTTACATGAAAAATTCTGCCACCTGATGTGAATTAGTAGTGGTAGTAAGTGAAATAATTTATGAGAGACCAAACAGACATTTCCTATACAGCTTCTCCTATACAGAATACTATCATGACCCTTGGTCATCTTTGGATGAAGAGAGACAAGTTTTACTTCTGGTACCATAGAGAGAGATTGCAGGGACTGAGGAAAGACAGCCCTCATCTCTGCATGCCATCAAAAAATAGCCTTCTGTGCATAGCTATAAGTAACTGTCAGAGCAGATCAACAATTTTACTTCACTCCAGAAGATTCTCTTGACACGAGGTTCAAGGGACAGCTGACCCAGGGTAGTCATAAACCAGCTACTTATTGATGAGCATAAGCATTATTAGGGATAATACCATGTCCTATGTGTAGGTTATATCCAACATTAGTGATGCTCAGGCATAGGAATGCCAGCTGTTACTATCTCTTTTTCACAGTGATAGAATGATGGGACAATAACATTATTTCATCCATTAGGGAGAAGTACCCTAAAGGACCTGCAATCCTAACCATTGCAGTCCCTTTATTAGACTCATGGAAACAGAGTATTTCTTCAGGTATGCCCATACTCTTATGGGAACTGGGATCTTTGCACGTGTTTTGGTCTATGTTTACAAAAAATGTTTTGCATACAGAGGCATTTGCTTTTATTCCTGAAAAAATTGAGTGCCCGACTTAGCTTTGATACTATAAACTCCTAACAATAATTCCAGAAGAACATTCTTATTAAATAAGAGACTTAAAAATAACTTTTTGAGGTTAAATAAAAATTGCATTTGTACTCACTGTGTGATCCCAAGAAGAAAATGGTTATCATATTCTTAGAGGAAGTCTTAAAGCACAGGTTGTCTCATTGCCCTTGTGTTTTGATTCAGTAGGGAAGGACAGTATTCTGAAGAAATGTAAGCAGTTATTGGGAAGTTTATAAGGAAAAGTCTTTCTAATTGCTTCAGTGTTTTCTAATTGTTCTAAGCTGTCTGAGGCACCAGGGGGCTAGTTCCCATTATCTGAAAGTTGGGATGCAGAACCCTTGACTTACTACAACCTGTACTTGCACCTTAACAATTTAGGTCAGGAAGCCCATCCATTTGTGGGGATCTTAGCACCTGCTAGCTGCCCCTTCACACTCTGGAAAGGGAAAAGTCTTTTGGCCAGCTCTACAGAGGGAGACAACTGCTGCTATCTCCTGCCATGGTAAGCCCTTGTGAGAATGTCTTGAAGGAGGAGTAGGCACACTGTAAGGAAATGTAATGCTCTTGGTGTAGCATTATCCAGCATTAGTATGTAGTTTTAAAAATAATTATACAAGGTGGAGAACAATACTATCACTAAGTAGTCGCAGCTTTTCTGCCAAACCTATTTTTTCAGCAGCAAAATATGTTTAAGAAAAACTTCCTTTAAAATTTGTTTTCTGGTCTACACTTCAGCCACAGTCAAACTTCTCTGTGGTTTTTATTTAGTTTCTGAGTCATACTTCTTCTTTCTCTTCTTAAAGAACAGCCTTCCTAGTTTGGGAATAGCAGTTCCAGTACTGTACCTGCCAGTTCCCTCTTCTACATGACCTCTTGTTGCCCTGCATTGCATAGTGCTGCTGCCCTGCAGTGAGGGTCCAGGTGCATCTAGAGCCTGGGAAACCGTAGTCTGCTGTCACACCTGTCTGAACAGAGCTGATTCCTGCCTGCTGTGGTAACACCTCCAAGTCCTGGGTCACCTTGGGGTAGTTGCTGAGGAGGTTTGGAATACCCCGCACTGAGCTGACCTCCTTGTTTTAGAAAGGAAGATAGTCTAGAGGGATGAAAATGTCATTTGCTGGTGTGGGTTGCTGCTCTGCAACACTGAGCAAAAGCTGTGGTTTTCCTTATGTTTCTACCTATAGTATCTTCAGGAAGTCTACAAGCAGAGCCCCACACTTTGGCTTTCACTTCTGTGTAAGGACTCATCCTATAGTCAGGCACTTAGGCTAGGAGAGCAGTACAAGATGAGAATTTGCTATGCTGGGTGAATGCAGTAAAAATTTAGGATAGCCAGGAGTGTGTCCTGAAATGAAATGAGAGCTTGTTTTTTACTAAAGGTAATGTGTTGCAATTTGTTTCTTCTGATCTTGGAGAATTGGAAGTATATCCTTCAGAACATTGGTCTTTATTGCTGGTTAGCATAGCCAAAATATCTTAATGGGGCAACCAAATGACAGTATGGACCTTAAGATAGGATATAACATATGAAAATGTTGAGTTTTTTTGATAGATATGAGCACTATAAAATTTGGTGGTACTTGATATAAGGCTTTGAGTTTTGCACTTTAAAGGTATTGGTATATTGATAATCTATTAATATCTGTTTCTTTTACCTTTATGTAGCCAGGAAGTGGTGCTGTCATATTTAAATGAATCCAATAGAAACAGAAAGTGTTCCAGTGTGCCTTTTGAAAACTAATGAAAAGTGTCCATGGCACTGCTTGGCTGAGACTGTAGTCTCATTTGAGCAAATGCTGGAGTCACTGAGCCACCACAGTTGGGTTCACTGGCTAACTACCCAGTTTGCAGAGGACTCTGTTTTTTAGTGAGAGATATTGTATTATTAGCAGGGTTTTTTTTTATGGAGGAGTCAGAATTGCTGAGTTTGTTTCAAATTTTCTCTTGGTTCTCTTTTATTTTTAGCCTTTTTTAAAAAAAGAAATGCAATAGTGACTACATGCTGAAAGTACTTCCTTTGCTCATGGCATAAGAACTTTTTTTCTGTGCTGTGTGTGCATTTTGAGTATGACCTAGAGCCCAGGAGTGATTCATGATGCCTTTGTAAAGGGAACTTGACTCACATCATGATGAATCAGCTTCCTAGGCATGGTGGATGCTGTTCTGGGAAAGAAACGCTCTTTGGACATGGTATTCTGTGTAATCACACATTCCTAATCTGTCTTTCTGTGCTCATCCCATCAATTACTCAGACTGTAGACATATATCAAAATTGTATTACTATTTATGTAACTTAATATTTGAGAAAAACAGTATTTTGCCAGTAAGCAGCCAGGACATCTGTGCCACCCCTGGAGATGGCTTACAGGTCTGTGACAATATAGGCTGTTGTTGTTACAGTGTTGCTGAACTGTTATCAATCCTCTTCTGATCATTGCTAGTGTATGTGAGTTGAACCCCTTGAAACAGCCTGATGAAAATGTCTTTTCTTACTTGGAAGTTTTGGGCACAGCACACATTGCTGAATGTCCATTTGCACCATAGTAGCACAAGCACACAGTTTCTGTATCCTCTTCCAGCTGTTCTAAACACAAGCTGTAATTGTGTCCTTAGACTAGCATTTGAGGCTTGTCAACCTTAATGGCTTGAAGAGAAACAAGGAAAAGAAATACTGACTTAATAAAAAGCAGCAGTATTTGGTTCCAGTAGCTGGGGAGGGTAGGATTGATTTCCCTAACACACAGCCTGTTTCCAGAAGTGGATTTTTCAGAACTGGACCATTTCTTCCTATGATTGCAAGACCAAATGGACAAGTTGTTGTAAGCATCCTGTGTGTGTGCTTAGGAGGTAGTATGGTATTGGTAAGGGGAAATGCAGGTGCTTTTATTATAGCTAGTGAGCAGTACTGATGGTGTTAGAATTGCTTTAGGAAGTAGAAATGCTTTTTTAGGTTTTAGGAGAACTTTAGGACAAAAAGCTTTTCTTTTTCTCTCAACCAATGTTAACTTGCACTTTACCTGCAGTGGAGTCTGAAATCCAACATCCTACTGTATTGTATTTCTCTATAGACAAACAGCTTTCTTATCAGTCTTGATAAGAGTCAAATAACCTCCTGCATTCAAAAGGCAATTTTCACAACCAACTTCTAATTTCAAAGCCAAGATCTTATTTCTTGTGAAGACTATCATGTTGTGTTAGCTGAAATCGATATTGGAAGACACAGCAGTAATCTGTTTCCACTGAATATTAAATGCTCCAGCACAAAATTTTATTTTACATTTCAAAGATGTCAGTTGCATAGCTGGCATTGTAACTTGTTGGAAGAGTTCTGAGTTTAACAGCTGATACATTTTTGAAAGTCATATAGATCGCTTAAAGCTGATAAAAACCTAATGACTCACTGAAATAATAGCCTTTTTTTTTTTTTTCCTGGATGTTATGCAGACATCACAGCTGCTGTGACAGTCATCACAGTGGGTAATGAGTGTGGTGTAGCAGAAGTGCAGCCTTGCCCAGATGGTGGCACAGAAAACTGGAACTCCTCCCATACAAACGCTGACCGCACCTGCCACACTGCATTTCTCAAAAGGTTCTCTATAGGTTGTCAAGGCTTAAGTAATTTCATTTTATGACTTTAGGACACAGGTTACTTGGTGCATGTTTTCTCTGGCTCTTCTTGCTGTGTCTGGTAACATTTTTGCCTCATGAGAATGAGGATTGTATGTCAAATATATTTAGAATGGGTTATGGCATATAGGTTATGGCACTGGTTTTAGGATAGTGACAACCTGAGTATGGCTTTATGATTTTGCCTAAAAGAAAGCTCCATGCAATTTTATAATAGAAAATAAACAATCTACAGCTGAAAGGATGAAGCAGCTCCACTCTATTTCTGCAACAGGTCATGGAGTTTGTACAAAACTTCTTGTGTAAACCAGTAAAATAATTTTGATGAATTTGAGTTGTAAAGAATTCTCTTGCAATTCACTCCCCATCAGCCTTTGTTCATAGTGAATGATAAAGCTGGACCAGAGGGGAGTGGGGCTGAGTGATGCTATGGTGGTTCTTGGCTGGAAATTGTTGGGGCAGATCTGCTGATTCAGCTGTGGGCAGCATGAGTATCTCAATCAGTTACAAATTCAAATGCTGTAGTACCTTCTGGACATTTTTTTCCACTTTTTGCCTTCAAAATAACAGTTGCCAGGACTGCTTCCCCATTTTACTACTTTATTTTACATTTTCCAAGATTACAGCAGAGTTGTTCCAACCTAGCAACAGAAAAGTGGCAAATCTGGCTATATTGGTTACTAGATCATGTCTGAGTGGGTTGTATCATGACTTTCTGAAAACTGAAATGGTGAACTGTCTTTTGAAGGTTGGGTGGCCTATTTTAGTTGAGAGTACATTGATCCAATATGGTCCTTAGAAAATGTTAATATATCTGGACTTTATTCAAGACTGGATAGGTGGTTGCTTTTTTTCCTTCTGAGGCCACAACATTTTGCAGACACAGAGAACACTGATAGGACAGGCCTTGGCAGCTAATTTAGGGCAATATTTTCTATTCATAGAAATTTCTAACTACTTCAGCAAAAGTAACAGGGCTGAACCTGAGTTAGAAACGATCAATAGAGAATTTATTGCTGCACTACAAGGCAGTTTTGGAGTATGAACCTCAGAAGACTCAAGCTGTCTGGGCCAACAGTATCCGTAACCTATATGCAAACAGTTGAATGAAAATGAACAGCCTTTTCTCCATACCTTACTTCTTCTCAGTAGCTTTCACTCTTCCAACTGTTTTCAGTCCAGGCTGATTTCTTGAGCTTAATGTTCTTTTTCTATCTAGCAGCATGAGCCAGGCTCCCTTCCAAGTGTATGTTTTTTCCTCCACAGCACCTCAACTCTTTAAATGTCTTCAGGACATAGCTTGTTCAGATCGGCACAGTTTGACCAGCTGTGTGAGGAAGTGCTGTGCATGTTGGTTCTGAGCTGGCTCCTGATGGCTTCATTTTCTGGACCCTATCTCTAATATCAGAAGAGACCATGAAGAGCATTTTCTATCCTCTCTGTACTCTTTTCCCGTTTTTTGCCACCTGCTCCTGAGGCCATCACTTTCCCAGGCTGATGAATCATAACCTGCCCAGCTGACCCATATCTCTGTTCCTCCTTGCTGTCTGCTCTGAACCTTTCACTTGATGAAATAATGGGACTGGTCTGGACTGTACTAAAGGTCTGGAAAATCATGTTTTTATTTAGCAGCGTAATGTTGTTTTCTTTTGTTCACTATTCTGTTCTTAATAACTGTATGAATTTTTGCTGGTAGCCAAACACTGAGCTGATCTTTTTGTGGAACTGTCATAACTTCAGTCCAGGCTTTACAGAAATAATCGCTAGGAATACTCTCTTCCCCCTCTGAGGTGAAGGAATTGCATCATTTATACAGTGGGGGTATGCGAGTAGTATCTGTTCTGAAAACAGTTTGGACCTAGTAGTTTAAAAATAATCATCTAGACATTCTGCAGTCTTTATAAAGTGGCTTGGTGCATAGCTTCCTATAGACAATACCATGCAAATCTGCCATTGCTACAACATCTCATATATATGGATTTTTAATAAAACTACACTTTTAGTTTTATAGCTGTTGTTGAGGTTGTTAGAGACAGTCTAGCAGTTGCATTCAGTTACACTATACATTTGAATAAGAAAATAATTTTTTCTATGTCAGTCCTCATTCTGCTTCTTATTAGCTCTAGTATTTGTACAATCCCAGAAATGTATGCTTGGCTGCATTTGCTGGAAATATTAAAAACATTTTATATTATGGAAACAGCTGCTGTGTAGTAAGCATGAATCTGAGATTGTGTTTTTTACAGCCTCTATCTGATGGCTTTAAATTCCAGGGTGTTTACTTCTAAAAGTATATATAAACTGCACCGTGGTGGATGAGGGTTAGAAAGAAACTCCCAGTACTGGCAGACTGTGTTGAGGCTGTCCTGTGTCACACCAAACTTGAAATCTTGGCAACTTTTCCCCCAAAACATGTGGTAACTGGGCACAAGGTTGTTCCTATGCTAGTGCTGTTCAGTGCAAGCAATACTGCAATGCTAAAGAGTTCTAGCCATATGAACGGTTCAGGATGTGGCAGGATAACAAACACAGAAGTAGGTGCAAAATTTGTCATTAAATATTGGCATGATTAATGGGTATTTCTCTATACATTGTTTGGAAATACATATAAATCTTGTATGTGTAAATCCCTCTATTTAGAACATTTAAATGTGAAGTATATTACCATACTTCCATTAACTGTATATTTTTAATGAGTTTCTGCTGTCTGGTTGCTATTTACTTGTCAAGCCTGGTTGAACTGGAAACAGAAATACCTCCTAAGCAGGGGGAGGATTTCAAGGCAGGGAAGAGTCGTAGTGCAGCATTTAGTAAGGATGAGGTAGCATTTGTGGGAGAGTAATGGAAGCAAAACATATACAAGAGGAAAAAGAAGTTAAAATTAGCTAGAGGTATTTGGGGAACCTTGACAGTATATTTGCTGCTAGGTTTGCAATGGCAAAGAAATGTGTGTTTGCACTGCATTGGCTATCAGGCACTTTCTTCCTTTTAGTTCTCTATAACTCTTGAACCTGTTGATTGCAAAATTTAACAAGGGAATGAGATGTCTGAAATATATTTAGATTCCTAGAAATTTCACAAAAATCAGTAGCTGGGTAAAAGAGAGCAGCCTGACTAGTGCCCCCCACTGAGAAAAGGCAGCTACACCCTGGCTCCCAGTCGCCTCTGCTGGGCATCAGCCAGCTGGTCAACGAGTGCTCACATCCTGCACCGGCTGGACAGCGGCACACATGGAGCTGTGGAAACATCATGACCCGTTTGTCAATTGTCTGGATGATCAGAGGGCTTGGGGATAAGTGCCTTAAAAAAATCTAGGACAGTCTGTAGGAAACCAGGCATCACATTTTCAGTAGCTCCTGTTATTTTAGTAGTAACCAAGATGTGATGTTTTGTCCCTTGTCAACTAATGTGCACTTAGAAAGCTTCCAGATTTTTCAGCTTGAGAACTTTATGGTCAGGTGGTCCCACCTGATGGGAGAGCCTCTAAAGTAATAAAGAGCCTCTAAAACCTTGCTCTGGTTTTAATGAGGAGGAGTAATCACTGTTGTAGTTGCAGTGATTTCAGCCAATTGATGCATATGCATTTCACTTTTCATAAAAGAAAATATTTATATAGACATGAAGTGATATGAAATATTTCCAAATTTTCTCCAACTCTTTAGAGAGATACTGCCAAAGGAAAGAAGGAGGAAAAAATGCAGTATATATTGCCATTAGCACTTTCTTTGTTTTGTTTTGCTTTTTGACTTAGAGTGTATTTTCTTCAAATGGTTTTAGTGGATTCTTCTATTTTTCTATTTCTTAACGTATGCTATATTTTTACTTGAATGAAGGAGTAAAATTTTTGGCCAGCATGTTTCTGAGGAAATACACTTTCTATTTTAGTTATGCTTCCGTAACTTCTCCTTTTAGCTGCTCTTTCTGGCGCCAAAGCACTTTCTTATTCTTTATTCAATTTAACCAGGTAAACATATTTTATAGAAAAGTATATTGGGGATCATAAGGTAATTTTAAGGAAGAGAATGAAAGGGTAACCTCCTGATAAATGTATAAACTTTGAAGAACTGGGAGGGAACCAAAATCTGTGAGGTCTTCCAAAGTGATGGCTATTCTATTGTTACAGCTGTGGTTCAGGCGCTCACTGACCACTCCAACACAACGTTATCTTCACTCTGTGATGTTCCTATATTTGTGCTAAAGTACCAGTTTCTATGTCAGCACAGTGCATGTTGCAGTTCCTGTTGAGTGGCTTCAATCAGTGAATCTGTCCTGTGCTTGACAGAGCTGTGCTGAAGAGGAGTGAAAGTGGTGGTCACTGCAGTGACTATGGGTCTCCTTCCCCCATCCCAGCCCCTGCTCTGGGGACAGTGCTTATCAGTCTGCTCTCGACTGGGACTTCATAATGATAACATAGCTTACGGTGATCCTTATTGCTGTGGTCATGCAAGTGGTGTTTCTATCTGGGAAATTATGTTATTGATGTCAGGTTTTCTCAGCAGTGTTATGATATTAGTACGAGACCTTGGGAATATCTGTGTAAATGCATGGGAAATTGTTCCCTCAAATACCTTTAAAACTAGTGTGGTTATAAACAGATTCTTCTGGCTTGCATATTGATTCATGGTAGTTCTACTGAAATATATGTAAGATTAAGTATTATGTGAAATATAAATGCAGTTAATTTAACGTTAATTTGTCTTATGCTGGAAGTTGAAAGGCATGATCAATCACATATATATGTGTGACCAGGACTAAACATACTGGTGATTGACATAACCTGGGTGAGAAGCGCTTTGTTGTCATGATCTTGCCATGCAGTGATGTATTTCAAACTACAAAGCACTGTAAAATTTAAAAGCATCAAATTCTGCAGAACATTCACACCAGTAAGTTATAGTGGTTAATGATGTGACACAAATAGTTTTACAGTGGAAAGGCTGTATCTTTGATACTTATAGTACTTCTATAAATATGACTGTATCTTTCACAGTCAAGCTTGGCTAGTGTTTGGGAATTGCCATATGATAGAAAACAAAAGTCTTGTCTTTAAAAATGCTATAGTTACCTAAGTTTGCCCATTAATTTCCTGGTCAAAACAGCATGTAGCAAAGCAAAGAATCTGTTAGTAGAATCTTCTACCAAAGAGATGAAATCTCTAGAAATTGATGGATTTAGTAGGGTTAAAGTGTTTTTTGTGATGAACTACTCTACACATCCACCATGAGTCAGTGTCTGGTCTTTCCTTCAAACAAATGAACAAAGGTCAAGTGGTATATATAGTGTGTTGTCATTTCTGCACTTTAGGAAGTTTTTGGAGATTTACTTGATAGTCCTGTATTCAGTGTTGATGATCAATAAAGGTGCTGCAGCATTGAAGATGATTTTGGGTGAGGACAAGGGTTAAAAAGAAACCTCAATTTTAAAACAATTAGGTGCTTTTTTCAACAACGGAAAAGATGTCTTCATGCTCATAATCATATTCACATTTGGCTGATAGCATTGTATGGTCAAATACCTGTTTGTCTGATTTGGCCAGATTGTCTGTATTTGCTTTTAAAATATTTTTGATGTTTCACACTAGTTTTGATTGTCATCATAAATTTAATTAAATTATGTGATAATTGTGCTACTTAATAGGCTTTAAAATTCTCAAATCATAAAATTATAGTATTGAGTAGAGGTAAAAAATATGAATAAAGGTATTCTGGATGGAAGCTGCTCTAGGCTGACAAAAATCATGCTGTGTAATTTTCCTAATTTAAAACAGTAACAGAAAAACAATTAAGCAAAGGGCATTACTGGACAGGGATGTGGAAAAGTGGGTTTTTTTAGTTAGGTCAGGAGAAAAAAATTTAACTGAAAGCAACAGAAAATCATTGAGACTGGTGAATATGTTTGATATTTGTGACAAGATACTGATAAAGGGGCTGTGTACTGCAATGTTGTTCACTTTGCTCTAACTTCTGTTTTGATTTACAAGTTTGTCTTTTAGTAAGAGACCAAATCTCTTTGTGCGTAGTGGGGAATAGAGTAGAATGTAATGCTTTTAAGTCTCTCTTACAGTTGAATAGGGCCTAAAAAAATTAACCACAAACTATTTAAAATCTGTGTATCTTTAAAGAATGATGTTATTAAACAGCAAAGAACAAATACTTTTAATGAGAAATTTGAAATTGGTATTCAAATTAGTGTAAAGTGAAGCTGTTAAAAAACCTGCTTTTCTCTTTGATTTCTTATTAGCAACAGCGGGGAAAAATGCTATTAGAAAGGGCTGGAAGAAATACATTACCAACCTCCACTACTTCACTGATGTAAAGCTATTAGGGAAGAGCAAAGAAGATGCAAACTCTCTAGGCTTTCCTGCATGCAGAGGCAGAGGTCATTAAACTGGGGCTTCTGAGTGATACCTTGGATCACTCTTTAGCAACATCTTTGCATGAACAAGCTCTTCAATTTGTCTCTGGCATAAGTATGCAAATAATTTTTTGCTAAAATGTTGTTACCGTGTTTAACAACACTAATGACAAGATATAGGGACATTAAATAGCCTGATATAGCATGTATCCTGTGTATTTGAAAGATCAGTTCTTTTCTGAACCTCAGAGAGATTTAGCTTAACACGAGCAGCAGCTGATAGCAGGAAGCTGAAAGAAACCAAACCCAAACTAAATCCACCAAGCCCCCACAACAACATAAAACCCCCCAGTACAATCCAAACAATCCCTCTATGAAGGGAAGGACAAAACCCTAGATCACCCTATGTCATAAACCTGTGTTTCCTCTATTTTAAAGGTATTTTACAAATCAAGTTTTAGATTGTTTTGTTTCTTTTAACCTTTTTTGACCTGGAAGAAATAAATCTTTGTTGGCACTGCAGTTTGAGGAGACATATTATAAATTACACTGACAGTATTTTTATCTTTTAAGATAATGTAATTTTAGATGAACCTAAGGAATGACAGTCAACCATTTAATTGGCATTGTGTGCAAGGCAGAATATACACACTAAAGGTTACCATGAGGTCTGCAGCTATAATTGCCATTGACCAAAACAGACTTTTCATTTAATCAGCCCCCTGAGAAATAATGTTGCAAGGTTAAAGGTTACCGTTTTTCAAGAAAGATGTCAATAAGGAATGAAGACTGCTTACAGTTTACAGGCTATTTTGTCTCTGCTGTGCTTGAAGAAAAAGTTAGACCCTTCAATATGAAAAAGAACTGTACTCAATACTCATTCCTACAAAAAGCCCACCACCCTCAATTCCCCAAAAACACAACGAATTTTGAAGAAGGGAAGCGAAGACATTCAAGTGGCTTTTCAAAGTCTTTACTGCTTGATCACATTTTAATGATTTAAATTATTTTTAATGTAAACTTCTAAAGAACTGATGGAGAAAATATGCTGGAAATGCTGTAGTATCTCTTGATACAGTGGCAGCTAAGATTATTGGAGATGCTAAATTCACAACTGTATAAAATTGTGAAGGGAGAGGTTGTGGCAACTTTTATGTCTTTAACAAAGGCTTTATTGCTCAAAAATATGCTTCCTTCCTTTCATGATGGGTTCACATTTGGTTATAATGAGAAAATTCTGAGGAGCTATTTATTAGGTACTTTCTAGTGCTGAGGTAAATGCTTCATTGATTACTTGAGGCTAGGATACATAAGCATGAGAAAATACATACTCTGACCAGTGTTCTGTGCAGCCTGAGCATAGAAATACAGTTAAAATTGTGTACATAGGGAGTTACTTCCAGCTTTGAATACAGAGAATTAGGAAGGAGAAATGTTGGAGGTCCTTCCAACTTTATGTAAAACTGTATACACAGGCCCTGTGCAAATAGGATCTCTGAAACTTTTGTTAATGAACTGAAAATCTTTTAAATGTCTTCTAGACAATTTTTGTGGCATGGCTTGACTCATATAAAATGGACAAATCTAAATATTGTCTAAAATGAGACTGCATCTTTTCTCTCTGGGTTTTTATTTGTTTTTATACCCAGGGATGACTGTGATAGTTATGTAAAACTTGAAAACACAGCAAAGAGAAGAGGCACTTTAACATGGTATGCTGAAAACCCTTCCTGCTCCTTCCAAGGAAGGTGAATGATGAGGATGCTGGAGCAGCTGAGAAAGTTCTAGGCTCTGGTGTCCCCTTTGCCGTGTTCAGATACATGTCCTCCAGCAGACAGGGGTTTTGCCATGCCACCATGTGAAAAGCACAGGGCCACTGCAGCAACACTGAGCCTCTTTTCTTTTGCTGCTGATTGGAAATCTACATCTGCCCTTTTGTTGTTGTTGTCACCCTTCCTTTCATGTCACCTCCTTCCATCTGTGTGGATTTGCCCACTTTCTGTAGCAGGATAATCTAACGCCTAGGTAGTGTGGGACAGGAGTTAGCTCTACTGGTTCATGCAGCAATTAGCACAGAGGCCTCAGATTAGTGTAACAGCTGCTATCTTGGTGAAGAGCAGATGCTTCACTGTGGATCTCCAGAATTAAAAGCATAGCCTCTGTGTGGATCTCAAGTGCAATAGCTGTCATGCTCAAATTCATGTCACATCCCAGCTGAGTGAAGGGCTGCATTCCTGCAGCAAACACAACAGTACTGGCACCAAAGGAGGTGCTACAAGGGGCCTGTAAAGGAAAGCATAAGTACTGCAAATATATTTATCTGCAATGTGGGAAAAGTGTGGATCCTTGCACTTTAAGATTGAAAATGTATATATAAGCCATACCCAACCTTTTTGTATCTAATTTGATTAGCATCTCAGTAATTATAAAATTGCTTTTCATTACCCCCATCTGATTTTCAAATCAACTGCAGGATTCAGGATGTGATAGGGAAGATCTTAAATCTTCACAATGAGCTCAGCTTTTCAACTTTCAGCAAGCTAGAAACAGATATATAAGACAAAACATGGAAGTCCTACAAATTATCAGTGAATGCCTGTGTTCTCTTTTACAGGAAGTACACTTTGGCCAACACATCCCTCTCAGTACAAAGTTCCTCAGCAGTCTTGCTGGACAGTTTGAAAGTGATTACCTTGGTAACGCCACTTCCTGCAGCCAAGAAAGCTTCAGGCAGCTTGTCTTAGTATTGCCTTTGTGCTCAGTGCTCTTAACAATTATAGTGTAAGTCCCTAATTATTCTGCTTCACAATAACTTTCCTCCTCCCCTGCTGGAGCACTTAAAAGGGTGCAGCAAAGTAGAATAAAACAGGGATTTACATCTCTGAAATGTGTTCAAAATAAGGTCTTGATAACAAACTAAAATGCATTATGGAAGAAAAAAGTTTTGATTATCAGTTTCCTGCTGCTACATCTTCCTGTTTTACACTAGTGCACACGGACACAGACACATTTTCTCTTTTTCTTTAGATCTCAGATGGGAATGTCAATATGATGCCAATTAAGAGTATAATGCTAGAACTACTAGACACAAAAAGGATGTGGCTAAGAGGGAGCAAGAGTCATTGCCTGCTTTTGTTTTCTGAGTTCCTCTTGTGGTCTGGTTTTCAGGTATAGAGCATCCAAAACTGTATGGAAAAGAAACAGTACCTACTTGATGTTTCTGAAAATTGGCTATTAGTTATTCTGCTGTGTTCTGAGCCACATACTGCTGTCCTGCTTCTCTTCTGGCAGCGCATGTCTTGCAGTGAGTCTTACAAATATTTGTTTGTTCGAGGCTTGTAAAGTTACAGTTTCAAAAGGAGAGCTGTGAAGGCGAGGAGACTGCAGAGTCTGTGATCTTTACCTCAGATGCAGCAGCAGGATGCTCCTAACTTGGTGCTTTTCTTGCCCTGCTTCAAGAATTGACATCAGATAGCTTCTTAAGTTAAATTTGAGACTATTGTAGTTGTTTGCAGTGGAATTTAAAGACTTCGTGTATCAAAAACAAAACCCACGCTGAAGTAGCTCTTGCAACTGACAAAAATGCTTCTGTGCATTACATACCACATTTAAATGGTTATAGTAGAATAAAGCTTCGTGTTTTGGAATCTATTGGAGATATTCTCCTTGTGGAGAGGAACTTTTGTTGCCATGGGATTGTACTATTTACTTATGTAATGCCTAGTATAATGACAAAAATATATTAGTTTTTGTTAGAAAAACATCTTGCTTGTCTTTTGTCTTTATATTGTTAGGAAGGCATATGTCTCTGTTAGGGAAACAAAGTTACTATTAAATACTTCTTTTGTTGTTGATGGAAATTTCACATTCTATAGTGATGTGTCAAGTATAACGTAAGAGATCTGCTATTCTGCAATAGCTATCCACAATATATGTCAGTGATAGTGAGGACAAATTAATCTGCTACATGCTGGTCAATATTTGCAATTGTTTAGAGAGTTTCAGTGATGGACATTTATATAAATAGTGGTTCATTGTCCCTTAAGTGGATGTTACCTCCTGAGAGACCTAATCTCCCAGGGGAAAAAAACAATCATGGCAAACCTATCATCAATCCACAGACTGAGGGACATTCATTTTCTTTTTGTTTCACTGTGAATACCTATTTTGTGTTTCTGACACTGATTTTCTTTTTCACTTTCCTGAATGTATGATTGCCATTGTCTAGTTTGCGCTGTTTTTAAGCAGAGTGTGGGGTAGTTGCATTTCACACATCAGGTCCTTCATACAAAGCAGAGACAGACATATTTATATACATTTTTGTGTGCACAGTTGCTATTGGAAATTAATAATTATTTTTTTTCCCTGTGAAATGCAAAGTCCAATTTTAAAGTCAGGACTGCACAGTTTAAATTGTAAGATACTAAACATTCCTATGAAATTCAAGAACTTGTATGGACTTAAACTGCAATTGTGAATCCAATTGCTATCCTATTCAGATATGGTATGAAAGGGCTGCCAATATGTTCAATTCATCCTGAGTAGCTTCTCTGTCTCCTCAGGTCTTCTGCCAAACTGACAAGAACTGTCTGGGCTCCTTCTCTAACCCAGGCATCTGTAAGTCACCAGGGTATTCAGTGTTGAAGTCTGTTTACATAGCACAGCAATAGGTGATGCATTTTTGTATATGAGCATTTATTTAAGAAAAAACAATGTTTGGTTAACAGCATCTTACTCTGCACTTCAGGAAATTTATCTTTGCTTTGCTAGATTTCTGATGGGTTTAACCCTATGCTGGTCAACTAATGTACTTAATGTAAAATAAGTAGCTTCACATTTCCTAATTTTTTCTTGGAAAACATACCCAAATACATGTCTTTGCTCCTCAATAATTTTGTGAGACCAAAACAAGTTTTGCTTCTTGCTCTCCCAGTCTTTAATTTTTAAAATTAGTTGTGCTGAAACTTCTCAAAAGAGCTTCTATCTACACAAAAGTATTTTATTTATTGAAGAATGGAGTTGGTTCTCATGCAGGAAGGACAAATTTCATTTTGTCAGAAACAAATACATAAGCAAATTAAACAAGGGAAAAGTCTATTTTGTCTGTCCTTACTAATTAAAGAATGAAAAGGCAAAAGATGGGCAGGGGCAGGGCAGATCACAGTTTGATTTTCTGTTTGGCTTCAGTTTCTGTTTTTCTGGCTCAATGTTATGAAACTTTCTTCCTGTGCCCCTAGTATCATGAAAGAGCAAAAGGAGAAATCTTGAGGTCACAGATAACTATGGAAATGATATTAACTTCAACCAGCAATGAGCAAGTGATTTACAATGCTTAGAAGAAAGGCTGACCTGTTAGCCCAAAAAAGCAGAGAGAGGGAAGAACTTTTATGGCTGTTTGAAAAAATTGTCCTGTAACCATCTTTTTTCTTTTGTGTTGGGAATTGTTCAAGCTTTAGGAGAATGAATTGCCTCCTGACAAGCTTGCCTGTCAGTCTGTGATGCCAGTAACCTCCAACCCTAAGGCAGCTTATCCTCAGCTGTGTGTACTTGCCATGCTGGGCTGCAGGCCCTCCTTGCCAGCTTGGGGGCTCAATATGTGGGCAAGGCTCTCATCAAGCAGGACATGGTTGTTACTTGTGTCTGCTTGACTTGCCATGTAACACATTATGGATATGTGGGTCACTTCTTTCACTCTACATTGTTCTTTTCCCTCAACTTCCAGAACTTTATTTTAAGATACCTGAGGATTTCACAAATACATTGGATGAGGGAAAAATACTCCTCTATGGATAGAAGATTTATGTAAAAGGTGGGTGCTCTCCATGCCAGAGAGGCACAATTTCTGTACCTTGTCATGCGTGAGTTTCTTCTTCAATTTTGCTTAAATTTAGTAATTGAAGAGCCTCTAAAAACAAAAAGTTGAGTTAGCGGTGGTTTCTTTTTGTATACATGTCTCTGTGTGTGTAATTAGTTTTGTTTAAAGCTACTCAGGAAATTATTATTAAACAAAATGTAAACCAAAGTAAAACATGTTTGTGACTTGATTATATACAAAAGCCTCTGGAGCACAGCAGAAAGTGGCAGAATAAATAGACAAGAATGAGACTGGATTGACAAATTGCATTTGAAAGAATAGTAGTTTACAATTGTACTTGGTTTGTGTGGCCAGGTTTTGATAGCTGAGGAATACAGGGATGGCTTCTGTGAGAAGCTGCAAGAACTTCCCCCGTGTCCGACAGAGCCAATGCCAGCTGGCTCCAGGACGGACCTGCGGCCGGCCCCGGCGGGAGTCACGAATGATAGTAACGCCTCTGTGATAGCATTTTTAAGAAGGAAAAAAAGTTACTGCATGGATGTAATTGAGGCCAGAGAAGGGCAGAGTGTGAATATGTGAGGAACAGAGGAGACATCAGGGTCAGTGGAAAAGGAGGGGGCAGGAGGTGCTCCAGGTTACAGAGATGAGATTCCCCTGCAGCCCGTGGTGCACACTATGGTGAAGTAGCTCTGCCCCTGCAACTCATGGAGATCCACAGAGATGCAGAGATCCACCTGCAGCCCATGGAAAAGCCCCATGCCAGAGCAGGTGGATGCCCAAGACAGGGCAGTGAACTTGTGGGAAAACCCATGCTGGAGCAGGGACCTGCAGACCCATGGAGAGAGGAGCCCACACTGGAGCTGGTTTCTTGGTAGGATTTGTGACCTTGTGGGGGACCAGCGCTGGAACAGGCTGTTCTTGAAGGCCTGCACCCCATGGAATAGGGACCCACATTGCAGCAGTTTTTGGAGAACTGTTGCCTGTGGGATCGGCTTGCATCAGAGGAGTTCATAGAGAACTGTCTCCAGTGGAAGGGACCCCATGCTGGAGCAGGGGAAGGACTCCTCTCCCTGAGCAGTGGCAGAAACAATGTGTGATGGACTGACCATAACACACATTGCCTGTCTTCCTGCAGTGCTGGAAGGGAGGAGGTAGAGCCCAAGCTCTAGGAGGCAGGGATGAGGGATGGTGGTTTAAAGATTTACTTTACTACTCACTATCCTGCTCTGATTTTGTTAGAAATAAATTCCCCAATCTGAGTCTGTTTTTTCCATGATGGCATTTGGTGAATGAGCTCTCTGGACCTGGTGTCAACCCATGAAACCTCCATTATATTTTCTCTCCCCTATCCAGTTGCAGAGGGGAGTGATAGAATGGCATTGATGGGTGCCTAGTGTCCAGCTGGAGTCAAAATGGCTTTTATGAATAAATTAAATTAACTTGATGGCAATATTCCTATGCTTCACAATGTGTTGGGGTTTTTGTTTGTTTGTGTTGTTGCTGTTGTTTTTGTTGTTGTTTGTTCCATTTGCCCTCCATCTTTCATACTAAAGGAGGTGCCAGTGACAGATAGTTTTAGGCTGTATTCTGTTTCTGGTGCTGCTTGAAAGCTGATAATATTTCTCTGCAATGCAGCCTCAGGGATTGTCATATCCCCCACCCAGTGGCTTGCAAGGAATGCATTGGATAATGACAAGCTGCAGTGCACTGTGCTCAGAGAGCTAATGAGGTGCTTTGTTCTTGAGCATCAGTACATATTTCATCTACACCTTTCAGGTACAGGAGTTGTAACTGACATTGTATGCATTTAAAAGGAAGTGAATTTCTGATGCAAGTGTAGGTACTACACTGACCATAATGATTTCATTATGTTCTCCAAACTCAGCATCAGGCTGTCCTCAGGGGAAATGGATGTTTTGAATGTAGGGTAGGGAATTACCAAAGGAGATTGGGGATGCCCTTCTGAAAGGGGATCATAAAGATGCTGTGACTTGTTAGAAGGAACAAGGGTATGATACGTGCTCAGACATGTCTTTATAATCCTTTCCTTGACGCTAAGTACCTCTACTGAATGCTAAGGCTGCATTTCTACATTATGAATGTTACGATACAGTAAATGTGCAGGAAATAAAATTTCAGTCTCACCCACTCCTGCTTTTGCTATATCAAAAAAAAAAAAAAAAAAAAAAAAAANTGAATGACAACTTGGAGTAAGATGACAACTTTAAAATGGATCACCACAATACATAACCTTCATTTTTAAAAAGGGGGAAAAAAGAAGACAGCCTTTCCTCAGTGCCCAGTAAGATCATGGAGCAAATTCTCATGAAAACTGCGCTAAGGCACATGGAAAATAAGGGGATGATTGGTGATAGGTGTGACATGGTTTCACTAAGAGCAAGTCATGCCTGCCAAATTTGGTGGCCTTCTACAGAGGGGTAACAGCATCATTAACTTGTGCAAAACATTTAACACTGTCCTGCAAGACATCCTTGTCTCTAAACTGTGGAGGCATCACTCTTTGGATAAGAAATTGTCTGGATGATTGTGCTCAATGAATTGTGGTCAATGGCTCAATGTCCAAATAGAGCCAGTGATGATTGGTGTTCCTTACGGGTTGGTATTGCAATTTAACATCTCTGTCAGTGTCATGGACAGTGGATTTGAGTGCACCCTCAGCAGGTCTAATGATGGCACCAAGCTGTGTGGTGTGGCTGACACACTGGAGAGCAGGGATGCCATCCAGAGAGACTTTGACAGGCTTGAGAGGTGGGACTGTGTGAACTTCACAAAATTCAACAAGGCCAAGTGTGAAGTCCTCCACCTGAGTTGGAGCAATCCCAAACACAAACACAGGCTGGGTGTAGAATGGAGTAAGAATAGCCTTAGGGAGAAGTACTTGGGTGTGTCAGTTAAAAGAAGCTCAACATGAGCTGGCAGCATGTGCTTGTAGCCCCAAAAGCCAACCATGTCCTGGGCTGCATGAGCAACAGTTCAAGGGAGGTGTGAGACTTCACCTGGAGTACTGTGGGCAACTCTGAGGGCCCCAACATATGGAGAACATGGACCTACTGGGCCAAGTCCAGAGGAAGGCCCTGAAGATGATCAGAAGACTGGAGCACCTTGATTATGAAAACAGGCTGAGAGAGTCGGGGTTGCTCAGCCTGGGGAAGAGATGGCTCTGGGGACACCTTAGAGCACCCAAAGGGACCTACCAGAAAGTTGGAGAGAGACATTTTAGAAGAGCATGTAGTGACAGGACAAGGGGAAATGGCTTTAAACTGAAAGAGGGTTGGTTTAGAGGTAGGTATTAGAGTAGGTATCAGGAATAAAGTCTCTGCTGTGAGGGTGGTGAGGCATTGGAACTGTTTGCCCAGGGAAGTTGTGGCTGCCCCATCCCTGCAAGTGTTCAAGGCTAGGTTGAATGGGGCTTTAAGCAACCTGGTCTAGTAGAAGGTGTCTCTGTATATGGCAAGTGGGGCTGGAACTTGATGACCTACAAGTTCCCTTCCAACCCCGAAAACATTTCATGATTATGCTGCTTGAATGACTAATATTTTCAGACTACAACTCTGAGTGGGAATGAATGTGGAAAATATGAATTTTGACTCTTAGGAAAATGCCATGTCTCCTAATACTAGTAAAGTGGACATCAGCTGTTTAAAACCTTGAACATTGCTATTTGTGTAAAAGAATGCTGTTCTGAGTACTATAAAATATGGCAACTTGCTGAAGTTGTCTCTTCTGTTGTTTAGACTCTTACTGTGTGTTCATCATTGCTGTGTCTGATCATCCTGCAGTAGTTAATTAAGTGGTCCAGTTCATGTCTGCCACAGGCTCTTCTTGCAGGGAAAGAAATATATGTAGTGAAATATTTTATCTGAGATTTCTTGATTTCTTTGTAACTGTATGTAGATATAAGCTTGCATGTGTTGTTACGCGCTTTATTCTGAGAGGTCAAGATTTAAGAAACAGTGGGATTTTTATCTGTCTTATCTTTATCTTCCTGTGCAGCTCAGCCTATTGGATAGTTTTGCCTTTGCCAGAATACAAAAACTGCAGAGTTCTTGAGCTCTGGAGCAAGGCTGGGCAGGTTATTTTTGACAATGCTTCACAAATCCAAGAAAAATCTTAGCCATGTCAAACTTTCTTTGCATGTCTGAGTCAAACTGCAGCTTTGCCTCCCTCCAGATTGATATAAATGACATGGACTTATTTATTTGCACTGCTGTATGTCCTCATCACCCCTTCCCTTCCTTGTGGGAGTCACATGGTGGAAATAAAGGGTGCTGCCTGAAGTACAGGTGCTGTGAAAGAATGGCGGTTTTAATGTTATTCAACCAGGTTAAATGTTTCAGTGGTTTTTTTTAGCCTCTGTGCTCTTCCTTCCTCAGGCTCCTCTGTTGTGCTGCCATAGATTGTTCTCTCTTACCTGAAAGTAAATTAAATCCAGGGTTAATAACATGAGTAATACTACTGCTTGGACATAGGACAAGTAGGAGATAGGGGATGTAGACTGGGAGGCCTTTAGCCTTCTGGTAAATCTATGCACTGAAACTGAGTTACAGAATTTGTTAGTTGCTTGGAAATGTCTCCTGTTTCTGTTTGTTGCTGCCTGCCTTTATTATCAAGATCTGCTTTTGGAAGTTAATGCTAGTGTGATATTTCAAGGTGATCGAGAATCCATAGGTAGACCATGATTCTGCTTTAGCTATGTTGCAGATGCATTAGTGCAGATTAAATAGAAGAAGATAAAAGGCAAGTTGATGCAATCATATTTTCAGGACAGTAGAAGTGAGAGTGATCAAAGGCAAGAACATGGCTGGGTCACTCTGCTGGAGCACTCCTCTTGCTCTCTTCACTTGAGCTGCTCTTTGCAGTTTTCCAGGCTCTTTGGAGCAGGAATTGGAAGCATGCCCAAGGAAGGTATTGTGTCATTACACATTAATTTTTATTTACTACTCGACAGTTAAGAACCAAAGAGCAGACCTTGTACTTTAATATGTGGCTGACTTACCACACACCTCTATAAAGCCCTCTCATCAGCAGGAGTTAGGCTTCAGCTAGTCCTGAGGTCTGAGGTACTAAATGCCTCTTTGGTACATGACAGATCTTTTGAAGCCTTTGAAGCTACTAAAGCCAAAAGCACCATCAAATTTCCAAATTGTAGGGGGTGTATAATGACCCATTAGAGAAAATAAGAAAGTTAGGGAATAACAGGGAAATGTCTGAGATCTACAACTGCTCCTTCTTGAACAAATGCTGTTACATTGCAGAATCTCATTTTTTTTTCCCTGCCAAGGATGGGGTTGTTACCTATAGAATGCTTGAAGGCTGACATCTGAAGGGGACTATGGAAATACTTGGATTAATTACTATTTATCATGGTGTTACTATTGTGGCTACCACTGCTATAATCTGATGTAGATTCATTTATATAATGAAATCATTCTTTGTCAGTGGAGATTTGAGTTGCAGCTTAAATCTGTTGAGACAATGTAGAAACTTTCTTGTGACTTGCTGTAGCACAAACCCATTGCTGTCCTAGATTTTAGCGAGAATTGCTTAGTGAAGTGATGCACTCTAAATTTGAATAGCTGATTTTTTTTTTGAGAAGCACTGAAAGCTTGGATGTACACAGGTTTCAGTATTTTTTGACAGCTAAAATGAGTCTACATAATGATGTATACCTGTAGTCAAGACCACAGACCATTCAGCAGGTATGGGAGACATTGGTAAATCACTTGAGGCTGTGATTGTGCCAAATATCACAAATTGAAAGAGAGACCAACCTTAGGGTTAAGAAGGAACTTGCTGTTTACTCAGACATTTCCTTACAGAAACTGTGGAAGCCAGTAACTTTTGCAAGAAAGAAAGGATTGATGGTAAAAGGTGAAATGACACTGGGGAAAGGTGAATTGCTGCTTGATTTATGGTAGCCACCCAGAGCACACTGAGCACCAAGGGCTGCTGAAGTATCATGCTTCTGGCATAAGCCATGGAAAAGGGTGGCTAGTCTGTTTTTGATCCAGACATTAGTTTTTTTAGATGACCCACAATACTGTCATTTTGCTCTCTCCAGGGAGACAGTTTGTTTGATGATTTTTTTGAATAAAGGCGCTAATGCTGAGAGTGAAAAATCACCCTCCTTCTCATCTGAGATGCAGGAGATTGGTTTTGTGACAATTTGAAAATTTTAGGTTTTTTTTAAATGTTGGTTTTCATTATTACTCTGCCTAGCTATTTTGTATGTTGTTTAGAGATGTTAATGAATCATAGCAGCATGCTAATTTCAGATGGGTTTGATGAGGCATCCAGCATGTTAGTGCCTGTGAGCTGCCTGCTTGTGCTCCAGCCAGCCACAGGACCACATTGGTCTTGCACAGGAATAAATGGCTTTACCTTCCCCTGTCTTACGTATCTGCTGAGTGGGTCAGTCTGACTTCTTTCTTTCCTTGGCTTCCTTCCTTCCTTCCTTCCAGCTTTCACTCTGCTGTGCCTTTAAAATGCACCAGAAAGGGTATAATACCAGTTTACAGAACAAAATGAGAAGGGATGAAATTATTTGATCATCTTCAGGAAATAAGTAAAGCAAGAGACAGAAAACAAATTCATTAATTCTCACAGAGAGTCATCACAATCCCCACCCTGACATCTCTCTCAGACTTTTACTATTTCTTTCCCATAGACATTTGAACAAAGTTTCAGGACTTTGAGCTTCCTTTTACACTGCTTGACCTCAGTGTTTACTTGCAGTAACCAGAGTGGTTTGAGATACCTAGATCTTTTAAGCTTTAGCTGCGTTTTTTTCTTTGTTTAGCTACAATTTAAATACCAGCCAAACTGTCTCAGAATTGTTATTTACCATGACTGCTGCCAACTACCTTCAGCTGCTTTCTTGCAGGATAATAGAGGTGCTTAAGAGCAAAGTCTAGTACCCAGGGTAGATTTAATTCCTGCTCTTAACCTGTTCACCTCCTCAACAGTTGTATCTGTGAAGCCACGCTTCCAGTTTCAATTAAGACTTCAGAGGTTACTTCTGTTACACTGGATGATAATGAAAAGCTTTCATTGCACAGGTTACCAAAAGTGTATTTGTGCAAATGTCCCTTTGCAAAAGAAGCTCAAAATGAACAGCAGTGATAGGGGAAAAGGAGTCTTCCATCTGTAGATGGCTTCCAGACCATGGATAGGTCTATGTTTTTGCGGAAGGATTATTTGAAGGTGGCAGATAGATTTTTTTTTTCATAACAATGTCTAGAAAATAAATGGTATTAATTTCCTGAAAGTAGGAGTGGATTAGATTCATCAAATTCAGAACTTTGGTCTTTATGTGCACTTGTTCCACAGTTGCATGTATTTTGAATGTGAGTGCCTGACATCCCTAATTCAAAGGAAATGCTACAACTAACAATCAGAGCATGCAGCAGTCAAGAAACTAACAGGCTGAAGTGCAGCTATCATAACCTCAGAGCCTGTCACTTTGAGCAGAAAATAGGCACCTAAGGCTAGAAATTGCCTGATCACCCTTGCATCTATGCTGATGCACGTGCGTCTCTAAATGTTGTGGTGCAGAATTTTCTATCCACATTTTTGGCAATTTCTAATAATCTGAGCTTGTGAAAGAATTTCTACATTTGGATGTTGGCTACACAGTGGAGTGGTACATTTTGGGTTTGGATTTTTTAAAAATAAATTTTGGCTCAGTTAAATTCTGTTTTCTACTTCAGACTCTACTTGTATGAATTAGTGTACCTTTCTAATGCATAAAAATGGCTTAATAGTTAAATGTTTACCTTCCATGTAAATCTAGTACTTTACTTGTCTCTTTTAGTGTTTTTGTTCAGAGGACAAATGAAAAAGGGAATAATGAAGTCTTCATTTTATGTTTAGCTAGTTATCCAAAACACTTTGCTTTGTCTAAAAGCTTCATGCTTTTCACTAGCAAGATCCCTCAATCATAATTTGCTCTTTAGATATGATTTCCAAGAATTACTTTACAGGTGACTCTTGAATGTAATTTAAGAGATTTCTCCATCAATCTTAACTGATATTTATAATCTGAATAAGAAAAATTGACAATTGAAGAGCTCTTTTACAATTCTATGGTATAAATGTGGCATAACATTTTTTCAGTGTTTATGGTGTGAGGTTTTTGTTTGGTTCGGGTCTCTTAATCCTTTGCTAAAGTTAAGCTGAAGCAGTATAAACAAGGTTTCTAGGTAATGCAGTGAAGTTCAGTGTTTTACTGCAGTGATTAAGACAGAATGTTCTATCATGCCTGACTGTATCGTGCACTGATTTCCTTTCATTCCCAGATGCGAATTCTTACTATTTGCCTCTTCCACCCACTCCAATTATCTCAGCTAAAGTAAAGTTTCTAGAATCAACCATATTGTTTCATGATTGTTCTAAGAAAAATCAGTGTCTCCCTTCTTGCGTGTTTGGAGCACCTCAAATAAATAGCAGGTCAAATTACTAATCTATTAGCTCTTTGTCTGCCATGGTATGCACAGTTAGTCATGAAATATTCATGCAATTCAGAAGAAAGCTTGGGGGGGTGCAGGGGGGAAGGCAGCTCCTGAAATAAAACCACAGTATCGTAAGGTCAATCAGCTTGCTGCTTTTAGATTCAAGCGCAGGTCAAACCTTTCATCCTAGAAACTTTGTCCAAGAATTATTTACTTTCAGCTGTCGAGCTTGTTAAATGATTACCTAAGTCTATAGTGTGCTTTTTTTTCCTTCACAGGAAGGCTTTTATAAATGACTTTTTTCCCTAAAGGATTACATTTTTACAGTACATGGTTCTCTATATATAAGCTTTTCACAGAAGTTCTAATCCGACTTCAAATTAAATCCATTGGTAACTCCTGTTGACTTCAGTTAGAACAGCTGAGTGCTTGTCTGTCTTCATGCATTTAAAGAAAGTCCATTCAGCAATAGAAAGCACATTCAATGACACATGAGATTACTGGGTTTAAAAGAATATGAAGTTGCATATGCACATAAATCCAAGATGTACAGTAGCTGGGCTTCCTACCCCATCTTCTCACAGTCTTGAAGAGTGAGCAAATGCATAATAAAAGAGAAGATAATGTAAATTTTTAATTAAAAAAGAAAAATATAAACCTGTGTTATATCTATGCATACTCTATGCTAACATTATGTTCATTATTATAATATCACAGTACCGTCTTCTGTGTACTAGTGACATTCTTTCTGTTCTGATACTTTCTCATCAGTGTGAAAAAATTGTAAGGAAAGTCTTCAACTTGATTTTTCCTCTTTAAATACATGAATGTGTTAAGGAAGCTGAGAAGAATCCAGCTTGTAATCTGAAGCAAAAGGTGACAAGGTTCACTCCAAGGTTGGTTGAGGGAAATGAATTCCACAGATTCAGGCTGATGCTTGTAGCAGCTCATGTCTTTTTCCATTATGCCAGATGAACAAAGCATTGCCTGTCATTTTTATTTCACCATCTCATTTATTTTGATTAATCTGGTTAAAAGTTTTGGAAACCTTGCAAATTACCACCTGAGATTCTGATTTTATATTTATTTTTCTATATTTATATAAATATATGTATAAATATTTAAATATATTTATTGATTTTATACTTATATTACATTGTGATGCACAATGCAATGACTTGTAGCCACTTGCAGATGTTTGAACATGTCTTGATTTTTGATGCAGTTCAAGACAGAAATGACTTTCTTATTCAGGTTGGAGACTCAGACTAATTAGAAACACTGATTGAGGATACATAAAATTGTAGAGTCATAAGGTATTGGCTAGAAAGAACACTTAGTCCAACATCTCTCTCAAGGCACAATAATCACTGGGCTTGCTGTTGTTTTGTCTAAGTGTATTCTGAAAAGCTCCAAGGATGACAATTTCATCAAACCTATTCCAGGTTCTCCAGGGTGGCTTCTTGCTGGAGATACTTTCCCCCAAATATCCAGGTTGAATCTCCCAAGCCTCAGCTTCCAGTTACAATTTGTTTTCCCATGTTATACTGTTTGTTACTAAGTTAAGAGATTAACTCCATACTGCCCTTGAAATAGCTGTTAGGCTTCTAGAACCTCCTATTGCCTCTAGATAAACCTAGACTAAACACATTAGAAAGGACAAAATATTCCGTAGGCAAATTTTACTGTAGTAGAAAATATATTCTGTGGCACATGCCACATATACCCATCACCAGTGGCTGCTGAAGCTGATGAATCATAGTAGAATAGAAGCGTGATCCATAGCACATGAAATTTCCACTGGCTGCCAGCCAGCGTTTTTCCATGAACAATTTAATGCTCCACCCTGTAGCAGGATACCCTGCCCAGCAGCAGGATCAGGAAGTGACACATGGTTTTGTTTTTTGAAAAAGAGCCTTCCCTGTCATGAAAAGAAAACTTGTCTAAATTCAACTAACTTTGTGCATCCTCCAGTGGAACTGACACATCCCCATAACCTGCTCATTTTTGGTTAATGGTGTGTGCAGCCCTTCAGTCCCACTCCCAGTTAGAGATGGAAGAGCCATGTGGAAATGGAGTCTGGTGTTGGATCTACCTACCAAGTTTGTTATTTCTGAAGAATCACATTAAACATCTTCACATTACCCATTTGAAGATAGCACCTCCATTGTTGTTGCTGTGATGTTTATGGCAAAGTAGAAAGTAGTTCAGCAAAGTCACCAAAACTCTGGTTTAAAAAGATTTGCCACATAACATGTCATGTCACCAGACCAGTGTAATTTTTTTGTCCTACTGTAAATCCCAAATACATAAATGCAATGAAAGTTTAGTTATTCTGAAGTGTTAAATTTATCTCAAAATATTGCACTGTATTAAAATGCTGAAATGAAAAAAAACCAATTGCCATATATCTTGTTCTTAGAAAACTGATGCTGGTGAAAGAAAGATTTTCTGGGTTATTTAGATTTATTTATGCTTTTTTCATGCAACAGTTGTTTCTTTCTTGTACCATGGCATTGACTGTGCTTTGTAGTAAAGTATGCATGATATTGTATCATGCAATTTAGGACTTTTAATGGAAAATGTAGTTTCTGTTGCGAGGATATGGAAAAAACCATAGTACACTTTAAAAATATTATTTTGTCTGAGGTTATACAAACAAATTCCTTCAAGAAGAAGCAGGCTTAGGAGATTGTTAAAGGGTCTATTTTATATCTGAGTTGACTCATAAACTGAGGTGCCATTGACTTTAAAAGTGCTGTGCATGCTGTTTCTTTGCAGTCTTCTGCTGTGATAATGAAATAAAGATGAGGTTCCATGCAGCCCATTGAGGTCGAAATGCCCAATGTTGTTCTCAGTTTTACATGATATTGGATAATGGCTGCATCCATCCCTGCCATTGGGGAGGTTGTGGGGAGACCTGCACAACAGTCCCTGTGGGAGCCTGCAAGGCTCAACTCATTGCAGAGTGGGACACTCCTTCTCTGGATGCTGCTGCTGGCACACTGAGTCCCAGGCCCTTGTGTGGACTGGCTCACAGAGCTGCATAGATCCTGCTAGTAAAAGATTGCAGATTGAAACATGAATTAGGCAGTTATGTCACACAGTGAGCTCTAAAACAAGGATTGTTTGGGGTACTGTCCTACAAGCATATCTGCAAAGCCAAGATGAGGTGCTGCCTTCTTTTCTGTGCTAGCTTTTATGGAAAAGCTGTATGGAAAACCATCTCCACTTGGACTAAGTTCTGTTTAAATCATTTGGAGATATGTTGCTACGGGATGCCGGCTCCTGTCAGAGGCACTGGGAGAATTACTAGTCCACATGCATAGAAAAGTTTTTCCTTATTACCATAAATACATAGAAACCCACCATGTATTGTCAGGGATTTGTGTGTTAATCATCACATTTCTCAGATGAATCTGGTCCATGGTGACGTATCTATAAAGAAATATTAAATCTACAGATGAAGACAAGAGCACAGTTGATTAATGATTGTAATGATTCTTTTCATTTGTGGTTGGGATCTGGAAAGGGCACACTGGTAGAAAATTTATGTAATGCTCCTATACTTCCCTTCCTTGTCTTACACAATTTTTCTCTGTTAAGGGGTGAGAATAGCAGAATATTAAACTTGGGAATATAGGTCTATATTAAATGCTTGATGTTATTAGAGAATATTTAGAAATTGGTCTTTGTTCCTTATTGTTTCAATGGTCAGTCTAAAATCAAAGCTCTGCACTAGAGATGATAGATATGACTTACTTTCCCAGCTTTTCTACTGATTTGCAGATTTCTGATACTGCTGAGGTCTTTGCAGTTTTGCCATCTGTAAGACTAATGACAGTGGTTACCTTGGCAAGGTATTTTGATAATAATGAACATAAAGAGTTATTGAGAGTTGGGTTTTTATTTTCAGATAACTATTACATTCAAATTATTTTTATTTGTCACCGAATTAATACATTATATTTGTAAATTTTGCAGCTTTTCTTTCTCTTCTGATGGAGTAATTTTCATTTACAGTTTTCAAAAGGTATTTCATTTTAGTAATTAGAATACTCTTTTGGTTTTGTTTTCTTTCTTTTAATTTGCCTCTGGTGCATTCTAGTCAGTACATGTTTTCCTCTACTTATGCTTTTCTTTAAGGAATAACAATGGAGACAGCAGGTGTGGTGATTGATTCTGGTGATTGATTGACTAGTTAAGTGCTGATGTCTCTAGGAGGAGTTAAGGCCATTTTTATAAAATTGAAAATGAAAGAAAATTATAAGGGGTGGATTTTTTTTTAGTGATTGAGACAGCTTTTGCTTTGTATTGTTAGAAAATGAATTTCCTGCACAGTAGCAATTAGATTTCTTGAATTATATTATCATTCTATTCAGTTTAATATTATAGTTGTCACTTACATAATGAGCCTTCTGTATGGAGCTTTGATACACTGAGCCTTGCTATTTCACACAGGGAACATGAAAGAAATAAGTATCTACCTCTAGATTTCCCTGCATGCCCAGTAGTCTGCACAGTATGTTTTCAGATCCAAATAATGGCATCGGCATGATCTCTAAATGGTAAAAGACGTCCTTACTGCTGACTACCAGGGAGCAACACCAGCTCTCTGGTGGCATGTTCTTGTTTTTGCTGCTTTATCTCCACTTAGAAATTCCCACATCCCCGCTGACTCATACCGGGAATATCAGTAGTTTTATGCTTTTATTTGCTCAGATATGTTTGTACTTTAGTGTTTAATTTTTAAACTTAGATTGTAGACAAAATATGAATGTATTTCTGTAGCATGAAGATATATGGTCACAATATGAAAAAAGGGCCATGAGACAGGCTATGATAAGGTAAATAAGAGAGGAGGTTTAGCAAATATCTAGTTAGTGCTGTGCTACCTGTGTCTTTAACTACCTTTAGGGGAAGCCTCAGATTTGTTGCAGTTAGGAGTTTTTTTTAGCCTCTCAGTCATGTCACGCCATTGAAGGGAAATAAGTCAGTTCCAAATTGGTGCAGGCACATAGCCCAATTTAATCTCAAAGCCGGATGGAGCTGTGTGCTGTGATACACATGAATTTCCAGGATAGCTGGGATCAGGGAACTGAAACTACATTAGCAGGATTAGAAACCTTTTGGAAAGTGCTTTACTGGAGCAGAGCATGTTTGGTGCAGATGAATAATGCCAGTGCCACTTGGAAAATTATGAAGAACAAACCTGTAGATAGGACCAACCCAAGTCCAGTACAATTCATAAACTGTCAAGGAGTATAGCAACTGGCAGTAAAATGATCCCTTGTTCCATCCTCCAGACATTAAAAAAAAGGGTAAAAAAAGTTCCCACAAATGTCAAAGCAAATTTAGTAGTAAATTTACAATGTAGTAGTTTAACAGAAAACTTCTTTGGTAAAAGAACTGAAAATTATGAACCTGGCGTAAATTACGCTACAATGCTCTCAACACGGTATGTGTATCCCCAGTCAGGTGCACTAAGAGAGATCTGTATTTTTATGTTTATACTTAGTTTTAACCATTCTTTAACTTGAAATATTACTTTTTCTGTCCACTTTAGTGGAATGGTGGCATATTTTAGGATATGCATATTTAGGATTTAGGTTGTTTCTGATCTGCCTCCCACAAAATAAACAAACCAGTCTCCTTGGTTTGGGTTTTTTTTGGCCATTGTATCATGCTTGCTCAAGGTAATCAGCAATACCCATGTCTGAAATGGGTTCCTGACAATAGCTCATTTCCCAGCCAGCTCCAATTTAAGCAGGACTTTGGTGTGTTTCCTGTTATGACAGTGCCTGGTTATTTCCTTTTTGTGCTTATTAGGTCTTGCATGCTTAATGAAATTATGTTCTTTATAGACTCCAAAATACATACCAATCTCTATCTGGTATTGTTTTGGATGATCCACAGAGTTTCTCCTTGGTTTGTTTCCAAATGAAGTTGTGCCAATTTTGCATGTCTGCAGTTGTGCAGACCAGGCATATGGTCTTTCACCAAGAGACACCTTTTCTCCAGTCAGGGACCCAGTGGTGCTTTGCAGACTTCAGGCACCCACTTGCCCATCACAATCTTACCTTGGTTGGTTTATTCCTCATGCATCAGCCAGATGGCTTGTGCTCGGAGATAAAGATGAAGGGTGGGTTCAGCTGCAGCATGAGGGATTTCAGGAAAATCAGGCACTTAGTTTGAGGTTTTGCCTGGGCATTAAAAATAATGGTGTTTGTGCTTGAGGAAATAGGCTTGTTGGCTTCAAAGGCATCTCCTTATTCACATTATCTGCAAAATGATTTCTGTGTTTGTATGAAGAGCACGTGACTTCTTGGAAAGTTGCAGTATTTTTAATAGAGAGAGGGACAGTATATAAATAAAAGGAGTAATTGAAAAGTCCATTTGGGTTACTTGCCAAATCAAATCAGATTTTCTTTTTTTTGCCATTATCTAAGAATTACTGGTAGATGTGCTAATGCCTGATGGAGGGACACCGTCCTCATGGACGTGAGTAGTAGTGACCACAAATGGAAAAGAGAGCAAAATGTCCTTCCATAAGTGTGGTGCAGAAATTATTTTCAAATAGAAAGGCCATTTTGTTATATCGGCTAGTGTGGATATAATGTTTCACAGTAACTTCTTGTTTAGCAGGGGATTCTTTTTATGCTAAAATCATTGCTTCATTCATGACTCCTATCCTTATATGAAAAAAACCTTTCCATTTCTCCTACTTGCCTTGCAGCAAAATCACTTCATTTAATGTTTTTAAATAAATATCAGCTAAAATGAGTGTTTAATTAAATAATGACCTCTGTTGCTCAGCTGTTAAAGATCAAGCTCCATTTGGACGCAAAAACTTTTCAGACATTGCTTAGTAAAACATACTTTATTTTTATAAAGGCATCTGGTATTTCTGGACACAACATTCTCTGCTAAATCTAACTGCCATTTTTTTTTTACTGGTCTTTTTATTGTCTTTTAAGACTTGCTAAGCTACTGCCTAACCTTGATTTATGTCAGTAATGAAAACCAGTGGTTTGGAGCAATGTATAATCAGACACATAGATAATACATCTCATGAATAGCCATTATCTATCTTAACTTACTCCCATCATGGATTTCCAAAGCAGTAAATCTCCTAAATGGTCTCTTTTTGAGTAGGTGTTGCCTTTGCAATTTTATCCTTGTTAACAATTAATAATTTTTTAGAGTTCTTTCTATAGGTAACAATAGGGTGCATGTTTCTCCTGTTCAGAGTTTTGTATATCTATATCCAAGGAAGGAAAAAGGATACGCTTCAATTTTTAAATGTGTTGTATCTTCTGCTTTAGCTCACTACAAACAAGGAATGATCTTGTAAATTCTGTACCCTACATGTAAGGAACAATGAAAACAAAAAGATAAAAATCAGTTACTCTAAGATGGTGCTAAATCATAGATCTAATGTCACTGCAGTCTTTTTTTTCCTTTGATCTTCATAAAAAAATTAAGAACTCAGTGATGAATCAGTGTTGCATAAATGAAATTATATGGTGGTAAGTAACATTAAGCAAATAGTATTTGGTTGGGGTTTTTTTTACATGCTTGTGAAAATTAGACTGTAGCTCAGGTCTTTTGTAATTATTTTAGAAGTTAATACTGTTCATATCTGGAAAATAAAGAAGTCCTGCAAGATTTGTGTGTCTCTTTAGTTGCCTATACATAAAACACTTTAAATTCCTGGCATTTGGAGTGGGTGACTCAGGATTTCAAATCACAAGGTTAGCGTAAAAAACTGTACATTTAAGAGGC
>WEIU01006242.1:76044-103223 GCA_013389925.1 Aegithalos caudatus | reverse complement strand
TTTGTGTGTGTGTGTGTGATACTTTAATTACTCTTAAATGTAGGTCACTGATTTTTGCAAACTTGGACGTGGGTTTTGTAACTTAAAAATTCTGCACAGCTTGCTCACCAGGCTGTACTGAGTTCACTTGAGTGCATGGAGGAGTTGGATAGTCCAGGAGATCCGAGGAGGGGCGGGAGGGAGTCTCCTGGTGTGGCAAACCCGAGGGAAGTGTGGATGGTGTTCCAGCTGGCCTGCTGCTACTGTAGGCAACTTACAGCAGCTGAAATGCTGTTTCTTTCTGCTTGTGTCAAGAAATTGAGATATTTCTGTTGCATTTTCTATACTTGACAGTTTGTGAGGTCAGCACAGAGTGCTGCTGTGCCAGTGCTATGTTCAGATATACCGGTCTGCAGCAACAAATCTTTGTTGCACATATAGTTCTTGATGCTGATTTTATGGCTAAGCACTGTGCATGAAACTGGGAGCTGTCACTCTCTGAATTTTCTGATCTTTGTGTAATTAAATTATTTGCTGTGATATTGTATTAGCTGTGGCAGGCAGGCATAGCCTTGAATGTAACGATCTCGTCGGGTCACAGCATACTGTAGAGTGAGTCTCCAGGACACTTATGCCATCAGGATGCAGGTTTTTCTGGAACACAGTAAAAAAATGGGATTAATAGGTTGGGATCATGCCACTAAGCTGATGCTGAAAAGGCTACTTGTTTTTCCTCCATCCCAAATGGGTTAAGCTTTTCTAATTTAAATATTTTCTAATTTAAAATTAATGGCTTGTCTGGATTATTTTCCATCTTTCATATCAGAGTTTAGCAAAAGAACATAATGGATTTTTTTTTTTTTTTAATGTTAGCAGGGTGGTTTCATGCTCACGCCTCAGGAATGGGATACAAGTAGGGACGGGCAGGCCTACACTGTCTGTACATGTTACACTATCCAGCTTTTCAGGAGCCCTGCTATCCCCCTGTGGGAGGGGGGTGTTTAGCAGTAGCTGTGTCAGCTGCTTGGAGCTGCTGGGCATGCTTGTGAGCCCACACCTATTTTAGCAGCGTTGACACAATTCTTATGAAGCTCCAGTAGTCATGTTTTAGGAATAGGAACTTGCAAATAGCTTTTTACTGGAAAACCGTGACTACTAAGCAGTAGCTTTGTGATACAAATGCAGAAAATACCTCTGTGCAAAAGACTTCTTGGAAGTTCATGCAAAAGATTGCAGAAGAGTTTTATTACCCATTACAAGACTATCAAACACGTTTGGCTCCAGGAGATAATTTCTGTTCTTCAATTCCACTTTAAACTGAGATATTCATTTGGGGTCTGACATGGAAAGTGGATTTCTGCTTTATTGAGCACATGTAGAGCATGAGGACACAGCCATAGGAGGGATAGCCTTTGGCTATTAAAACCCAAGTCTACTTAGCATGTTTGTTTGGCTTTGCTAAGGCTATATACAATAGTTTTCTCAGAGTATGTAACCTGAAGGGGCTTTCCTACATCATGCTGGCTACTGTTTTGATTTGGAAGGAATAGAAACATCAACATGCCTTCTAATTTCCTCTGCTCTGGTTTTCTTTAATATAATTAGCTGACTCAGTAGTAGAAGATAGGGTCATTAGCAGCAACTCCATTCTTTGTCTTGACATGTTAGCTGTCCATTTTTCTTCAAAATTATCCTTAAAAATCCAGTTCATTTTAAACTATATTATAAGAGCACATTCAAATTTGTGCCTTTCTTTCTTGTTTCTGCATTGGTGCTCCATTTGAGTCCAGAGAGACTCAGGTGGTGACTACTTTTGTGCAAGACATTGTTCTCTCGGAGACCTGTGATATCATTTACATACAAGGGAGGAATAAGTACGTATTTACATACACAAAGAGGGAAGTATGGGGTAGATTCTTAAAAAAGCCTATGGGTTCAGAAATGATTGGCTCCAATTCCTAAAGCCTCACCAAATGAGGTGAATGAATAATTAAGTAATGGCAATATATGAGAAACACCTGGAAATTAACTCCAGTCTACATCAAAGTAATCAGGCTTTTTCTACCTAATTTTGCTTATTGATCCCTGCAACTGCACCCAGTGTTTTGGGGAACGGATTTCTTTTCCAATCAGATTTTATTTTCTGTGTATATTTTTCATTGCTTTTTCTTTAACAACCAAAAAGCACCTGAAAGATTAAAGAGAAAATACCAGTCAGGACTTGTCAAATACCTTTTCCATTCTGTCAGATGTTTTATGAACTGAACTATCTACGTAACTAAATTAATTTTCATTATAAATACAGCAGTTGTGTTTACCTGGGAAATACTGTGGTTAAAAATGACTCATGTATACCTTACAGAACTATTCCACAGTGAACACTTATTTTCCATATAACATAAATCCCAAAGGGAGAGTTCCCACTTCAGTCTCTGACCAGAATTTCAGACAGATTGTCTGTTTCAAAATCAGAAACCATTTGATTCCATCATTTTTTTAGAATATTTATTTTTTTAATAACAGCCACCTTATAGTGGAGTTTCTGGACTCTTTGGCATCACCTTATTTTGAAGATACTCTGCATAGTGCTGTCTGTATGCTGTAAATTAAAGAATGCCTGCTTGTTTCAATTCTGTTATAGAACTTAAGTGCAAGTACAGGGTGCATTTACTCAGAGAAAAAATTATAAAGAAAATTTCAGTCTGAATTGGAAGCTTGGAGTGTGGTGTTTTTCGAAATTGATGTAAATTGATGCATAATAGTTGTCAGAAGTAAGGTCAGAACCTGGCTATCTTGCTTCATTTCTCACCTCTGATAGAGAAGTCCAGAATGCCTATACCTGTGTATTTATGGATTTTTTTAATTACTAAGGCTTTTATTCTGCATTATGGAAGCTTACATTGTCTTGCATTGAAAACTGTGGTGACTATTGTTAATTTCCTGCTCTTATCTACATAAAACATTGATTTTGCAAGCAATGATCCTCTTGCAACATAGGAAAAACAACCAGACCCTTGGTAACTATCTTCTTACTTTTTTTTCCACCATGACAAATATAGTGCAGATTTACAGTGCTATTTTACTGACTGATTAAAGCAAATGTTTTCCTAAGAATTACATTTTGTCCTATCCTGGCAGCTACTGCCCTTGTTCTTTAGTCTCTTCTTATAAATTAAGGTAGCATTTAGTCTTCATTAGATAAATAATATAATCTGTGATCTGCAGAGTTGGAATCATATGTGGCTGTACTGAACTTCTACAGTACTTTTCACCTAAAACAAAGTCAAAGCTAGGATTTTTGCAAGATCTGTAACATGATGCTTATGAAGGCTTTTCTCAAAACTGTGGTGGGAATCTCCCTAGGAATTGCAATGTGAGTGAGGAAGAGACAGGCTAGAAGTAAGGTAAATAGATGTCAATATATATGCTTACATAGCTAATGGTTAAACAAAGAAATTGATAACAAGTAACTTAGAAAGAACGTGTATAGTTGCAATTTGCTATGATATCTAAGGTATAAATGCAGAAATAGTGACAATCTAATGGAACTCTGACGGTCATTTGTCCCCATGTCCTTTAGTCTTTCAAAGTTGCCTCCTTGTTTTGCAAAAGCTGAGAGGAGGAACTGAGACACAACTGCTGTTGTGAAGGAACTGCTGATGAAGTGAAGGATGGTGTTGTGTGGTGGGAGGAGAGGGCTGTTCTCTACCCTTGGTCTGGGCAAGGTCTGTCCATGTCTGCTGAGATAGTGCCTTAAGCACTGTCCTTCTGCAGGTCTAGTAGAGATGCCAGTGAATCTCTTGTAAGGAAAAGATGGGAATGACTGACTATCCACCTCTTCCTAAAGTGTGTTGCATGCAGCAATTGATGCAGTCCATAATGTGGATTCTTGCAATGCCTTCTTGCTACCACAATTAGGTTTTTTTCCTGTGAGTTATGTAGGGAGATGTAAATTACCTCTGTCGTACATATTTTTATTAGAACAGCTGTCATGTTTCAACTTTTTTCATCCAAAAATAAATATTTTACTTGAGCATCTGGATAAAACTGCTTTTCAGACTTCCCAGACATCCTCTAATTTTATTCCAGCAGTAGCAAGAGGAAGTATTCTCTTACTCTTCTTCACAGATTTGTAGAATGCAGGTATCAGGCAGGTATGTGATAATGAGTTACAGTAGTCTGACTCCAACATTGCTGATAGTTTGGTACAATTAAGTCAGGCTTAATCTTAAAATAGGCCTAAATCCTGAATAAATATAGCATTAGGATTGCAACGAATAATTCCTGCTTTTTAAAAACAGTAATTGAATGCACAAATATTAAAGGCAAACCACATGGGGGCCCAGTACGTAAGATTTCTAATCTACTTACCAGGATCATTTTATATGGCTAGATTCAATTAAAAAAGATAAATACATTCAGTTTTCTCAGTGGAGAACGTGTACATACTTTATATTCAATCTAACTCATAGGGTGTAATTTTAAGCATTCACCATGGCAGTGATTTGAATTTTTTTTGACCCTCCCCAAAATGAATTTATTGCATTAATAACAGTTGTAGAAGACTGTCAAATCTTACGAGGCAGTTTGACATTTTTCAGTCTAAGGTGTCTGCCCTCCTCTGTATTTGCATCCTTTGCCAGGGCTGAAGAGAAATGTGTATTTCTGCCTTCCTTCTCTCATCCCCAGATTCCTGCACTTACTTAAGCTGCTGGTGAAGGGCTGGGAAGGTGGGGTTAGCAATGTTCTGAAAGAGCAGCTGCTGCAAGACACTCAGAGCTCATCAGTCAATGTCCAGAAATTTGTACAGAATGTTTGCTTGTCATGACCTGTCTGGCAATTGGGTTAGATTTGAGTCCAGGAGATGGTAAGAAGGTTCCCAAAACTTTCATACAGATTTAGATTATAGGTTGTTTGCCTGATCTGGGTTGGTGCTCTGGTCTAAAGTGGAAACTTATTTGCAAAACTTCTCTCTGATTACCCATTTGTCTATAATGAATGAGTAGAGTGAGACCATGCTAATAATCATCTAGGACTGCCAATACTAAGGCACTGAGGAACTATTTAACATGATGATGTTATTTAGACTGTAGCTTTGTCTGACCTGTTGTTAGGATTGGATCAAGTGATATGTATTCCTAAAGCCAGAAGCTAGATGACTGAGCAACATTTCCTGAGATGGTTGTAATTTATGCAAGGAACTAACCATATATGGTGGTTTGTTATCAGCATAGCAAAAACTGACCAGAAAAGTTTGGTGTAAATCTCAGCTTAAATTTTGTGTGTCATTTATGAAGGTCATTGTGCCCGAGGCTCCTTATTTTCCACTTAATCGACTACCACTCCCATGGCCCAGTTGCATTTCAGCAAATATCGTTTCAGTGTGCTGTGACACACCCAGTGAATTTGCACAATGTGTGCTTGAAGGAAGCCCTGATCTTTTTATATGTGAGGACAATGATTCAAGTGTTTAAAATTATCTGAATGTTCTGCATATCAATTCAGCATTGTTGTAATGCCTGAGTCTTTCTAAATGTGAAATTAGTAGATTTAAGACCCAGAGCTCCCCTAGAGTGTCCCCATAGATAGATTGTAGGTCACAATAACATGAGACAACCTAATTACCATAGTCATTGAAGGGAGTGAATGCACAGTAGGCACTGGATTATGAATGCTCAGTTCCAAGGAATCCATTGCCTGAATAGTTGCTGCTGGGTCTTTTGCAGGCATGTAGGGGTTTTTATCTGTTTAGGAACAAATTTGTTGTACAACCGTTGTGACAATATTATTACTTTAAAGTATTTGCAAAGCTGTGAAAAATTAATCAGCAAATACAAAATATATATGTGCAAATGCCTAGGGGTTGTTTTTTTTTTTTTTTTTTTTTTTTTGTTTGGTTTTTTTTTTTTTTCACGCTGGATCGGGGCAGGCAGTGGGGGTGTGTGTGTGGTGGAATCTGCTGATTCTAGTTTAGATTGTCATGCCTGACTCCCCTGTCCCATTTACATTTGGCTTTTGTATTCTAGATGACATTGCAAATGTGGGGATGATGCCAGTCAAAAAATTAGCAAAACTTAAGGACTTTAGATTTTAACTGCATAGCTGAAGACTTGTTTTCTTCTTATTTTTAAAGATTTTTTTGTTTGTTAATTAATGAAAGTAGCCACAACACTGTTTCCATTGTTAAAAGAATGGGATCCTGCTTCGGGCTGGGGAACAGGCACCTTTCTGTCTTCAAAAACAGTACCCAGGTTCAGTTAGAGAACTGGAGTTCAGTGTAGTTGCTCTCTAGAAATGTTGTTGTGTTCTCTGTTTATAGTCTACTTTACTGATTTCTAAAACTGGACTTAGCACTATCTTACTCTCCAATTATAACTGATATCGCAGTGCTCATTCTCCTCTTTATTTTAAAGCTTAAAAATTTAGAAACTCATGGGCAGATTCTTCTTGGCAGCACCCAAGTCAGATGGCCCACATCCTTTCTACTATACATCCAAGCATTCTTCTTGTCACAACATAAGCATGTATGTGAGCTCTTCCAACTCATCTTCAGAAGGACCAATTTATGCCATCTGGAGAGAGGCTTAAGTGAAAGGAGAATAAAGCAGATTTTTGTGTCACTGTATTGAGTGCAAATCTTCCATATAGATGGTGTCCTAGAGAGTTTAAGTGTAAGTCTCCATCCACACTTGTTCCCCTGTAGCTCCGGCAGCTGAGTTGGGCAGGTTTGGCAGTAAGCTTTTTTATGAAAAACCTAACACTTTGAAAGTTTCATCTTAAATTGGTTTGGTTACAGAACTGACTGGGACAAGCAGCTGGAAATGTTGATTTTGTTCTCTCATCTACCATTTCACCCCTTTCAAATACTGCATTGGAATAGTTACACAGAGGCTGGTCTAAGTACCTGCACTTTTGTAGGTCACAAAATAACAACAGCCTTGAATGACAGAATTTAGTTCCAAATATCACTGTTCAGTGTTGTGACCTGGTTCACTTCTACAGCAGGACAAGGGCAGCCTACCTACACTTACCAAATGGAAATGGTTTCCACATTATATTTACTGTTCAGTTTAAGATCAGAAGCTGTGCCCAGAAGTTAAGTGAATTGGGAATGCCAGTTCTGCTAGCTCCCCAAATATTTTTTATGGCAAAGCTTAGAGTGTTTTAAAGATGGCTTGAGCTCTAAAAGAATGAATCCAGGAGAAATATATGTGGACTGCAGTTTGTTTTATTTGTTGTGGTTTTGTTTTTTTAAAAATATAATTATAGAAAACTGCACCCTAATAAATAATCTACTCTTAAAGCAATGAAAAGATTCTATTTAATGCTGTTATTTTAAAAATAATAACCTGATTTACTAGTTAGTAGCATTTTAACTCCTAGTGTTAATTATCATTTTATTGAGGGGACAATCTTCAGATAAATGATTTTGTTAGTGTAAGAATTTATTTATTCAAAAATAGAATTAACACATATAGTACAGTAACACTGCGGGGATGGAATGTCTTCAGTATATACAGGTGCTTAAATATGCAGACAGATAAAAATGTAAATTTTAAAATTTGCCTGATTATTTGAGCATCTAACTTTGATTTTAAAATTACCTTGTTTTCCGTGGTAATTAAGTTCTTTCCCTGTTTCAGTCCCCCCAAAAATCTCCAATGAATGTGTCAGCTTATTTAGGCACATAAAGATCCTTGAAAATACCATTTTTTCCGAGGACATATCTTCAAAAGGAAGCAAAGCTATCGCTTATGGTATGTTTCCCATCATGAGTCTTATTGAATTGATTTTTGAATACATCTTCACAGGTTGTGGCAAGAGTGCTAGAAATAATTTTGTTCCATTACAGAATTTTTCCACATCAACTACATTTAATGTTTCACATCTGTGCGATAAAAAGATCAATTCCTCAAACTAGAAAGAAAAGAAAGAAAGAAATCAAAATGTGTATTTCAGGACTTCAAGGGAGATCTCTTTATTTTTTTAGACTGCTGAGCTACAAAACTGCATCTGGTCTGTAAGGCTGGGAGGATATTTGAGGCAGGGAATGAAGTAGGAATCTTTTCATCCTGAAGGCAGCACTTCATGTGGTAGTAGGTAGTGCCCCTGTATCAGTGGGTGAGGGCCTGAGCTGGTTTTCCAAGGGCTCTGCAAAACAAGATGGGCTCAGCCCAACCCTTGGGGACAAAGCTGTCATTATTTGATGGAGATTTAATGGTGCTTTATGAAATGAAAGTTGTGGAGGCCTGCATGGCTGTAGTCTTTGCTTTCACTGCGTGTTAACCACAGGGTGAGTAATTGAATGCTCATCCATGTGTGATCATCTGCACTGCCACAGGCTCATTATCAGCATTAATGTGCTGAAGTCACCCAAGATTCCCTAATGGTGCTGTATGTGGCCATTGCAAGAAATGCTGCTTTGTTGTTGTCCTAAGATACCAGACAGCAGTTCCCAGTAGCTGTTAGAAAATCTCAGTTTATAGAACTATTATAATTCCTTTCTGTACTCGTAAAGCTGCAAGCCAGAATCTAAAATCTGCCAAAAACTTGCATGCTTGTGTGACCCAGCAGCTGCCTGTTGGTTGGATGCTGTGGCTCTAATTTTATTTTATTTAGGCAGAGGGCTGGGTGCAGTTGGTTAAGCATTGCATAGAATGAGACTATAGAGAAAGAGCAGAGGAATAAAAACCAGAATACTTCATGTGTTATCTCAGGTCTGTGGAAGAGTGGCATCTGGGGGCTTCATATTGTATCCTGACATCAGGAGGTTATTCCATTTCTACTGCATTTTTTCAGAGTTTTCCATGAAACTCCAAGAACTGTTCCTGCTTTGTCCCATGGTGCTAGCAAAGGTGTCTAAGTGGGTGAACAGACCTAGTATCAGCAGTGAAAACCAGTAGAAGACAAAATGTATGAGGTAAAGTGTGGGGCTGCCATGGGGAGAGGCCGCCACTCCCATCTCTGTGAGGACAGGTTGTGTAGAAGGTACCCTCGGGAGTTAAGAAAAACTTTTACTGATGTTTTCTATTGTGTTCTGGATCTCTGCAAAAACCAATCATACTTGCTAATGCACTACTCTGGGCAATCAGTGATTTCTGAGATCAACTGACCCACTTTGCTGAGCAATTTCTTGAATGTCCCCATTGCATCACTCCTCGATACCATGTTGGAGATCCTGTGACATAATTCCTACACCACCAGTTTCCTGCCAGTGGCATTTTTATCCTTGTGGCCCATGCCACTCCTTAAAAAGGCTATTCATCTCTCCCAGAAGCACCCATAAATGTACTCTGCTAAATGCAGTAGTGGGAGGAAGGAGAGACTTTGCAGCTGGAATGGGAATTGGAAATTCAGAACATGTCTTCTTCTGCTGTCCAGGGGAGCACTGGCTGCTGAAAGGGGATTGATCCATGTCAGAGGTGAAAAAGAGGATGGAGAAGACATACCAACTTTTTTTACATATTTACACATTTATTTGGAAAGATGGGGAAAAAAATGTTAGCAACTATTTTAGACAGCTTTTTTGGGTAAATGACAAAGCATTTTGGTATGCAGGAAACAACTGCTTCCCCTCTAAAGTTTTTTCGGCACTTGAAAGGAAACAAGCTACTCCAAAACTCTAAAGAGGAAAGCTGTTACAGAGACTGATTATTCGCCCTCTAAAGCTTTTTACAAGTTTCTCTTGCATCAGACAGAATGGTGATCCTTCTACATCCCAGCAATATTACTGTGTTTCATTTGCAACAGATAACCTCCATGTGAAAATGGACAGTACTGGAGCTTTATAAAATTAATATATGCTTCCAAGAACATTGTATGTGGAATATTTCACGTAATTCAGTCCTCAAAATAGCTAATAAAATGACAAAATAATGAAGAATATTTATTGCAGTTTCATGAGGGCACTTGAAACTCCACTTATGCTTCAGAAAACAGGGAATATTTTTAGAACATTGTTGTTCTGTTTTAGAAACAGTTTTCCTCTAAATCATTATTAGGTTGAGGGGCTTGGTTGTTTGTCTGTTGGTTTACAAGGACCCTTAGCTTAGATGCATGTTTAATGCATGTGTAGTGTGATGATTGTGGTTATGTGCATGTTCTCACAGCCAGATTGCTATATTCATGCAAACCCTTCCTGGCCTCAGAGATGGTCTGTGCAAACTTAGGAAGGAGGCTTTTTGTAAGTCAACTGTTCAGAGACTTCTCTAATGCAGAAAGAAGGGGGTCAGAATATCAAGTATGATGTTGTATTTATTGAGTAGGACTGGAGGACAGAGATGCAAAAACCTAAGGGGTTAAAGGGTGAGGCACTGCTGTGCAAGTGCAATTTCCTTTATATGTAACAGGATGGTTTGAACAGCAAGAAATTTCATTTTGTCAAATTCTCATACTGCCTAGTTTCACATCTTGCTGTGGCTGTAACATGGACCTTGCTAAGTCAGCAGGAATTGTATGCCTGGATGGGGTAGCCCTGCCCTGGAATCAGTGATTGAACAGATGGCTGGAAATAGATCAGTTTGAGGGCTGAATTTGGCCTTTTAAAGAAGTCAAAGCAGAGGCATTTGGTTTCACCCTTGTATTTATAAATAGCTTTCTAATAGTGCAGCACAGTTTGACCGTGCAGTCCAGGGTCGGTAGGGATTGCCAGCATGCTTTTACCAGCTGTCAGTGCTGGTAGCAACTGTGGGGTCCAGGCTGGAGCACCCAATTCCTGCAAATTCCCCCTCCCTAGCTGGTGTAGCAGTTCCTCTGCTCAGAAGAGACTGCTGTCACCTCCTAGAAACAAACAGGGCACTTAGCAACGAGGATGGGATTTGAGAAATGGCAGCTCTTACTTGGCTTTCACTTTCCAGGCATCAAGGCTGCTCAGTCTTGTCCGTACTGCTCTCCTTTTCCTTTATCCCCTGTCCACACCCCTTTGCAGACAACGAACTCAGCATTTGAACTGGTTTCTGCCCCACTGTTCTCCTTCTGCCTTCCAGTACTTGGGGTACGTGGTGAGCAGCCATGGTTCCAAAAGCCCCAAACTCTTGTGCTGGCATTGGAACAAAACCAGGTGTTTTCACATGTGCATTGCTTTCATATAGGAGGAAAGGCAAGTGTTGGACACCCTGACCCAAAGGCACAGGGTAGAGAAGGTCAGCAACATGCTGTTAGTATGTACTGATGGTGGGGTGAATGCTGAGAGAAATTTCATGATGCAGTTATGCAGGGGACTTCTGCACCTGCGGAGTCAGTCTCTACTTCTCTCCTGGATTTAACTCACTCAGAGGCAAGAGGTGTCTTCAGGAGAGTCCCCAGCCCTTCTGCCACCCCAGAGAGGCACAGACAAGGAAGAAATCTTCAATTACACTAGTGAAAAAAGTGAAAATTCCCAGTAATTACAGCAGTTAAAGAGAGGAAAAGCAAGAGCTGGTGATCCCCTTTAGGAAGGAGTGTTTGTGTGGGAGGATGCAGAGCAGCTGCAAAGAAGAGGTTTCTCATATGATAAAGGGTCTGGTGACACTCTAAATACGAGGGGTGAAAAGACCTTGTTTTCACAGTTTGCTAGGAGAAAATGACAGTGTGGAAACCTCACCACTGCCTGTGATTAGGGGGTGATGCCTGTATATGATGTTAAGAAGCACAAAGAGGAGAAATGGTTGCAAGTCATCTCCCTTGTTCTTTCTTCACTGACTGCCAGCTGGTGTCTTAGCTTTATTTTTCAGTCATTCTGCTTAATTTATTTCATTAGTTTTGTTAGCCAAGTCAGGAGAGTGTTCTTTTTTCAAGCATAGTTATGCAGAGAAGATCTGAGGTAGTCTGTTCTGGTTGTTCATGGCCTGGTGGGCTGTTGGTGTATTTTCTTTAATCTGTATTTGTGACTTTTAAATATTAAGAGTCTAAGAATAAACAGAATGAAAATTAGCTTCAGTGTGTTTCTCTTTTTTTTTTTTTTTTTTTTTCTTGTATAAAAATTGAAGCCCTATGTAGCCCTAATTCACAGCAGTCAAAATAATGTGCTGCTTTATACTTTACAATTCATTTTTATGACGTGAAAAATTTTGTTCTAATTTATGCCTCTCAGAATGATAAAAGGGTTTTATTTATTAGAGCTCTCATTCTCACTGCAGGTGAAATTATGCCCTTTAAACTAAAAGTGAGAATGAGATATAATTTCTGAAAAATTCAGTTCTTACTTTACAGTGGCATTTGGGATGCTCAAAGTATTCCTGTGTTATCAGGACAGAAAACTAAGGAAACAATATGCCAAGATCACTTATTTATCACAATAGAAGGTGATTTTTTTTTTTTTTTTTTTTTTTTTTTTTTTTTTTTTTTTTTTTTGGTATAATGTCAGTTCTTTTTAAAAGATCTTCAAATGCATTACCGACTTTCAAATGAAGTTTTGGAAAGCAAAGGACAATTATTCAGACACTATTCTAGAGAACAGATGACAAAAATGCAAAAATATTGTACTACTGTAAATCCAAACTCAGTCAGATAACAGAATTCAGTAAGGTTATATCAGAGAGACAGAAGGATGAATTGGGTTCTGATCAAAGAATTGTTCTATAATTGATGAGTGTAGGCATCTGTTGTAATCCTAAAATAATGGGCCATCACTAACAGGTTAACATTTGAAGGGAGTTCATTGTAGTGTCTGTGGAATAATAGTTATAATTTAATCCTGCAGTTTCTGAGGCATAAGTATTTGCAGTTGCAACTGAGCAGTGGAGAACCAGGGCCCCTTTCATCCTTAGGTGATAAGCATATTTGGCTCCTGCAGCCTTCTGCTCTGAAAAGGAGCCTGCATAGTTCAAATATCAAAGGGCCAGCACTCTGCTCTGTTCAGAGGAGGTCATTCTGAACTTCACTCATATCTGAAGAGTAACAATGGATATTAAGGAAATAAAGATAAATAACTGTATGTGGCCGAGCAAAAGAAAGATAGTAGCATAAACCAAAGTCCCAACTGAAAATGCTTTGAAATCCTAATTTCTGGTTACCTGCACATCCCCATAGGCTGCATCCCACAGTTACAGAAGTGGCAGTTACACAAGAGACAGAAAAGGTGACAGCAGAGTGGTAGTGTTGTGCTAGCTGAGGTATCCACACGTAGTGACACTGAACACCTGCTTTGCACATTTTCCCACCAGACTGGTCTTCTGGGAAAGAGCAGTGAGAGGAAAGGGAGACACAACTGAGTATTTTCTGTGTTAATGTAAGTACCACTCAAAAGATACGATGGACACTGTGCAGGATTTGAGATTGTGTCTATATCATTCAGCACGTCAAACTATTTATCTGAAAGGGGTGTTAAGGACCACGTCATCCAGAAGTCAGGCATTGTCAGGCATCCACAGGCCTTGCCTGAGAGCTCTGAAGGTTTCATTTTGAACGTTTGTTTTAAATAAGAAAATGTATAAATTCCAATATTTAGGAGATGACTAGGCCCTCAGTTTTGATGTCTTTATTCATAAGTCTAATTATATTTCAATGATTGTTTCCTTTACAATTATTAGTACTCCTATTAGTATTTACTAATAAAGTCAGCATATGTGTATCTCCAAGAGTAGGGCTTAAATATCACTAAATTATTTATTTCTCTTTCCAACTGTCCTCTCATTTTTCAAGTTAAATAACAGAATTACTAGAAAAAAGTAAAATACTCAAGATAGTAAGTTTTATAATAAGAGTCACACCAGTTACTGCTTTATTAAGAGAAAAAGGAAAGAAGGGAGGCAATAGGAGTAGGAGGGAAACTTAGCTAATGATTCAAAACCCTATTCTCTCACTGCCAGAATTTCATTCTTGCCAAATATACCCTTTTTAATTTTGACAAATGAAATACTGCAACAGGTTTTAGAAAGCCAGGGTGGCTGTGTATTCTCTTTCAAGAAAGGAGGTCATATTTTTCAGAAGTTCTAGAACAGCAGTTTTCGGAAAAATAAAATATTTGAAGTAAGTAGTGAAAAAAACCCCAAACTTTTAAAAGTAGTACTTTCTGTTGCCTCTGTTCTAACTAATCTTTCTTGTTATTCTTTAGGAACATACAAGCGTCCTGTCTGTTTAGATCCACTCTTATTTCCAGTAGTAATTTGTGGAAAAATCTTCAGGTTTTCTACAGTTAAAGACTATTTTCTGAGCTATAGATTTTAAGACAAAGTCTCTATATATTTTTATACCTTTGAATAATGATTTTTCATTCTGCGTAATGTATTTTTGAATGCTGTGAAGTTTAAAAGGGTTAAATATTCAGTGTATGGAAAAGCAGTAAGTTGCAAATAAGTGGAGCTGTGCTGTTTAAAATACAAATTCCTTTGTTGGATGTGGTTTCTAAATGTTATGGATTAGATTACATGCCATAGTAATTGCATAGTATGGATTATAATGAGAAGTATGTTGACTACTAGATAACAACACACTGGAACTTCAGGTGATAAGTGCCATCCCTTTTGGTGCAAGGAAAATACCTGCCTAGTCTTAGGAAAAGCATAGACCACTACCTGCTTATGTAGAGCTAAATGTGTGCTGTGAAACCCTCTCTCTTGTGGTGGCAGAGGTTGATCCATTGGAAGGTTATTGCTCAGCCAGGAGACTACAATCTTCTACACAGTTTGTAAGCAGGATAATATGGAACTGCCAAGAGTTTTATATCCATGAATGTGCATTCATATGAATAACACCTAAGGTTATGTCTCTCTAATGAAGGCATGTGGAGACAAGGCACACAAATATTTAGGTGTTGGCTTACTGTGGTCATGCAGCTTCTTCAACATGAAAGAGACAGGTCGTCTTGTAAAATATTTGAGAAGTGCTTTTGTTCTAAGTCACTTTGTGAATAAGAAAAAACCAAGTAAGCATACAGGGGCAGTCCAGATTGACGTCATGAAATAAGAAACAGCATGACAGTAGAATACAGCATAGGAAACCACGGAGCATTCAGAAAATTAGTGCTGCTTGAAAAATGGCTCCCTTTTACTGATGCTGTTGTTGGAAGTTGATCACGAGCCCAAGAAAACTATAGACTTTAATGGATTCTTGCTTTCTAAAAGGATTCTTATGCTGCCAGTTGAATTGTAACAATGAGTCAGTTGCTACCAGCAGCCTGCCTGGAAATAGTAGATGCATTTGGCAGCATTTATACTAGGGAGACTTACAGCCTGCTGGTAACTTGAGGGGCAAGGGGAGGAGGAAACACTCGTAACCTTCAGAAGGGCAGACATGACTTCTGGGTTCATGTTGCTCCTTCAGTTTCTGAGATCACAGCTTGATAAGACTGGGGATAAGGAACAGATAGCAGCCTACCTTTTTTTTAAGGCTCTGCTTTGGCAATTAAACGTGTTCTAACAGATATAATTGCATAATTATGAGCATGGAAATAAAGAATCTCTGTGTGTTCATTCTATTTCCTCAGTACATCATCATTGATGATGTACTTAATTGTGAGTTTTATATGGATTTACTACTGTCCTTGAGATTTGAATGAGATCATTTATGAAATTTCTGAACTCCCCCAAATAGAGTCTTAACTGTTTTTTACCATGTACCAGAGGAGTAAAGAAGAGTACGTTTGAGAAAGTTTGAAATAGGGTCTTTGGGAGGAACTACAGAAACTAAGCTGACTTTTAATCCAGGAACATAATGGCATTTGTAATGAGAGTAGTATTAGTGGAAACATGGAAAAATGGAGTTTGAAAAGGGACATCATGCCTCTTGGAATTCTTTCAAGCAGGCAATGCATGAACCTGTACATAAAAAGATGAGTCAGTTGTCACAATCACCCTGGATTTTTCAAGTTGCTTTGAGCCTTCAAGCTCTTAAACTAGTATGCAATGAAGGGAAGATCCTTTTATAGATTAAGATATGGCTGAAGAAAATAGGGGGAATTCATATTTCTCACAGAGAGAAATCCCGAGGGTATTTATGCCATTTGCTGTGTTTGAAAACCTAAGAAAGGATGTGAGCATCAGGGAGCTAGCTGCCTCTATACATTTTTGGTGGGTCAAAATTAAAGCTGGTTCCAAAGAAAAGTTTTTATATAAATGACTGAGAGATAAAATAGCAAGACTAAGGTTCATACTGTACAAAGAAACTTGCTTCAGTTGAAAAATGGGCTTTGTTACTAACTTGTTCCATTAATGATCTTGGTCTCCCTATGGTAAGTCTGCCATCATCTCAATGGTTAGTAGCAATCAGAAAGGGAATTAGTAAATTAGGAATTACAAATGGAATACCATATGAAGCAGGACATATAATTAAGTTACTGCTCTAAATCCATGTCTTTGCTTTATCTTGAATGTTTTGTGATATTCTGACAATTCTGTCTCAAAAGGCATAGTAGAAAGCAGAAAGTAGAAAGTAGAAAATAGAAAGAATGCCAGAAGTGTTTAAAAACATTTAATGATATCTATTTGTGATACGAATTGGACAATGGGACTTCTGTGTAAGAAGAGATGATTGAAGCAGGATATGACAGAAGTTTATAAAATTATGAATAAGATGACTATGAAATGTTCATTTAAATCTGATTATAACAATAGTGGAGGAGGGGAGTTTGAAGCAGAAAGTCTCTTTTCACAGTGTACAATTTATTTGCATGTCTTGTTTCCACTGTGCTATAGAGGTCAATAATATAATTATAAATACAAATTGGGTTATATAAATTAGAAACTGTCAATAAATACAGTGGTCTGGATGAACCCAAACAAGATCTGTAATCTGCAGAGCACCAGCAGTAAAGGTTCACTCTATTACACTGCAATGTGAATACTATTGACAGCTCTTAGGAAGAATTTTGAGCTATCTGAACTTTTTAATGAATTAATATGTCTGTTATTTAATAAAATTAAAACTGTAATTATATAATTATGACTTTTGGGGAAGGAGCAAAGTTGCAGTGGCTGAACCTCTAATAGGGTCCTATTGAGAATTTTTCTCAATATTTGTCTATTAAGAAAAGTGAGTATTTGCCATGCCATTTCAATAAATCACAGCTCAGACTTTGAACTTCACAAATTTCAAGATTTGGAGAAAGCCAAGAGTCCATCTGTGAGTCTCTAAAACATTGCAGTGCTCCTGTGGTTGCACCTCTAGAACGGCATTGGCTGTGCAGTGATGTTAATGAGACCTCCCTCTCTGTGGCTACCTCGTCAATGCCTCCACAGCAGGAAAATCCCTGCAGAGGATGATTTGTGCTAAAGGTAAGGCAGCCTCTCACTTTTTTGGGGTTAATCCAGAGGCCTTTATTAGTGTCTTCACAGGCCATGCCCTGTCTTACTCAAAGGATCTTGATCTTTGGGATAAAAATAAGAAATGTTGCAACAAGGAGAACCAATGTCTTCCCCCTCTTGTGAATAGACTGTGGAGGATGTATGTGGGCATATGTTCTAATCTTGATTTACAAGTCAGAGAAAATATCATACTGCAGCTTTGTTGAAACTTGTCTTGCAAGATACTAAAAGCTGCTGTTGACTAATAATAATGAAAAAAGATAAAAAACTCTGGCTAGGTATTAACCTTATACAAACCAGAGTAAAACATTCCTTGTAGTGAGAACTGGAAGTCTTGTGTTTTGTGATGCCAGAATAATACAGCTTGACACTTAGATATTTTTATTTTTTTTCCCTGACTCAAAATGCCTTTAAAGTAAAAAATTACAGAAGTGGTTATCTGAAAATTTTTTGTCTAGGACAATATTTGTTACACTAAGTATTTCTTTTAAATTTTTTTGTTCTTTACTCCCCCGTCCCCTCCCAGCAGTGTCATTGCAGGAAAGTTTTTTTATTGCTCCTACAAATTATTAGGAAAAGAAAAAAAAAATCTTTTCAAAAGAATGTTATGTTTGTTCTACACTGGAGCCTGACTAGAGGTGATTATTTCTGTTGAATGTGTTCACACGGAGTTTTAGGTTCTGCTGATACAACTCTTAGCTTATACTGGTCTGACATAATAGTGCTTCCAGTCTTCAGGTGTTTCAGCTCCATGTTATTATATCACTATATTATTATGATGATATTGCAAACAGCTTGCCAGCAACTATTCCATAATGTCACTGACATAGCCAAGTCTGGCTACATTTTGGAGCTCTGGAGGTGTGAGTCACAATGTTTGGACTTCTAACTTTTGCAGTGTTTGAAAATACTTCTCCTGCAAGTGCCCTGTTATGAGAATTGCAGTGTGGGCCTATACAAGGCCAAGGTATACACATTCTGCAGGAATGAAGGTATTCAGATGTTCCAGAAGGGATGAGGAAGTGTTGAATAAAGAAAAATGCCAGGAAATGTGACAAGGCTCATGGCAGCCTTGTCAGTGCTGCTGTTCCTTTGCAGAGCACAGCCCCAGACTCTCTGGGGCACACCAGCAACATTCAGCTGACAGTGTGTTCCCATGCCCCTTAGGAAAAAGCACCTTTGGCCAGCAAAACAAGGGAAAATGTCTGAGGGATTCACAAAGTAGGTCTGTTGTAGTGGCAGATACTTACATGCTTAAAGCACTGGAATACAGGCTCATTGCTGCAAATGTAAACACATATACATACATATATAGCCATGGTCAGAGTGTTTTTAGCTACCCAAGTTATTTCAATACATTGTGTGATGTTATCCACAAAAGATGAAAGAATTCAGATACTTCACAAATGAAGTGTGTGTTAAAATAACTCTCAGTGGACAGTGGTATGCTGCTTCTTTTTTTCCATTGTACCTCAAATAGCAATGGGCTACTGGTAGATAGGAAGCAGGGCACTGTAGTGGAAAGTAGTAGATCATTTAGATGCTAAGAAGTGCAAAGTGAATACACTGAAACTATGCAGCATTCCCTATCATAAACAGTGGCAAAAAGCCACTGATCAAATTGAAGTAAATCACAAATACCTCTTCTATTATGATGAACACAAAATTGGAATAAATCTATATATCCAGTAATACTAAGCATATATCAACAAATTTATGGAAAAGTAGTGCTGTTGCAAAGCAATGTGGCATTTTGATATTAACTGAACAACATGATAGGACTATTCTTTCAAATAAAATTCAGATTTTACTGTCTACAGTAGAGTATTGTTATGTTCCTCCTTTACCACCAAGATTTGGTTTCTAGATAGGGACAGTCTGTTACCTACGAGTCTAGGGAAGCCTAATTAATTGACTTAGATATTAATTCCTGTGCCTGATCCATACTTGGACTTCCGCATGCAAGCTATGCTTAATGGTTATACATGTCTGAAGATTGACTACCTCTCATTACAGCTTCCTTTTCAGACACCAAACAGATTGCTGCATGATGCAAATTTTCCTCATAAGATTGACGTCTTGATTCTTCCCTCTCAAAGCAGCTGTCATTTTGTTATCCTGAGGCTGATATAAATTTGGATTGCAGAACACAGGATCCAAAGGCTTGCAGTCACTGCTGCCAGGCACAGGCTTGTACCATGACCTGATTCCACCACATTGTGATTGTCCTGCCACATGCAGCTGGTCAGCAACTGCTTGTAACATCTGTTGATTGCTGTTTATTGTCTGCAGAACACTCATCTTTTCTAACTGCTGCACACCTGGTAGATCTGATAGTTGTTTATCCACAAATACAGACAAATCAGTTCTTTCTCACAATAATGATCAGTCAGCTCCCCTGGGGTGACAAAGGATTTGAAAACTGGTATTTTGAAGGTTGGAATGGAACAGACAGATCTTCTAGAGTCTTTAAATATGGAGTGAAAAATGAAGTAATGAAGTGGAACAGAAGGAATGATTTGATGCTGAACACATATTCTGATAAGTACAGCTGTGACTCACACTGCACTGCAAAAATTCCCAGACATGAAGAGTCAAAAAGTGTGATGAGGGACATTAGTGCTTACCTACAAGGTAGCATGCATTTTAGAAACGCAGTGTGTTACTCATTGGAAGGGAAATGTGCATATATACCTGTATCCCAGCCCAGCAGCTATTAGCTGTGCAGAAGTGACCTTGCAAATTTTCAGGTTTAGATAGGCTTTATTTTTTAATAAGGCACAGGAGGAAGGAGAATTCAGAAACCAGCTCTGGCTGTTGGTTCTGCTGCAGCTTCCCTCTGCAATACTGGGGCACTCTGTTGCCCTTAAATTGATTGTCAATATTTTCCACTTGGAAATGGAGATTTTCATGGTGCTATACACGACAGGGGAAATGAAAAGCAAAAATACTTTGAGGTAGTACTTTATGTGGAAAGCACTGTAGAATATCTGCCTTTTATTTTATTAATGTTAAGAACAGTTCCACAGTAAAATAGGTTAATGTACCTTTATTTGCAGTCAAGAAGCAAATTATCATACCTTGACCTACCTGACAATTAGGTTGCTCAGTTGCTTAAAAGTGGACCTTGATCCTTGAAGATGCTGATTGACTTTAGAAGCAGCTGAGTAACAGGAACTGATGCATTTATTTCACTCTGTGTGATCAGAAATTCACAGCAGGTTACTTGCTCGTATGCTAGAAAACAGTATTTGCCTGGTGTGTGCTAAAAACACACACCCACAAGTAAAGAAAGCAATACATGTGTGACATGCAGGAAATGATAGGAAAGGTACAGCCCTAGTGAAAACTGAGAGCACCTCTCCTGGACTCTGTAATTTTACCTTCCTCACTTGTTTGTGTTCCCAGATGTGTGGAATGAGCTTGGATAGGTTTGGGGTGTTGTCTTTGAGATTTGTGGTGTGAAAGCCAAGTAAACAAACAAGGCAGAGCACTCCCAGCACATCCACACAGGGACTGATGATTGCAGTTGAAGAAAATATATCTAGTTGTTATAATGTGTATTTTAGAATAATTCTTCTTATCACACAAAATAAGATTTGGCTTATTTAAATGTGATTACTATATGAAAGTTCCAAACCTTTTAGAACTCCCAGAAAAAAAATTTCCCCTGACAGAATTAAGTTGGAGAGCATGACCAATCAAGTGGTGGTCTGAAAATAAACATTAGAGCATTGCAGTGTACAGAAAAGTGGAAATCTGTTTGTGCCATAAATCTTTTACCAATTCATAATGTTATTGAAATAATAGTTTAAAACTCAAAGCATGAAATTTTGATTGCCTACAAGGCACAAGTTATTTCACCTTTTCCTATGAAGGTGCTTGAAATTTAGATGTATAGAAAGATGGGGAAATATAGTGAGAAAACAGAATACATAATGAATACAGAATTCAAAACTGCTTTTGAAACTTTTCCAATACTGTATAAAAATTTGCACTTTCATAATTAAATGAATGACCTTTCCTTCCTTGACCTAGATTTTAGTTGTTTGCAACAAATGAGCAAAGGAAAAAAATCACTTGAAGTCAGCAAAGCCAACACAGCAGCTTCTATAAAACCCTTTGCCAAACTGATTAGATTTGCAGTTCACTCACTAAGCCTGCCTGGCCAGGGCAGCATCATGCAATGAATCTTTTCATTGAATAAAACTGAAATCACAGACGAACTAAATTTTTTTTGTCTGAATACTTCTGTAGTGCTCGCTTAAACATGGTATTGTTTCTGATTAACTCATGTGTGAGCAGTCTTATTCTGAAAAAAAAAAACTTCCTGTTGAGCCTAATGTAGCTGTTTAATAATTAAACAGAAGCAGTTAATTGGAAATACTGCATATGCAGACAATCCTCAGTCTTTTTCCTTTGATGGCTATAAATGGTTTGAGTTTGGACAAAGAAGTAGTATTTTTAAAAATTCTTCCTTGGATAATACATTGTCTTAATTTGTTGATTTTAATTTCTTAATTTGTTTGACTAAATGAGAAAGTTAAAGTATCTGATAGTTTTTCATATAAAATGGTACAGGTAGATTGGCATGAGGGTAGAAGAATCTTTTGTTTCTATAGAAAACTTAAGAAGCTCCAGAAATTAAAGTTTGCATTGCCCAGCAGGGAACTTATGAAAACTGTAGTGTGTCCCCAGCCTCCACATAACTGCTATTCATATCCAGGCAAAGCAGAGAAGGAGAACAACCTGCTTTTCTTTCAGTCAGTAGCTCAGATCCTGAGTGGACTGGACCTTTATGGACTTCATTTAGGATTTTTTTTTTTTGAACAGCCTTTGCATAATTAACATTTTCATCATTGTTACTGAGTGTGTTAGCAAGTGGGACTTAATATAACAAAAGATTGAATTTGCTTTTAAATCATTATGGATTGATTCAAAAGACTATGATTAATTAAAACTATATATTCTCCAGAAAAGAAATAGTTTTAACTGGTGGTGATCCAAAAGAACTAGAAAAAAAATCCAGTGGTGCTCAAGTCTGCCTTGTCCAATTCTTTTTTCAAAAATCAGGATGTTAATCTAAAGAGAAAAGTGAGTGCATTAGATTTATTTAAAAAAAATTTTAAAAAGACAAATATTTTCTATTAGCAAAGAAAAAGTAAAGGCAGCAGAGGAAGCATCTTTCTGAGACTGTGAGCTTTAGACCTTAACCAGAAAAGCAGCCCCTGCTGGCTTTGTCTGGAGCCATCTGAAAACCATATTTAAACATGTCTTGAGCACAGGTCCTGTTGAATCAGCGGCAGACACAGTTTGGTTGGCACATGCAAATGTGGTGGCTCATACCAAAATAGTAGAATTTTTAAAGACAGTGGCTATAGAAAAATTTATTTTAAAAAGATGGATTTCTTTGCACGGTTCCTGTGAATCACTGGAAGTCTCTGTGCAGTCTGATGGAGCTTTACCTCCCCCATGGAAGCCAGACAGCCAGCTGGCCGGCCTCACAGCTGGGTCGAGTCCAGGACCTGAGGGGAGGACAGGTGTAACAACTGTGGAAATGTGCAAACAGCTGTTTCCACTAGTTTGCTGCCAGAGGGCTTGGGGTCTCAGCTGTGCTGTTACAATAAGCTAGATAGTGACCCAGAGACCAGAGTTCTTGAGTGACTGGAGTTCCTGATCTTGTACTTTGCAGGTTCTGTCCCAGGACCAAGTCCTGTCCAGAACCAGCACCCAGTGCAGATCTTGGAGGTGAGTGCTATCAAGAGTGTGTGGAATTGTTTTCTGGGTGATGGCCAAAGACTCTTTAGTCAGGTCTCTGTGAGCTAGGGGAGTGAAAGTATCCTGAACAATAATCCTTTCTGGCTCTTGATGGGGTTAAAATATGTCCTGTGAAGGATTGTCTTGCTTTTAAAATTCCTGGGGAGAATCTCCAGGGAGATCCTGTGAATAACTTGCTTGTAAACCTCTCTTCCCTCCCTGCCAACACCTACCCAAGAAATACCTTGTTTATCTTTTAAGATCTCCTCTGCTTGTTTATAAGCCATTATTGGTTGTATTGGTGCAAATTAGTTGGAAGATGTACATTGAGGGAGAATTGGCTAAGAATTGGCTAAGAGTTTGCATCTGGTATTAGGTTATGTCTCTCTATACTGGTGAAAAGTTCTATAAGGGAGGCAAGGTTTCGTGTGCAGGACATATTGCACATCAAGGAAGCATGAATGGTGTGGGATGCAGTCAGTGATACAAGTTTCAGCTGTTGTAAAGTAAGAGTTTTGGGGATATAAATTTCTCTCAGAGAGAACCACAGAATGGGCTGCAAAGGTGCCGATGATGTGTATAATGATGTTTCATCTTACCTTATTGTGGGGCAAATCTTACTTAGTGGTATGTGTTACTAGTGAATTTAAACACAGGCCTACATTCAAAGTCACTGTAATTTTATGCCTTAGTTAAAAGTAATTTTGAAGGTGCATCTTTAATTCTTTCCATAGAAGTCCAGACTATGGGTGCTTGATTCCCATTTGTCACCAGTGTTTCCCTGATCTCTGCCCAGCTAAGCTCATAAAGTGCCTCTATGTATGTTTACATAGATGTTTACTCTCCAAACAGTTCTCATCATTCTGAAACTACTTAAGGAATGTACCTGACAACTTGGGTGGAAAAACATTCTCTAGATGTAAAAGACTGAAAGAACTGCTGTATACACTGGTCTCAGTGTTCACCAAAATTCAATCTGGACTGAAATTTGACTCACATTTTTATTTGTGTAATACTATGTCTACCAAGTTAAAATATTTTGACATTACAAGCAAGTAAAGAGTGTCAGAATGTTATCATGTTGTTTTAGACATTAAAGAGAAAAACAAAGTTATAGGAAAGTAGTAACATGTTCATTTGGAACTGTAATTTAAATAGAGCAACTAGTAAAAAAAGCTCCATTTTGATAACCTTTCTGAGAAGATAGTAAAGAGAGAGGGACTGAGATATTCTTAATCTGGTTATAAATTACATAAATACAATGAGTGTTAGTTATATCTGTATAAGTCAGAATACCAAGTGTGTAAATATAACTATTTTAATGCTCTGGGTTCAGACTGTTTAAAGCAAAACAGTTTGCTTACATGGCGTTGAGCCGTTTATTTCACTTACCACTCTAAGCCCCTTTATCTCCTGTGCTTCTGTTTGTTATTCCTAATGATTGTTAGGGAACTAAGAACAGCTAAGAGGATATACTGGCAAAGACAGTCTGATAAACTGGCTGCATAAAAATTCAGGTGTTTCTTGTAGCTGTTAAGATGTATCTGTTCAATAAATGTAAATAATTTTTCTAGAACATGCCATTCTAGAAATGGCGTGCATATTGTGTTCAGGAGAAACCATCCAACCATTCAGGCTACTAACACTTAAACCTAGTTTATATTTCTGCATTGAAACAACACTGTATCATTGGAACTTGTATAGTGAACTAAACCAAACCTTTTGGTGGTATCATTTTTATCTGGAATTACATAAATCAAGAAATTAAGAAATCAAGCAAGTTTTTAAAAGGAAATGGGATGGGGGTGTTTACATATTTTGTCTTTTCACAACCATTTGATGTGCTGCATTAGAGCTGCACAGCTGAACATCCACAAATTGTGTATTTCTTTGTGTAGTATATTGTTGATATAAAGGATAGAATTTCAGAAATGTAAAACATCGTACTTTGCCTTCCTTCCAGGGAAACCTTAAAATGTCTTGCCAAGCTCTAGCTTCTGCATTCCACCTCTTTTATTTTCCAGATTTTTTTTTTTTAACTTTTAAATTAGCTACACAGTTGTAGAGAGGAGGAAAGTATTGCTGGCAGTAATTTGTGTGTCTACACATTGTGACACAACACGCAAACATCTTGTATCCCTTCAGCTGAGTATCGATACACCATTAATAAGCAGACAGCTTGAAAACTCAGCAATAGCAGAGTGTTTGTTACAAAAAAGAGAAACTGCTTTGATCTTGCCATTGCATTTCTTTGAATCGATGCGTTATTATGCATAAAGAGTGTTCATGTTTAATTGGTCATCATACTAATCTTTATATGGTCCCCCTTTATACCAGGATTGTACAAAAGGAATTCCTGAAGTATGTGTTAGCTACAGATAACTCACAGTATGTTTGTTTTGGAGGAAGAGCTAAGGAAGGAAACTGACATATTTGTAAAACCTTTTTTTTTCCTCTCTCCTCATCTAGAACAAATGAAAATAGTATGCAGTGATGAGAGACCATCCAAGGTAATTCTAAGCTGTTCGTGTGCAGTTTTGCTTCACCCTGTATACACTCTATTTTTGTTGTTCTTGCTGTGGTCCCTTGAGACATATATTAATGTTACTGTGTCTTGGAATGCTTGTTACTACATCTGAGGATGAGAGAATTCTCCCCTCAGCAATCCCGGTGGATATCAACAAACAGGTACAACATGCTCAGGCAGTGCTGGCTAGAGGGAGGGGGAGAAGTCAGATAAACCTAATGTGCCATTTCATTCAGGAAACTCTGGATGAAAATACTTCTGTGCCTTCTTGCAAGTTATTGAGTACAAGCATCACTTAAAAAGGAACTATGGTTACTGTAAGAGTATTAGAAGCATGCAAAGGCAAACTGTTAAGACTTTGGTACAGATGTCAACACTGTTTTAAAGGACTTGTTTTCAAATCTTTACTAATTACTGCGAAATACGTGGATTGCAGTAAATCAGCTTGTAATTAGTCTGGGACCCTTCCCTCTTACGGGTCCTTCAGTGAAACTAGGGCAGTATTTATGTCAGTACAGTTTTCTTATGTGGCAGTGACTGAACACTGGATTAAGACTTTGAATGAGTTGGGCATGGAAGAGCAAGCAGGGAAGGACTCTATTAGCAATAAATATCTGGGAGCCTAATTTAACAAAACGTTTTGTTTCCACATTAGATACACATTTCTGGTGCGTTTTCTTCCTCTCTTTTGATCAAGGGTGTTTTGGACTTTAGCCAAAGACTTGTCTATACACAGAGCTGTCCTAGAATAATTGCCCTGGAAAAAGTAGCTTGGATTAACTCCGTGGGAGCAGAGAATTGTTCCAGAAGAAGTTATTTGGAGTATCAACATATTTGAGTGCTTTGTCTCAATTGCTCTTTTCTCAGTTTCTCTGGAATCTTAGCTTCTCTCTTCATACCCTGAATATTGGTAGAAAAGAACAACTGAGTATTGTCATGCTGCTAGGAATTTGTGAGGTTTTAAAAGTGGCATCTGCTTCCCTAAACCAAAGCGCTAAACCAAGATTCTGTTAAAAAACCAAAACCTGTCGCTCTCTCTGGAGTGTGTAAAGTTGATAAGGTATGCTTGCAAATAACCTTTCGGAGTTATGGGTGAAAGCATAAGCAAAAATGGCCTAGGATCCAACCCCCATATTGTTTCTGAACAATTAAAAGATAGGAGTAAGAAATTTTCAGATGTGTTCTGAGATAGGAAATACTGGAGGAGGAGATTCAGACAGTCTTCAGTCTCTGTTGTCATGCGCTCTGTGAAGAATCTGGAAAACAGAGATAGTTTTTTTCTCTCCTTTTTTCTTCTTCTCTTGCATGTGTTGTTTGGGGAATACAGACTGAATACTGGGGTCAAGCTGTCCATAGTTCTGTATCAATCTTAGCACACTTGAGCCATGTGTTATGCCCGTGGCCGGTACCCGGACCGACCTGATGCCGCTGAGCCAGACCGGTATCAGCCCCAGGGGAACACGGTTTGGTGCCTCAGACACATCCCGCGCTCCGCCGTGGGGGCTCTCTGCCCTTTTCCCCAACGCTGGACGCGGGCGACGGCCCTGCCCTCACCTGCAGCTGTGACCCGCCCCCCGGTACGGCTTTATGTTGTGTCGCGAAGGCCAAAGACACCCGAGGCCGGGGGCGCGGCAGGCGATGAGCCCCCGGGTGGCCCCGGGAGGCGGTGGGCGACTCACGGGCGGGGCGACGCCCTC
>WEIU01006242.1:27489-75612 GCA_013389925.1 Aegithalos caudatus | reverse complement strand
GAGCCCTTCCCGCCGCAGCGCTCTCCCGGGCCGCGCCGGCAGGCTGCAGCCGGGGCAGCGGCGATCTGCTCTGCCCGGCCTCCCGGGTTGGTTCTCCCGTGCATACCCGGACTCCCGTAACCCAGGGTCTGCTGTTCGAGACGGACCCTGCCCGGGAGTGCAGATGAGAGGTGATACGAAGAAGTCAGGAAAAAAAAGTTGGTGCTAGTGGCATATGCGTGAAACTTCTGGGAAATTACGGAGGTGAAATAAGGCTCTTGTGTACATCTTCAGCATCCTTGCTGCTTTGTGTCCGTAGCAGAGCAGTGCTGGACCCCACCCTATCCAGTAGCACTGGATGGAGTGTGAATATAAAGTATTGTAAATAAATGCTCCCTCCTGAAGTGCTGTTTTAATTCAAGGCAAGATACCCCTATTATCCATATAGAGTTAACAGGCGAAAGAAGCTGGAAAGAAATAATATTCTTCATAAAGTTTGGTGGTAAATTGAAAAATCCTATGGGCTCATTTTGCTCACACTTGCATTCTTGTGTGATTTCATAAAAATTATAGTGTGTGGAGGAGTATAAATCCATACACCCATGTTTCATCTTCCATCTAGCAGATAAAATGAACAATTGCATCCTGAAGGATGAAATGCAAATCTGGGAGCTCCTTTTCAGAGGCCTTTATCTTAATTCTTGACAGGATACGCTTGCATAGGTCTCATTTTCGTACTACCAAGGAAGCAGTGCCTGTAGCTTGTTAGTCTCCTGTTGTATTGTCAGTACTGGCAGAATGAATGTGTAGGAATATGCAGACAGCCAATTACTGAGAAGAAAGAAACAGCAGAAACACAAGGACAGTCTCAGTATTCAAGCTGGTATGTACTATTTGGCTGAAATGCCTCAGAGATTATTGGCATGAAAGTTCTGCATTGTATGCCTAGTAAGTGCTTCCTCAGGCAATCCAGTGTGGGGAAAGAGCAGAGCCAGATGCTATCTGCCTTGACATGGCTTTCTGAATCCAGGCTTTCATGAGAAGCAAGGGTCTCTATTAAGACAAAACCAGACTAGACAAACTAGGTTTTATGATGACATGCAATTCTGAGTATGAGGTGTCTTGGCCATTTTTCAAATCCATGAGTTTGAGCATAAAGAATTGGAATGCTACCCTGGGTAGCTGCTGGGTAGTATGCTTGGAATGAAACATTTTATGTCAAACAGGCATGTTGTAGTCATTTTGAGCATCAGTTTTCTGTCTGTAAGAGTAGTAGTGTGTGGCTTTAAGAGCACAAGATTAAATATGCTGAACTGTGTTTCTTATGGACTGTGCTGTGTTTTGGTCACTTTTTGTGAGTTCTTCTGAAACAGGAGGTTTGGTGGGGAATCTTGAAGAGAAACCTTCCATGTTAGCCTGCATTTTTTTTGTATTAGATAAAAATGAGCTAGGCTGAGCTAATACCAAAGGATTTGTGTGGTCTTTTCCATGGAAACCTCATGCAATTTCTAAATTGATTGACTCTTCATAGATGGAACAAATAGTATATGCTCTCCAGGTACTTGGGGAAGGTAGAAAGTTACAGGAACAGATGTCATACTGAGATCTAGTGCTGAGAAACAGGTATGTCTAATGCCTGTGTGCTGCCTGTTACCTATAACAGCAGGACTCAGGGGTGCAACACCTCTGTATTCCAGATGCATTTTGTCTGTCTTACTTCTGCTGCAAAAGTGGATTCACATACAGATATCTCTTAGTCAGACAGAGATTTTACTTTACCCCTTCTTCTTGAATGGATGCTAGATTCAAAATTCAGTTACATTTAGAGTGTGAACACTGTTAAGTAGTTGCCAAAAATACAGAAACTCCATACTGAAATGTAATTAAAAGTGATACTTGGATTCTCATCTGGCAGGGACCCTAATTTCAAAGAAAAATGTCAGCTTGAGCGCTCTTCTACCCCTCCAGTTTTACAAAGTTAGAAACAGATTGTTGTAGACATGTGCAAGATCAGTCCATTTTTGGAAAAACAAGAAAATGAGAGAAGGTGAAATACATTGATTCTATTCAAGGGCTAATGGTTTGGAGCAAGGCTTGGTAAAACAAACTAAATTATGTGCAATTTCTCTCTTACCTCACTTAAGCATTTGTTAAGTAAAATTGTTGCCTCTTCCTCACAAAAGATTATTCAGTGTTAATCATTACAACAATCCTCTGTAAAGGTGAGTGTGAAGAATGTCTAGGAAGTGTGACAAATAAAGGTACAGCTGAAATAGCCTTTGATTAAACATGGTATTTGTTTTTAATCATCGTTTTTCTTAGTCACAGAATACTGTGGATTGCATATTAGCTTTGAATAGCAAATTAATTTCTTAGCAACAAATGCCATGTTTGAGGAATTACTTTCAACATTACAGATTGAACAAATGACTGTTCAGTTGCGTTGACATTAATTGTATAAAGCTGTGGACTAGTAACAAGATTTTGGTTTTGAGTATCTTCAGGTTAGAAGAGTTAGAAAGTTTATCAGATGGAGATGAGAAAAGCTGTAGTTTATGGTGACTGAAAGAGGACTGCTAATGGTATGTGGGTGAAAAACAGATGAATGCAAACCTTAGCATCAAGGAACATTAATGTTGGAGATACCAAGCCAGCCTCCCTGGATTTGTGTGTATGGTTCTGGCTCATTGTCAAGCATGGTGAATCAGGCAGCAGAAAAGGCTGATGGAGCTCTGAAGGAGCTGGGCTTATTGCCCTGTGTAAGTTTGTTTTGTTTTTTTAATCTATCAATATGATGAAAGGGAGTTCTGGTTCTGCAGGGGAGTGGTGGCACAACAGCAGAACATTTCATCTGCAGGCTGGAAGGTTTGTAACTTAGAGGGGTCTGAGCCTGGGTGATGGCATAGTGATAGAGGAATGTGGTTAAAATGTAAGTGGTCTGGAGATGAAAATGTGAGTGTATCCAGCATCTCTAGATAGGGACTACACTGGTTTTGCATATATAAGCTACTATATGTTATACATATATTACAATAATAATAAAAATATGATTACTAGTTACTATATATGTTGTGCATGTAGTCACATATATGTAATTTTATAGAGATATTACATATATTGAATATATAGACATATGGTCTATACATATGCATATTCCATGTAAATGTCCAGCAAGTCAGTATTCCAGTTTGGTTGTAATTCACAATGATTTAAACATCTTGAATTAAAACACAAGCATCAAGAATATCTAAATTTGTCTATTATTTTCATAGAATCCTAGAATCGCTTGAGTTTGAAAAGACACTTAAGGTCAGGCTAACACCTGTTAGCCAGTTTTTATTTGTGGTTTAGAATGATACAAGCACAAAATATCCTGATTTGCAAGGGATCCACAAAGATCTACTTGCGAGTAATTCTGATATGATTTTCAGTAGCAGTATGGAGCTGAATTCAGGTAGGCTTCTTGTTATTGTGTAAGGCAAAAAAAGGCAAGACACTAGTTACCAACATTCAGGATCCTCCCGTCAGCCAAAAAGCTGTGTTGAAAGCTGTGGATAGGCACTTTATGTCAAGACTGCACTGACCATTACCAGCCATGAAATCCTAAAAATAGCAGTCTTACTGAAATTTTTACTTGTCACAGGTTTTGCTGATACTGCAGGTCTCTACTGTGAGCTATTATATCAATACATAACAAAGTTATGTAGGTCAGCAGGAGTGCTGACATTGCCATACTGCTGCAGTGCATCCTCAGTGGCATTTAGCCAGTACTTTTGTGTTCTCTCAGGGCTTGGACTCAGAGGTGCTTTGCTCCAGCAACAAAGAGCTGGATTATACTGGTTGGCAGTGGAAGATGACAAGTTCTGCTTGCAGAGGTGGTGTAGTGTAATTCAGACTTAGGATGAACTGAATTAAACCAATGCATGTTTATACCTTCAGGTTTAAAAGCTGTAAGAGTAATGATCTTTAGTTAGTGCTTCTGTCAATTACAAATAAAGGATTTGTAATAAATTTCCTTTTTTTTTAGGCTGCAATTTTACCGTGTCACTGCACCTAGTATTTTCTTGAGTGTCTCTCTGATTTTGTCTATGCATACTATTCTTGGATAACCTGCTTAGTATGCTTATTTGCTTTCTTAGTGATAGTAGAGGAGTTTGTCTATCTTGAGTATTCCAAGATAGATGTCTTGTGGCAAAGGTCAGGATCAAATGAAGTTGGGAAGGAGGAGGGAGGAGTACTTGAAGAGTTTTCTTGTAGTGGTAAGGGACAGATTTTCAAGGAAGAGCCATTGTGCTAATATCATGAATGAAAGAAGTGAGATGAATTTAGGTTGCTTAAGGGGTCTGTAGTTGTTACAGGGGGAGCAAACTGAGGGCTGGCTTTTTTCCCAGTACTGATTTTGAGTTATGTTCTTGGTTATCGGTGGCAGAAGCCAGACAGGTAGGTTGGCTTCTCATAAATATTTTCTTCATAAGGCCTAACAAGCAGAGAAGAATGATTACTGATCTAATTTGTTGCTGTCTGATTTCTCCACCAAATAAATGAAATTAGCATATTGGGTTGCCTGGCATGTTACAGCAGTAAATTGTTCAGTCTGCATGGGCCATTCTTTTTTCCTATGTTAAATTCCACTTGCATGTGCCAGAGCAACTGTAAGTTTTGTAAGGAATGCATTTTGGTAAATTCTCATTTGAAGTACCTCATTATTTTGAAAGAACTGCATTTAAAATCAGCTACTGTTTAAATGTTTCATAACCAGCCTTGGTCTAGATGAATCATTCTAGCCATAAGCGTAAAAATGCCACATTTTGAGGACATACTCTGTGGAAAGGACAAGACTGAGATTAGGCTATTGGGCAAATACCAGTTTAAGAGAAAGTAAGTAAAAATCCATATTATTGAATGATCAGATGATGGTCTGTACTATGAAACATTAGCTGGAAAATGAACACCTTATCATGGTATTTAGCAAGGGCAGGTAACAGCACAGGAATATTTGATGAAAGAACTATGCAGTATAGTCTGGAAAATATTGAATGATTCCTTTATTAACACTGAATATTTTTGATTGCAATATACATAAGCAAGTTACTGCTTTGAAAGTAATGGGAGAAGAATGTAGCTTAGAAAAAACAAACATGAACCTGGAAAAAAGGTTTTACTTCCATTTTTAAGGGAATCATTCTGTGTGTTAAAAATAAATGAACAATACCATAGGTTAATAAAGCTCCTTTTACGTAGCATAAAACGTATCATATCCTTGTTAAAATGCCCTTCCCTTGGGTTTAAGTATGATGAGTATCACATTTTCTAAGATTATGAGAATTCCATAGCATTTACTTTGGAAAAGAGACACTGGAAAAGTGCAATTATGTTGGTGTAGCTTAAAGGACAGGCTGTGCGTAGTCTGCTGTGAAGTACCTGAGACAGATTTTTGTATCAAAATAACCGTGAAAGGCAAAAGGTGCTGCTTCTAGCTTTGTGATTTTGGAGCATTTATGCCATTATGCATTGATCATTTTTGGATCTGCTGGAGCAGTGGCTGTTTTCCTTGTTTCCTCTTACAGAACTGCATCTAAAAATATGTAATTTCCTAATGTTGATTTCCTTTAAGGAGTTGAGTGAATGTGTGTGAGGATGATTAGATTGTGTTGGGAAGGGAGAATGTCTGCTGAATAAAGGAGAAAACAAGGCGGGGTTTATGGGATGGGCCCTGTCAAGATGCCATCTACAGCATAAGAATGTACTCCAGTCCCTCCAGGGTAACGTGGACAGATCCTGCACTGGATTTCACTACCAGCTAGTGAGTTTCTAGGGTACTCTTCAGCTGTATTCCTTGCTTTTGTTTTCTATTTTCAGGAAGTTTGGAGATCATCTAAGAAACAGAGAACAGCAGATAGGAATGATCAGCATTGTTGAGTTTGCCAGTGTCCATAGGAATGGTAGAATTTTCTTTTTTTGGAAATGGAGCTGTATGTATTTAGTCTCTGCATGTTTCATCTGTCATTGTCACCTTCCTCAAAAGTAGGTCTATAAAATATACCTTTAAAAAACAAAGTATTGCAAATATTCTGGGAACAATTCACTCCTGTATTGCCTGGGGTTGTTTGCTCAGCAGCACATGCATGGGTCAAAGGTCTGAAGGAAATGCATGTTTATCCTGGAAGTGGTCAAAAGTGGCAACCAGCTGTTGCAGATAGCAAGGACACCATCGTCATGTGAGGTTGAATTTTTTGTGTCCTTTTCTTACTGCTCTTTTCACAGTACTCTGCTAAGGGAATTACAAAGATTTGTCAGCCTTGCACTTTGTCATCGGTGCAGCTGAAGCTGTGCAGTGGTTCAGTCTGCTGGCTCTTAGATGTTAGTGATGTCTAGCAGAGTGTGTGGAAAGCCATTTTGTGTGATGTGAAAATACTCTCAAGTGAAAACCACATTTCTTGGCCAAAGATGCTAAAGTAAATTTGATATTTTTTTCTTATACAGCCAATTCCTGTAGCTGCCACTACAAATATGGCATAATTTTGCAAGTCCCTGTAATCTTTTTATCCACTCAATTTGTTTCTCTGCTAGAGAAATGTTTGATGATTATGTAGCGTGGTCCCAAAATATTGCTGAAGATGTAAGTTTTTTCTCTTCCCAGCGAAGCTGTGTTCCTGCATATAGTGGAAGAGTACTTTTGTTGTCAGATCAGATCCAGTCCTAGAAATAGCTGCAATACTGTTTGCACAACTCGCAGCTTACAGGAACATAGAGTATTAAAAGTAACCTGAAAAAAACCTAATTAATTCTAGATTCTGCTCAAGTGAGAATGTGGGGAGTGCCAAAAGAAAAAAAATGTATGTATGAGGGGATGCATGTAAAATTAGGTATGTGTGTGCATGTGGAGTAGTAGCCGTATACAGAGTAAGAGAATGCAGTGGGTTCCTTGGCATGGTCTCAAACATAAGTTATTTTGCAAAAAATCTTGTTCTTAGGTTTTTAAAGCTGGTTGAAATTCTCAGTTTGTACATTCCTAGTAAAATAGTAAAATTTAATAGTAAAATATAATGGTTTGTTTTTCCACAGATGTGTATAAAGAGCAGTTTCTTGTGAATGTATAATTTAATTCTGTTGGTCTGTTTGATCAGTGTTTGAATATCTTCATGGGACATAAAAAATGGGCTCTTTAAGAATCCCAGCTGCACAGGCATTTGTATGACCTATTTCTCCAGGAAAATACCTTATTGGAGTGTTGTTCTTCCAAGTGATATGAGTGCCTGTGTTTTCAGATAATTTGAAGGCGTGGGGGCATAATGCGTCATGTACCCAGTGACACATGTGCTTTTGTCATTAAGTTCATGGCTTGAAGAAAAGTCTTACTCGCACTGCGGATCCGATTGTCGGCATTTAGCCCAGGGCTACGATGGCTTTAGGGCCGAAGGAGTAATTTGAACTGTGCTTCAGCATGCAAGTGCCTTCAGGCTGTTGAAGTGTGTGTTTGATGGCTGTTCGTGTACTCGTTCTCTGAAGCTGTTACTAGGGATTACGGATGAGGAGGGCCCACGCTTTTCCTACACGTGCAGAGTTCTTGAGCCCACTCGCACAGGGGACTCCTGTAATCCACGGGCTTGGGGCAGCGGGGCAGGGCACGGCTCAGCTCAGGGGTGCCAGTGTTGGTCTGGTGTGGGTGAGCTTCCTTCCCCCTGGGGTGCTGCTTGCTATGTTTTAACTAAATGTGATGAACTTCTGTTCAGACCATCAATCAGCCAGAATTGATGTGGTTGTGGATGTAGTGCAGGAGGTTTCTACCTGTCTTGGTATTCCCCTTACAATTGAGGGAGATGGTGGTAAGTCTGGAAAAGGAGGAGCAGGGGGGAATCTCATAAATTGGATGTGTAAGTGCAGGAACTGTGGCTTGGAGGTTAGCATGGGGAGCAGTTGTTCTTCAAAATCTGCAGGGCTCGAGGAGTTGCTGTAGTGTTCTACACTGCCCATTGATTCTGCAGTAAAATGTCTATCCCTCTTGCTGTACTTCTTTCGTGCCTTTTAGTAGTTTAATTATGGTGTTAAATGAAACTGATATACTTCATTCTGTGAAGGAAATAGAGGAATGACATTTCAACCCAAATATTTGTTTTGTGCTGAATTGGAACTACTATAATTTTTTTTAATTGCTTTTGGTACATTGAATGAACAGTATATGCCTGTTAAAGTTGTTACCTCTCAAACAAGTAGTGCCTTCAAATACTGACTGGTTGCACTGCTTTCAGATATTTTTTTCCAAAAAAAGGAAGAAAGTGAGCAACTGTTTCCATATTTTCATTGCTCTCGTGTTTGTTTTCTAAAACATGTACCTTACGTATGATGTGATACTGCTTTAATTTTTCATGAACTTTATACGGAGATGCCATGAGTAGTGGGGATATGAAGACAAGTCCTGCAAATGTGAGGAAGTTTAAATGAATTCTGGGGTTTTCTATGGCATGAATGACCAGCAGCCCAAGTGCAGGAGACAGTAATTCCTAATTCCTGCTATGCACGTGTTTACCTAAGCCTGCAGAGTGAGCCGTGTCCACAACACGCAGATGGCAGCAGGGACTTGGTGCGGCAGCTGCTCCTGCAGGGCGCGTTGTGCCCGAGCGGGGCGGCGCTGGCGAGGGAGGGCCCTGCGCTGTGGGCTGCTGGCGGCACAGCGAGCCCGCCGTGCTGGGGCAGCGGGGATGGACACTTCACTCTCTGTGCTTCTAGGTGCCTGGGGACTGCTGGGTCACCCCGGCTGTTTGCTGCAGCTGTCCTTGCCGGCTTGTCCCGCTGCTGTCCCGACCTGCAGCTTAGCTCATCTGCAGTGGAGAGTAGCTGGGTTGTGCCCAGCTGCCTGTGCTGGGACTCCTGTAGTTCAGTTCTTCCAGTGCAGACACGGTGACTGTGAGCAGGGGCTGAGCTAGAAGTGCCAGGACTTCGCCTCCCAAGTTAGTTTCTTGAGGTGGTGCACTTGTCACTTCTTGAGTTAAACTGCACGTTGTTGTAAGAGGATTTCATGCAGGACCAGGCACTGCCATGTTAGAAAACCTGAGTGAAAATCCCTTTAACATAATTTCTTCCATAAGTTTATCATAAATTAATTACAAAACTGTCTACTACATATTTTACGGTACCAGTTTGTAGTCAGGTCTGTTCCTGGCATGGGTGTTCTTCCTTTTAAATCTGAAAAATGTATAGATTCTAAGGGAGGAATTAAACTTGTAAGTAGCATACAAGTTGCATTTGCTATTTGACAGTATTAACACTCTGAGGTATCTGCTGATTAAAACCAGAGGGTGGTGTCTGAAATGGAAAACTGGATTTTGGAACACAAATTTGGAGCAGACTATACCATTTCTTCTAAGAAAAATGCTTTGTACGAATGGATTTGCAAAACCTGTTTCAAATCCAGACAGGCTGGCCTCTGAACTATGATGGGAAAGTGTTTATTTTTCCATGTGACTTTCAGAAAGTCAATAATAAGTGGCCTTTCCAGAACAACAGGTATCTTTGCAGTTCTAGTTCTGCTTTGTAGTAGCTTGCCCTAGTCCTTGTGCTGCTTTTGGCTTCTTTTTCCAGCCTCTATCATAATGTTTCCTAAAAAAGGCTGAAGAAATAAAATGAAAATTGCAATCCTTCAAGTGCCAAGCCTCCAGGCAACAGAGATTAATGATGTACTTGGCCACAGCTTTGCACTGTTAGTTCCAAAATGTAGCTATGGAGTAGCAGATCAGGAGAATATTCAGTCACTTAAAATAGCTGTTCATAACATACTGACCATGATGGGTGTCTCTGTAAAAAGCATCACAAACAAGCTCCTTGCTAACAGTTACTGGTTGTATTTTGCTGGGGAGGGTTTTTCTTTTGGAGGAGCCCCTGGTTCAGCTCCAGTTCCAATTAGCAGCCTGAGTGTGTGAAGGGACAATCTCTCTGTGCTAATTAGTCTGTGGTGCTCTTGTCCTGTGACTTATTTCAGTTGTGGAATGCCAGATCCAAGCACGAAGCAGGGGTGGTACCACCAATAATCACACACAGTGTCTGTCCCACTGACCAACTTCAGTTGTCTTGAAATATTGTGGTGGTTAAATGCATCTATTCTCCGTGTTTGTTAATTTTAAAAACATTTGAGACCAAATCAGTGCAGAGGACTGAAAATACAGCTCAGGTGGAGGGCTGTAGATACCCACAGTGAGATCGGGGGTCTCTGCTGGAGGTTTTCAAACATTTGATAGATGACTTCTGACTGGTGATTTTGTACTAAAATTTAAACTGAGTTAGAGCTAGTTACTCTATTGTCTTCATTTTGGTTAATCTAGTGAAACTCATTCCCAAGAGGGCACTGGAACTGGGAGAGTGAAAGGATGTAGGACTGTCCAGTCAGGGGTGAGACATTTCATGGCATTTAGCTTCCTCAGTTGCCAAATTTACCACCCTTGTGAAAGACCACAGTCTTTCAGGAAACGTAATGAAGTGCAAAGTCTGCAGTGGCAGCATTGTTACCTGAGAACAGCAATATTAAATTTGACACTTGTGCTCAATGGAAAATTTCCAATTTCCTGCAAAATTGGAAATTACTTACATAAGTGGTTATTTTATTTTACCTATATGTGGAAATGGTTAATGGTTTCTTAGCCAGAAAGCACTTTCATTGTCTATTAAGGCTCAGAGCAAGCACTACAGATGTGTTGCTTTTACTTTTAAAGAAAGGCTGGCAAAGATGTGCTGCCTTGTCTGGGTAGAAGGATACCATGGGAAAGGAAGGAATTTAAGGAATGAAGAAAACTTTGAGAGATAGCAGAGTATCTGAGTTCAGTGCAGACTGTGGTTTTTTTTTTGTATTTGTTTAAATCAAAATATAATTTACTCAATGGAAACCTCTTACTTTGATGAATGGGATTTACTCCAAAAAAACATGGAAGATCTTCTCCTGCCTTTTACTTGATTTCTTTTGAGTGTTTATTCCAAAATAGAACTGTAATGAATTGCTGGTAATTTTTCTTCTCTGAAATACGTTGCAAAAATCATATGTTACCTTTGGACAGTTCCAGGCTGTAAGTGAAGAAAAGAATTTCACTTTGGAGTGAGGGAATACTTCCAGGGGCTTGGAGGATTTCTGGATTTCTTTTGATACCGTTTTAACTTTGACTTTCCCTTTGGAAGTGACCAAGACAGTTTTATGAGCAGAATTGGAGGGAGTTCAGATAGCTGTGAGCAGAAACCACTCCCAGTTCTCTCTGTTGTTTTCATTAGCTGAGAAGGAGCCACAGCTACCTACTAAACATTTCAAGAATGACCAATTAAAGCAGGGAGGGTTTTAAAATCTGCACCCTACTGCTTAATATTCTGCAGTGTATGTTGAAATGGAAAACTCATGTATTTTACTTTGGATTTTAACAACTCTTTGGGCCATATCTGATTAAATGAAGTTACACCCTTTCTTCTCAGTGTTCACCTAACTGTTCTTGCTGAATACTCCTTGTTGGAATCATAAATTAGTGGAGAAAATGAAAAGCTCAATATGTCATGGTGCCTCTAGGTGTAAGTGTGGAAATCGGATGGAGGTCTTGTGGTTTGTGTTGCTGTGGCATTAGGGTGGGAATGTCAAGTGAGGGGTAGGCCAGGTCTTGTTCTTCTGCCTGATACCCAGAAATGTTTTGTACTAGCCAAGTACACTTCCTAGCAAGATATATTCTGCAAATGTGCCCGCAAAGAAAGGAAGATTTGACTGCAGTCCCACTACAGCACTTAGCACAGTAATAGTGAATAAGGCATAAAAGGACCCCACTTCTGCATCCAAGGGGGGATGGGAGTCTTGCAGGGACGGATGGATGGGTTTGTCCTCCTCAGCCTCCCCAGAAGGGACACTGTTTGGTAAGCCTCGTGTCCTCACCTGTGCTGGGTGTTGACCTGGAACATTAAGCTTGCGATTGCAACGTTAGTGCTTCATGTAGCTACTCTGCAGTTAATGCATTCTCGCCCTCAGCCCAGAGGAACGTTGTATGTTGCATTCAATAAATTATGCTGTTCCAGAATCCAGCTTGCTCTTCTAAATGGAGCCAGACCTACAATTCATAGACTCTGCATCTGGAATCGGACCTGTAGTTACATTTTTGCAACACTGGTCAACAGCAGTTGACAAACTGAGGCCTGGTGCCTACCTGAATGTGGACAGTGAATTCTCACCTTCTGCTTCTTGGAAATACATGGGTTTATGAAGCCTGTTTTCTATACACGTTTATCCAAAGGTCTGCTCCAGATGTAGATAAAGTTAGTAAGATGTCTTGATACCTTTTCTGAGACTTGAGTAGTGCTTGGCATAAGTGGTGAAATGGAGCTTTTCTCCCCTCAGCTGTGTTTGGGGTGTAATGTAACGCTGCAGCGAGGGAGGGCGGGTGCAGCTGTACCATTGGGGTCCATGGAGGGATGTGGTGCTCTGCTGGTCCTGTCTTGAGAGCATGGGCCAGCTCTCCCTGCCGTGTCCAGCTGCAGCTCGCACACGCAGGCAGGGTCACGGGTGTCTGTGCGGGGCGGGCACCGCGACCGGAGCTGCGCCTCGGTAAGGCCAGTGCTGGAGCTCTGATCCTAGGGGATTATCTTCCATTAGGCTGTGAGTCCGGGGCTCGAAGGGAGTAAATCTCTTCCTGTAAGTCTGCAGATGCGCATAATTGGCAATGGGACTTCAGTTATTATTATGCATCTTCAAGAAATAATTAAGAGAAATCAATAATTAAAATAATTCTAATCGATAGAGCGACTGGACTGATTAATTTGGTTAAAAATCAGAATTTCTGTTTGAAATTGGAAGGCACATGTTTTAATTATAACTAGAGTTAAAAAACATTGCAGTTTTATGCCAGGGTATGAGAGAATTCAGATTTTTTTTTCCCCAGTACTGTCACTTGATAGATGCTTCTTTTAAATGAAATTCTATTAATAATTTATTATGTTACATTTCTGTGTTACATTTCTGTAGATTAACACCTGTGCAGTCTGATTGACCCAGGGAAAACTCAGTTAGGTTATATTATGTATTAAAGCAATATGTATGTGGGAAAAAATCAGGATTCAAGTAGTTAGAAGCATCTGTTTCTGTAATTTATATGAGGAATAGCAATACTGTTTTTGTCTAATGTTGGACTCACGGTAAACATTAGATACTAATTCATCATAACTCAAATAATAAAAAACCAAGTCTCTGACAGGAACTGAGATGTTTATGTTCAGTGTACTGTATGGCTGAGCTTCTGTTTTCTGTAGAGTAACAAGGCCTGCCGTGGGATAGAAAAATCAGTAAAATAGTCTGCATGTTGGAGTGTTGGGTTTTCATCTCCCACTCTGCATTCTTCACACTGGGGTGTTATTTTGTCATCTGAATATGGATTCTGGAATATGATTTTGGGCATTCAAACTTAATTGAGAATAGTTACAGGAGACCATGTCCACAGACCTTCAGGGAGAAGTCCCACTGAATAAAATGAATCACACTGTGAGCATGGGTAAAGAGAAATTAAGAATTTGTCACTTTTCATTTGCAGAGGAGAAGTTCCTAGGTTTTAAGTGTCTGTGTTTCATCTGCCAATATGAGGAGATAGTGGTAGCTGGAAGAGCATCCCCTCACTCTGCCCTTAACTCTGACCTGCAGAAAGAGGTTTTGCTTGCCAATGAGAAAGCTAAAATGGAACATGCATAGCTGCAGAAAAAGCTAACCTGGTTTTGGCATAATGAGCTCAAACTTGATTAAAATTCTTTTATTAAATCACAGCTGAGTAAGTAGCCACAGAGTAATGACTGGAATGTGTCCTCTCTCTGGAAGGACTCTGTTGAGCACGTAGCACAGCTCAGTGTATGAGCTGATTCATTTGTACTACTGCAGTCATGCTGAAATTCACATTGATGCATGGTTCATGTCATACTTCCATAGTTCTGTGCACACCTTTTATTTTTAAATTAAGCCATTTGGCTTTTATAATACAATTTTGATTTTTCAAATGTACCTTTTAAAGGGTAGGCAAGCTGAACAGCAGCTCTGTTGATCAGAAGTGGCAGTGTGTTTGCAAGGAATTTTTTGTTTTGCTTGATTTAGTCAGCCAAAGATTAGATGCATGTGGTTTTCTTACTTAGATTCCTGATAGCGTTGATAATCCTTGTAACATTTATAATCATCACCTTCAGTAACCTGTCTTGCAGAACCCAGGGGCATAGCTTTAGTCTTGTCTGCTCTGGTCTTTTGGACAGAAAAGTAGTAAACAAGTACGAGGAGTTGTGCCACTTTTTAATGGATCTGTGGTTGCTACTTGAAAATACATTTCAGGATTTACCTTAATATTATACTTGAACTGATCTAGTCCTTTGTGAGCACTTACTTGTAGTGTGTGCTTCTGTTGGCCTGAGTTGTAAGGAGTTGCAGTGAAGCACCTAAGAGAATTCAAGATTTTGTATTTGATGAACCTTGAAGATTAGTTACAGGGTTCTTGATAACAGTTCTTTGAAATCTGGAAGGTTTTAAGTAAGTCTGCTTTGATATTCTTTGTTTACAGTGGAAAATAATGTAGGCAATATTTGGATGCAAGGCTGTGGGCATTAGGAAGAATCTAAGGTCTCTTTCCTTTGAGATTGTGTTGGATGGAAGCCTTACATTTTTTTAAGAAGGCTGAGCAATTTAATTTTCCATCTGCTGACCTCAGCGGTGTCTGAGATGCCATTGAAAGTTTGCAGCATCTTCTGGCAGGTGGCATTGAACATTGGCACATCTTCCCACTCCGTGCTCTGTTGGCTGCGCTGTTTATTCCCTCAGTGCTTCAGTATGGCAAGATCCCCTCTTGCCATCAGGATCATGGTGTGCTGTGAAAGGTCATTCAGCTAGAGAGAGTGACACAGTCTCACTATCCTGCAGAAAAGAACAGGGTTTATTTTCTTGACCCAGTACTGCCACTGTCAGTAGTATGCAGGTGGATGAATTAAACCTAATTAGGTATTTAAATTTGAGAAGCTTTTAGTTTTGCTCACAATGTTGAGACAAAAGGTTTTTGATTTCTGTAAGTTAAGTTCAGTACATCATTTTTCCTCCCCCAGGCTTTGAATGAAAAAGTAGAAGTAATAAAGATTTCTGCAAGTTAGGAAATCAGTACTTCTGCTTTCTTAAAGTTACGGTTGTTAATGTTAAAAAAATAATCTGTCGTTCCCTGGGCAGTACCAGAATTGGGGAGAGAATGTATCTATTCTGCATTAGGAATAACTCAGAAATAGATGCTTTGCAGAGGAATTACTCTTAAGAGATTACCATTAAATGAACTGTTGTCAAAACTAGAAAATTCTATTGTTGATGGTCTTTCTAAAATTACACTTGTTTCCAAACTCTTGTGGTGACTGCTATGTTTCTGAAAAAGATGGCGGATGGACATAGTGGGAAAAGCAGAAAACCTTTTAAACCAAACCCCACTCACATGGTGTGTCCTGTGTATGGTCTAAACCTGAAGGTTTCAGCATTCAGGGGACTTACCTTCATGAGGAGGATAAATTATGGATTGTGGGAGAATTTAGTCCTATAGAAGTAGTGACAATTTGGTTGTTTCACAATACAGATAAAGTTTTGTGGTTTAAAAAAGGCATGTTTTCTGATAACATATCAATTTAATTTTGAGTCTCGCTACTTTAGGGACAGTGAATAAATATTTTCTTAATAAGAAAAACTACATATTATTGTAACTAATCCAGCCTTCAGTGTTAGACATGAAAAAAAGTGAGTCTTGTTTTTAGTAAAAATAGCAGTCTGAGGGACAGCAGTGTGTTTTGACCTACTGCCACAACAAAGCAAAACTAGAGTTGGATATTAAAGAGGGTTTGAGGTCCTCTTTGAGCTTTGTGGATCTAACTGTAGTCCCAGCTTTGCTGTCCTTGGCACTGTAATGTCAGGGATATCAGGGATATCTTCTTTCAAGTGTTTTATGTCTGAGGGTCAGGAAGCACCATCTGGTTCAGCATCCATCCATCCATCCATCCATCCATCCATCCATCCATCCATCCATCCATCCATCATGCCTGCTGTGTTGCACTTACCCACACGTTGTTCTCTCATCCTCGCTGTTTCAGCTGAGTGTGATGTTTCTTCCACAAGCTACTGCACACTGGTTGCTACTAATTTCAGTCAGCTGCCTGAGAGGCAGCTGTGCTTGTGTGTGACACTACGAAGAAACCAACAATGTAAGATTTTTTTTTAACACACCTTACTTTGCAAGTAAATATGTCTGCTGGTGGTTTTGTGATAATACTCATAGTGTACAGTCTATACAGAAGGAAATTTGATTTACTCAGTGCTTAAAATAAGAAACTTTGTATTTGGTTACCAGAATAGTGTCTAAGGAGAGTTTGCTAGAGTAGCTGTTTAATAGGAGAAATAAGTCCTTTGTGGGAATGGCCTGTACTTAATGACAGGTTTGTTGGAGAAAAACCATTTTCAGCTCTAAAATGAAGGATCTACCAAAGGAGTGGAGAGGAGGAGTTCATGTTTGCACAGAGCCTGGAACAGTTCAGTGAACACTTCCTTGGTCCAGGAGGGGTCTTGCTTTGGTCAGAGATACTAAGGTTCCTTTAAATTCAGGCAAACAGTGGTGTAGGACTAGTGTAAAACTAGAAGACAGTCTGAGAAAAATTGTATTTACTGTTGCACGGGTTTCTGGTCATTTTAGTGACTTTTCCCACCCTTATCAACGATTTCTAGTAAGGCAAAAAATACCCCACTTGATGCCCTGATAAAAAGATGATTTTCCCAAAACTGCCAGGCACCTACTTTTTATTCAATCACTCTCAGTGAATATTGCAACAATAATAACAGTAATAACAATACAGGTATTGGGTTGTAGGTCCAATAATTGCAATCTGCATTACTGCTGTACAGCTTCTCTCCTCGCCCTTCCCACCTTTTCTGTTTTTAAAAGAGCACTGCTGTGGTGTAGCTCTTCATCCATCCTCAAATGCTGGCACGTCAAACTTCTCACAACATGGTGAAAACACTTCCTGATTCTGTTGCCTTTCTCTTTTCTAATATTCCTTCTACACATTCCTTTAAATCATTTTGCTTTCCCTGCAGATTGCTGGTTGGAGCTCCTCGGGAAAAGGCCTTTCCAGCCCAACAAGCCAACAGAACAGGAGGGCTGTACAGCTGTGACATTGCATCTCCAAATACAAATTGCATGCGTGTCAAATTTGATGAGGAGAGTAAGTTCTTCAGTGCTTTTTTTTAAATTGAAACAGTTGTCTGATTCTTCTTGTTTGATGCCCTTTTCTGAGGCAGTGTATCAGACAGTTGCTTCTAGGGATTTATACATAACTACTTTTTGCATCAGAGTAAGTTGTAGATTAATTGCTAAGGTAGTATGAGATACTTGGTAGATTATTACTCGTTTGTAAATTGATGTAATAAGCTAGAAGTAATAAGTAATAAGCTAGAAGTTTAATAAAATGGGTGTTGTTAGTGATAAAATGTACAGACACTGCCCCCTGCAGACTATCTGGTGTTCTGTATGAAGAGTCTTCTGACATGGGCTTCAAGAAAAAACAAACTCAGAAAAATGAAAATGTAGTGAAATGTTAATATTTGAAGCTGTTTTATGATACTCTGCAGCTGACCCGAAGACAGAGAGTAAAGAAGACCAATGGATGGGTGTAACTGTCCAAAGTCAGGGGCCAGGAGGAAATGTGGTGGTAAGTGCTAAAGGACTAACTTATAAAACCATCTGGGGTCTACAGTACATGTTCTGAATGGTCTGTGTTTCTGTGCAGCTTGCTGAAAGGCAACTTGTCTGAGTTTACTCCTTTGATTTCTTGTAGGTAAGGACTTAAATGTCTCCTTAGCAAAATAAGGCATTTGAGGTTGTAAGAGCTTCAAATTATTTTTCTATGAGTTAGCTTCTCTTTATAACCTTTGTAACAATCTAGGATGGACAGTTTATTTTCAAGAGGTACAATTTTTTTGGTCATGTACACATTTTCTTCTTTTACATACTACTGGCTGCTGTATTTCTACTTCCTAGAAACAGGGAAGAATAGTGTATAAGGCTGTAGAAGTAGCAGGTTATCACCAGCCTGTTTCCCAGCCTCACTTTAGCTTTTATCAGCCACTGAGTAGCTCCTGTGAATTAATATGGTCATTGCACTGCAGTAGATTGCACTGCAGTTAGACCACTTACCATTTATTTTATACAATACATAGATACTCTTTATTTTATATTAAACAGACAAAGTTTTGGGGAGTTAGGTGAGAAAGAGTTTTAAAAGTAACATTCTCAGTTAAATAAAAACCTCTTGTGGTGCTGCAGGATACCAGATACATCGTAAAATAGGTGTGCAGTGAAACTTCCTCATCTAATTAAAGGTTAATGTCACTGCTTCCAAACCTGGGGAAAGGCAACTTCAGAATGTGAATCTGGTTATTTAAGGATTTAGAGGCAGTAATAACTACCTTTGGTCTGCCTCAGAACCCAAAGTGGGAAGGACCACATGGAAACAGGCCTGTTCACTGAATAATCAGTCATCATCTAATGCTCCCTTGTCTTTTCTTTGTAAGTGGGGAATGCATTTAGTAGATGTTAGACCACTTACCTGGAGGTCACTGCAGCAGGACAGCACTGCAGTGCTCTAATGTGGGGCAGCTGCATGTTTGCCTAACGTAGGCCTTGACAGGAACCACAGAAAAGGTTTGTCAGCTGGGAAACCTGACTTGCTTGTGCTCTTCACACAACCTGCTTATTCTTCCAGAAACACTGCTGGCAAAGGCATTTGATTGTTCGCATTTTTTTACAATGGCTTGGTGGTTACATGGCTTAGCCAGTGGCTAGTCATCCTTTGTGTTAAATATTTGATTAGAATGCTTTTCCCAGGGGATAGTCTAAAAGGATAAGGAACAGGATGTGTTTAATGCTTCAGCTCTGCCCCAGTGAGTTACCCTGTAAGTGGAACATCCAACAGAGGAAGTAAGAGCAACTTCCCTCCTCTTCACTGGAAAAGTGCCTCTGTTTAGTGGCACTTTTCTGTAAGGGGCAAGTTCTGAATAGTCTTGGGCAGATGGAAGTTGAACCAATTTCTTGTGTCCTGCACAGGTGTGTCAGTCCTTTAACTCAGAGCTGTTGGGAAACAGCTACTTCTTTCTCTGAGAGGGTGGTTTTCTCCTCACTTATTGAAGGAGAGGGATTTGGTATCAGGAAGGGCTTTAGGGATTAAAGCCTGAAGGCTGTGGCCTTCCTTGACCATGAAGCAGGCTGCTTTGACTTGTATCTGTAGGTGCCCAGCCTTTCCCATGAGTGCCTGTAGGAAACACTGGACTCTGCCCTTAGATGTGTCTGCAGGGTGACTGACAGCACTGGTGGCAGGAGGGACTGCTGGATGAGCCCTGCCTTCTGTGGTGACCCAAACACGCCACACAGAAACATCACCCGTTACTTCTTCTGTCTTGCAGACGTGTGCACATCGCTATGAGAAAAGGCAGTACGTGAACACCGTGCAGGAAACCCGGGATATCATTGGAAGGTGCTATGTGCTGAGCCAGGACCTCACTATTAAGGATGATATGGATAATGGAGTATGGAGTTTTTGTGATGGTCGTTTAAGGGGCCATGAGAAGTTTGGTTCCTGTCAGCAAGGTGTTGCTGCTACTTTTACTAGAGACTATCATTATATTGTGTTTGGTGCCCCAGGCACTTACAACTGGAAAGGTATGACTTGGCTTCCTTCCTGCCTACCCTTCCCATTTCCTCTGAGACTGCTCTCAAAGGTTGCATCCAAAGTTTATTTTTTTAAAGGGGAAAGGAGGGTAATAGGGATATAATGATTTTACCTTGTTTTTACAAAGTGCTATTTGTTGTTCTGTATCAAAATTTACTGAAGTTTATTTAAATATCTTATTGTGTAGTTATGAATAGATAATGGAACTTTGCACATACGTACAGCAAATTTTCCCCTTATTAGTCTTACTCTTACAGTGGGATCGAGGGCTTACTTGGACACTTCCATACAGGAACAAGCTACTAAATTTGTATGAATTACTTGACCAGCCCGTCTTCTGCATTTGAGCAAATTTTAAATAGCTGCAGAACTCATTGTTTATTCTGCAAGATTCTCCCCTTTGTTCTTTGTGAATTTTGTGGAAACCAGTACTTTACAAAATAAATACTGAAGGGCTGCGGGAAGATACAGCAATACTTAATATATATCTAAATCCATGCATGTTCATGTAAAATTTCATGGATAATCTAAGAGCCAAATGCTCTGTGTCATCTAGGAGATATTCCAAAACAGAAGGGGAAAAAACCTAGATTTCTTTGTTAGTTTCTATTCAGAGGCATATAAATGGCCAGTTCAGTCTCTTGAAGTGATTTTTCCCATCACACTTCATTTCACCAACAGCTGTAAATACTTTCCTCTTGAGAACATCTGATCCTCCAAGCACTGTGTTTTTCCACCTCATACTCCTGTGCCTGGTGTATGAACCGTGCAAAATCCGTGCACTGAGCTCTGGCACAAGGTGTACTTTGGTGAAAACTTCATCTTCCACGTATCTGTCAACAAAATCTGACCCACCTGAAACAGCATACTGAGTGCAGACACCATTTTACTTTAATAGCAGAGAAGTGCTAGGACAATCCTAAGAGTACTCTTCTGTATAATGGAAAAACATGCTTGTGCTTGCCAAAACCTTAATTATGCCAATTGATAAAAGAGAAGCGCATTTTATTGAACAATGGCTTTTTTTCTTCTTAGATACTGTTTCTAAATACATTACTGGTGTTCGTCATAATGAAATGTAATTTTTTTAAATTCCTGTGTACTTATCTCATTTTTAAGAGAAGCTTTAAAAGGCTAAGAAATACAGGATAAGGCTGGTTTATGACCAGAGCTGTTCAATGTTTTCTTTGAGAGCTTCCTTAGTATCCTGTGTTTTCCAGATCATTGTATGGCTTCTCTGTAGAGCAGCATGAGCTTCTGGCACACAAAACAGAGACAAAGCACTAACCCAGTGCACTATTCTGTGTTTGTCCCATTTTGACAGCAGTCACTATGTCATTCATCATGATTAATATGTTGGGAACATTTATTTGTTATTTTTCTCACTTATCATTCGTTTGCTTTTATTTTATCATTTCATTTTTTCAGGGGTGGTTCGTGCAGAGCAAAAGAATCAGACATTTTATGATCTGGGTATCTTTGATGATGGGCCTTACGAAGTTGGTGATGAGAGCCGCCAGGATAAGAATCTAGTTCCTGTTCCAGCTAACAGTTACTTAGGTAGGATTAAGTACATGTGGTAAATCTCTTTAGGTCTCTCAAACATTTGTGATCCCATCCTGGTGTGATGATCTGAAATGGGAGCAGATGTTCCATTGTGAACCCTGTAACACGTTAACTGTTCTGGATAATTCACAGCCTCTCTCCACATGTATGGGCCGGTTTTAAGTGTAAGATGATACTGCTGAGGTACCTAGAAGAGCTGCTGTTGTAATGTGAGATTCAAGAGCTGTGCCAAGGGCCTATGGAATCTCAGGGAGTGATTATAATCACTGTGATGGGTCAGTACAATGAATGGCTCTGTAGTCCTTAGTGTCACAGTCGCTGCTATGTAGTATCAGAAAGTTTATCAAAATTTGAGTTTCTGGATGTAACTATTACGGGTGCACGTTTTCTCTCCTGGTAGGTAAGTGCAATTCTTTTATTCTTCAAGTTTCTAAAACTCCAGTGGCTTTTAACAGACCTGTAAAATACCATAATATAAGTACTGTTTATATTTTACTTGTGTGTGTGTTGCAGGAGGTGAATCTCTTGCTCTTTGTGCAGTCAGGAAAGCAGGAATATGTCCTTAGGCCAGTGACCTTTCTGTACACCAGTGAGATACACTGAAAAGGCTAATGCTGCATTTTTGGAAAGGCATTAAGTGTAAAGAATCCTTCTGTTCCAGTGCAGATTTCTGTGGTGTGTTGATCCACTGCTTTTGGCGTGAGTGATGGAAAGCTGAACAGATGGGAGGGAAGGGCGTTGCTAATGTAAAAAGTAAAAAAGCAAGTCAAGAAGAAAGCAAACTTAGAACTACATATATATTAGGAGAAAGAGAGCATAAACTTCTGTTAAATATCAGCAGTAATTACTGGATGTAAAGGTAACTAGGAAAATCATCCTAAGAGCTTATGTTAGACAAGCTGATAGCATTTTCTGGTGGAATAAGAATTGCTAAGGTAAGGAGTGTTGTGAGGCTGGTGCCTTTTGCTGTGAACAGTCATATCAATTTTTTCCAGTTGCATAACCAGTGCATTTATCTCCTAAATGTAAATGCTGCCTTGATTTTGAATAATCAGAACCACTTCCAGGCAAGCCAGCTCATCCCAGACATTACTGTTCTGTCTGTTTAGACCATAAGCAAATGTGGTTATAGGTGCTTTGCTTAACTACTATTTATTTTCTCTTCAATCTTTCACTCATATTTATAGGTCTTCTATTTTTGACAGCTGTATCTGATACTCATCCAGATCAGTTTGTGTACAAAACATTGCCTCCCAGCATACAGGTGGACAAGTCAGTGGATGTAATGATGAATAGCTACTTAGGTTTGTGACCACTTGAGGTGGCAGCATCTGGTCAGACATAATCTCCAGACCTTTGTCATGATCCTCTCCCCTCTATTCCCTCTCATATCAAATACATTGTAAGTAAAGCATGAAAAAAATGGATTCAGATAAAGGGGAGACAGCAAAGTAACAAGGCTTCAGAGAAATGCTGATTTGTCATGCATTTCTCCAAACCCTCTCATCCCTCCCCCAGCTGGGACTCCCTTAAGTTTTTTCTGGAACTATCTCATTGTGAATTGCTGTAATTGAGAATTTCCATAGTAGTGGTGATGTGTTTCAGAGGGAGACTCCCCTCTGCTGGCTGGTGTCTTCCTTCCTTGCAAAGTGGGCAGTTTTCTACTTTGGCCTTTACTGGCTATATTGGTATATGCAGTATAGTCTTTTAACTTGGTTTTTCATATTTTAAGATGTATTATAAGACTAAATTAATTTGAACATGTCATGTTTAGGGCTGCATTAATTTAAAATGGCCCATTTCACCATTACTGTGTAAGCTGATTCTCAAATACTGCATACATCATTCATTTGTGATACTTGTGCAGTACAATTGCATGTTTGAAATAGAATGATGCTGACTTGACTTAGGAGGTTTTCTGATAATTTTGCCAGAGGTGAAGTACTCAAGCTATATTCAAGTGGTAAAGCTGTAGCTGTGTCCAAGCTGTATGTATCCTGTTTTTGGTGTCTGTGAAAAGCAGGACCAAGTGGGCAGGGAAGTACTGTGTTTTGTGAGGAAATACTAAATGTACGGATGAGTGTTGACTTGCAAATATGTGTCCACCAGTGCAAACAGAAATTGGACTTAGCACACTGTTTTAGACAAAACTTGTATTCCATATACCACTTCAATATAGCAGGGGAAATGTTTATTTTTTCATATTAAGATGTAAGTTGTTACTTAGTTCATTTATATTTTATTTTTTTTTCTCTGTTAAAGGTTTCTCTCTGGACTCTGGAAAAGGAATTGTCTCCCAAGATGAGATGACTTTTGTGTCTGGTGCCCCAAGAGCAAACCACAGCGGAGCAGTTGTTTTACTGAAAAAAGAGAAAAATCAGAGAGCACTTTCCCTGGAGCACATGTTTGAAGGAGAAGGGCTGGCCTCTTCTTTTGGCTATGATGTTGCTGTTGTGGACCTCAACAGTGATGGGTATGGCTCTGGTTAACTCCTGCTGCCTTTATAGTAAAGGATAGCGGTCTTCTTTATTTCTGCTTCGGGTTTTCACGTTAGAAATATAAGGAATGACAAATCCCACCTTCCGTGTTTTCCTGGAGGAAATGCTGAGTGTTCTGAGAATCAGTCAGGACAGATCATGATCTTTCTAATAAAGAATTTTATTTGAACAGTTACTGTAAACAGAGAAGCAGGAAACCAGTCTCATACCCCAAGGAGGCCATAGAAGGTCCTTGTATGCCGTATCAAAGGAATAAAACAGCTTGCAGTGTCAGTGGGGCTGACAAGTTTAATGCACACTTTAGTCTTTGTTCAGCAGCTCTTTGGGAAGCTGATCTTGAGCCCACAGTGTGAGCAGTTACTTTTCAGACTTCTACAAAAGCAGTGCCTTTTTTTTAACTCCAAGCTGGCAGGACATCGTTGTTGGGGCCCCGCAGTACTTTGACAGAAGCGGGGACGTCGGGGGTGCCGTGTACGTGTACATGAACCGCCAAGGCAAATGGGCAGGGGTGAAGCCTCTCCGCTTAAACGGAACCACGGACTCCATGTTTGGACTCGCAGTTGAAAACGTTGGGGACATTAATCAGGATGGATATCCAGGTAAATGGAAAATAATGACAATAAAAATGTGTGAGGTTGTTTGGCCAATGCCAGACTTGCAACATCTTACCCTTGGATTGCATGCTGCAGAAACAGCAAGAATGATTTTACATGTTGCAACTTTTTTTCACCAGATATTGCAGTGGGGGCTCCATATGATGGTTTTGGCAAAGTATACATTTATCATGGATCCGAGAATGGAATAAATACAAAACCAGCGCAGGTAATCAAATAACCTTTACTATATAATTATTCTTGAACTAAGCTAAAGGAATGTCAGGGCTATCCATCTTCCTTTCCATTGCTATTATTGGGGTGGTGGATATGCAGGAAAGTCACAGGGCCCTTCAGAGATTGCACTGCTGACAGGAAAGATTAGGAATTCTTGATATTAATATATATTTTTATTTCTGGGGCCATCCATTGGCACCAATAATATATGCAGAAGGAAAAAGATGCGCAGATAAATAAATTCTTGGTTTTTAAAAAATAAATCTGGTTATTTGCAAACAATTAGTTTCTTTGTTTTCTCTTTCATTACTACTGTTTCACTTCCCTTTTAAATAATGTTTGGGTGTTTTGTTTTGTTTTTGAGGGTCACTGTGTCCAGTTTGCAGGGTGGGAATGGAACTTCATTATACTCCCTAGAATACTGCTTGAATACTTCATAATGCTTTATAGAATACTTTTTCTCTTCAAAGAAACTATATGCTTACAGTCCCTCTTTTATAGGTCCTGCATTGTTGTACCTCTTCCTTCTTTTTTCTCTGGCCATAAGACAGTTATGTTCACTTACTTCACCTTTTTAATGTCTTATCACTTACCACTTTTAAATGTCTGAATTCCCTCAATCTGTTTGCTTTTTAGATTCTTGATGGTGAAAAAACAAACACCAATTTCTTTGGTTACTCTATTGCTGGAAATATGGATCTGGATAAAAATTCCTACCCTGATGTCGCTGTTGGTTCCCTGTCAGATTCTGTAAATGTGTACAGGTATTATATATGGAACCTTAATTACACCAGGGCTTTGGTTTTATTTTTGTAAAAATAATTTGCTTAGGAGAAAGAAAAAGCTGTTTGGCTTTGAGTGTACTTTTCCTACCGGAAATTGGAAATTTGAGGGAAGGGGAGGGACAGGGATTCCATAAATTGGTTTTGTTACTTTATCCCCCTCCTCCCCTTGAGCACCTGCCTTACAATCAATACAGGGCAAGAGGGTAAATATGGACAGTTCCTGCAGAGTGCTGATGTGGGCAGTGTACCTGCACCTTAGTTTTGCCCTATTGTAACTTGGATGTCTGTGTCCTTGAATGGAATTTGAGGGCGATAAGTAATTCCTTAAGGAGAAGTTAAATAATACATTTGCTGCCCTTATATAATCTAATTGTGCTTTACTGAAGATAGAAGAAAACAGAACCAACCCCCACTTCTGTAGCTGAGGATCCAAACCAGTGAGGCACAAACAGCCTTGCTGAGCTTGCACTGGGGTCCAGGAAACAGTGAGGAAGCCCTACAGCTGGGATCCTTTGGGATTTCTGTAGCACATGCCTTAATTAGGGATGGAGTCACAGTCTTGTGCAGACCACTGCTTTTTTCCAGTTTAATGTGCTGTTGAGATGAATGTAATGGGCAGGAAGAGGACTGACTGTCTCAGCATCAGGACTGTGAATGATGCAAGCTCAGGTTTTTGGTGGTTGTTGTCAGGTCTCAAAGGAGAAGCAGAAACTCCCAAAACTGGTTATCTGAATTCTGGGACAATGAACTTTACTTTTCAGGCAGAACAGCTCTTCCTACAATTTATGTTCCCACCTCTAAGGTGTATGGTATCTGTGCATGTAATTGTAATGTTCTTAAATACACTGGAACAGCGCCCAAGAAAAAGCAACTCACATGGCTTGTGGAAGAGAACAGAGTAGGTGGTAGAGGAGCTGGTCAGATTATTTAGCATTCTGCTTACTCAAAAGAGCTTTAATCTTTTGCTGATAAAGGCAGGACAAAAACCTTTACCAAGGTGAGAGAAGAAAACCCTTATAGTAACAAACAGTGAAAGGAATGGCCCAGTTAAATCGAGCAGGTGGCTTCCCAGCTATTTTAAACAACCTTTGGATGCTTTAATGAGAACAGGATCAGCTCATTCATTTGTTCATGTGAAATGTCTTCTCCGTTCCAGGAAAGGAAAAGACAAGTTGTCAGGCAGAAGTATGGTTGCAGCCTACATGCAGAGGAAGCAGGAAATGAAAACATCATTTCCCAACAGCCACCAGACTCCATATTAAAGCTCTTGTGAACGTGAATCTGAATGAACTGTAGTACCTTCAGTTGTTCACAGGGGTGAATCACTACTACAGGTGGTAGAAACCACCACTGAATTTTGTATTTTTTAAAGTGTATAGAATGACAACATCACATTAGTGTAGCCCGCTTCCCCCTCAGGATCTGTAGTTGTTCTCGGTGACCTTTGCTTTGCTTAGCTTTTAATAGTTTGCAGGGTTTTTTCCTAACCAGTATCAAAGCCAAACTCTGTTTCTTGGAGTGCCTTTGTTGCAAATCAATGCAGAGGTGGAGAGAATTATTTCATTAATCTTAACAGAAACTACTTCTTTTTTAACATCATCTTTTTATTCCCCATTTTTTCCCCAAATGAAGATCTCGGCCTGTGATAAGCATTAGAAGAAACATTACAGTACAGCCTGATAGAATTGATCTAAAGAAAAAGAACCCTGAGGACCATGGTGAAATAAGGTAAATGAAAAAGAAATTACTGTATCAGAAACCTTGGTGTATTTATTGAGCTTTCTGCTGTCAAAATTCATTCAGTGATAATGTTTAAGCGAAGAGAGATGAGTTATGCAGGTTAAGCAAATGTATCTGCATATGTTCATTTTGACTTCCTGAATTTCTTCAGGCTACTGTGCTAAAGACAAGGTGTGGAATATGTTGTTTTCATAACATTCATTTTTGAAAATGTCACCTTGCCTCTTCAGACTTCTAACACAAGTATCTTGGCTTGAAAAGCTTTGTCTTGAGTAGATACATAAGAGCATATGCTTAATTGCTCATTAGCCATTTTTTCTTGCTTTGTAATTCAGTCTAGTAAGCAACAAATACCACAGTCATAAGACTGATCAGGTAAAACTTTTCGTTCTGTTGGACCATGCCTTATTAAAAGTTAATACTAATTTCTTGGCACTTCTTACAGGATGGATGTGAAAGCATGCTTTAAATATACTGCAAACCCAAGAGATTTAAATCCAAGAATAAGTAAGTTCTAAAGATCAATATTTTTGTTCTGTTTGTCACATGGTTTTTGTTTTTGTTTTTTTCTTTAAAGTTTATCATGGAAAAATATTATGCAAATTATAGTGAGTCATCTCAGACAGTGACTGACAGGTTTAAAATGTGACTCAGTGCCAAGCTCAGCTGTTGCACAGTCTGTATTTAGAGTCCTGCTGGCGTGTTAGGCTGTTCTGTGGATGACAGAGCAAAGCTTTCTAAGTATTACATGGCTGCTATACAGACCCAGACCATTTTGCCTCTCTAGGTTAGTGCTGCTTTAGAGAATCATTTTTAGGGCCCATTTTATACATCCTTAGTGAGCAAGCTTACCCTATGAACCTATCCTGTATTCATAAAAATGGTTTTGTGGAAATCATTAACTGAAATTAAACAATCTGCATTAACTGGAACACTGTGCCACAAAATGTAAAGCACTTGTTACAATGTTGCTTCACTACTCTCTTGGAGAACTGTGTAGGGTTTTGAGAGGAAATGAGAAGAACTTGAAGCCCAATGAGCCTGTTTCTGCTGTGTTGTCTTGAGTTTCTCAGTTACTTTTAAAAGGCTGTGCCTGAATGAGGTGCTGGTCCTTCAGCAGCTCTCAGTGCCTTGGCATGCTCAGTGCTGTTTCCATCTGTGCAGCACTGAATTAGCTCGGTGAAGCAATCACTAAAAGATGCACCAAGTTCAGATCTAGGAAAACATGTCTCAGCACACAACTGGACAGCTCTAGTTGCACTTCTGCTTTCAGTGTTAAAATTATCAGTGTACCTTGACCTCGGAATCGTGCTGGTTCTCGAGTGCCGTTTGGGAGCCAGCAGGAATCCCCCACAGCGCGGTCGGGGTATTTACAGTGGGAGCTCAGCCCTCTGCTGGCTCCGCACAGCAATCACAGCTCCCCCAGCCAGCCTGCATAGCCATAAGGGAACCGCTTACGTAGGGAAGAACAGGATTTGGTTTGGGAATTTTCTTTAGATTCACACACGGGGTACCTGGCCCTCAACTGTGGCAGGACAAAACTGACATTGAGAAAGTTTTTTAAATGACTGAAAACAGTTTGTGAAGCCCAGCACTGGCTGGAACAGTCTTCTAGAATAATGCTGAAGATCATACAGGGTGAAATTAAAGTTCTTTTTAATACGGCAATGATTCTGGTTTGTTTTATAGTGACCTACTTTATTTTTTCACATAGAGATCAATTACACGTTTGAAGTGGAGAATGAGAGGCGGAAGCTGGGCCTGCCCTCCAGGGTGCGCTTCAATGAGCACTCCTCGGATCAGTTCACTGCAAGTACAACCCTCAGGGGACAGAACTCCTGGGAGTGTGTGACTACAAAGCTTATACTGCAGGTAAGGGAGAGAATTGTATTTCTGTTTCAGTTAGATACACTTAAAACAAAAGAATGCGCTTTTGCAGCCTCCTGGAAGAAACCTTTGCATATAATTTTGTATATAATTTCAAAGTCATGTAGTATAACTTCAAAAATAGAAAGACACCGTAGTTTACTATTCCCTGCACACACGCTGCTTCCTCCTGTTGCCTTTCTTGCAAAGTATGAATAAAAACTGTAGTCACTGCAGTACACTGTGGAAGTCAATAGAACTGAACTAACTTAGAATAGAGGGGGACTAAGTGCCAAAAACAGGGAGCTGCTTCCAACAGAAATAATTGTTACAGAATTTTACAGTGTGACTGTTCAGGAAAAGAACTTTAACCCACGGGTTTTGGAGTGGATGAATGGACAGGGCAAGGAAGCTCGGAATGTGCTCCCTTGACTTGGCTGCTGTAGTGGCACTTAGGGGTGGTATTGCTCCACAGGCTAAACAGATTCTCTCTCCATGGCTCAGCAGGAATTAGTGACCTCCAAGGTTGCTTTTGACCACAGCAGATGAAAGAACTTTAATTTATGAATAGAATAGAATAGAATCATAGAATGGTTTAGGTTGAAAGGGACCTTAAGGATCATCTAATTCCAACTCCCATGCCATGGGCTGGGATGCCTTTTACTAGACCATGTTACTCAAAGCTGTTCCAATGTGTTATTTTACTGTAGCTCTGTGAATTTCACCTTCCTGAATTACCATCTGTGGTTCTTAGGAATTCTTAATGGTGAGAGAAATCATCAGATTGGGAAGCCAGAGGGAAAAAAAAGACAATAGGGCTGGGCTCTTTGTGTTCCTGCATGTTTAGAAAATGCTGAATATATATACAGTATCAAAAGCTCAGCTCTGTGTTCTTTTTTTCTTCACTGTACACTAACCTATGCAATTTAAAATATTTTAACAGGAAAAAATTAAAGATAAGCTACGTCCCATTCCAATATCAGTCAGTGTTAAAATTGCTGGCCTGGAGTCACCATCCAAGAGAAGAGAGAGTGCACTTCCAGATCTTACACCAATTCTAAATTCAAATGAATCTGAAACAGAGACCACGAAAGTAAGCCTTTCATATCACATTCATATAAATCTGCACTTCTACAAACAACATAAAGACTGTAGAAAACTAAATTATGTCCAAAGGAAATAACTGGGGTGGCAGTGGACATGTAACTGTTGGGTTATTATTTTATATTTTGTTCTGAAATTGTTAAAACATGTTATGAACTATGTACTGTGTTCTTTTGCAACAAAAGTGAAGATGGTATAGCTCCTCGGTTTCTTCCCTCTCCCCAATAAGCTTAGGAAGAAATGTACTTTTGATTAAAAATGGAAATCATTGTCTCCTGCTGCGAACACTTGTCCAACACAACAAGATAATGTACACTCTCAATTTTTCCACTGTTAGGATGCTGTAATGGCATTTGAACAATGACTGCAGCAGTGGCATAGAAGGGAGGGAATATCTCCATGAAAAATTCTCGTTTCCTCAATGCTTACTGAAGAATCAGACTTAAAGATGTATTTCCTCATTAAAACTGTACCTCTCATATCCAACTCTGCATTTTAGTCATATTTAAAGTTCTAAATTACCAGCATCAAGGGCTGTATCTGACAAAGAAAAACTCAGCAGGCAAGAATTAACTTAGGTTAACATCTGAACTCTGTCCAGGAAAGTACCTTCTGAGTTCCATGTAGATGCTTTATTCAATGCTTCAGAAATCTCATTTTAACTACTATTGTGTGTTAAGTAAAATTGCTTTAAATGGTTTTATTTAGGTGGAGTTCCTAAAAGAAGGATGTGGAGAAGACAATGAATGTCACAGCAATCTTAAGCTTCAGTACCGCTTTTGTACAAGAGAGGGAAATGAAGACAGGTTTACTTATTTACCACTGTAAGTCTTGATGAATGCACTTGTAAAGTTCAAATTATTAACAAGTGCTTAAAAGAACTTTTAGGAGAGGATTTTGGGAAAGAGAGCAGCTTGTTTATGTCTGGCAAACATAGCCCCTGGGAGTAGTACTGAGGAATGGGGGCTTGAGAAAAAACGTGGTTCAGAGTTGAATGGCCACAGTAGTGCAGGGGTGTTCTGAAAGAAAAAAACAATTTAACACCTGGAGAAAGTATATTCTAAACCAGCTTTGCAGTAGCTTCTTGAGTTATTGACACTGTTAATTATTTTGCAGATGAAACTGGACTGTATGACAACTTTATAAAGTATAGTCTAATAGCCCAAGAGAAGTAGTTACAGAAAAAATGGATAATGATTTCATTTTAACACATGCACTCTGCTGCATCCCTCCTTCCCAGAGGGCCAGTGGAATTAGAGTGGGGGTAAAACAAACAGAAGGAGGAAGTACATTTATTTACTGCCAGCAGTCAGACATTTTTAGCAGGAAGTGCCACATTCAGAAGCCAAACCCATGCAAACTTTACGGGAAAAAAGCAGGTCAGTAGATTGATTTGGAAAAAATTCATCACTACATGAGTCAGATGCAGGTGCTGGTTCAGAAATAATATAAACTCCTGATTACCTGAGGGATTTATCAGCCTGTTCTGTCCTCTTAACTGCTGGCCACTGTCAGATGAAATACTGGTGTGGGGGAAAAAAACCTATGACTGTTTATGTTCATAGTTTTACCATAATTCTCCCCTAATTCGAGGAAATTGTATTTAGATAAACCACCATAAGAAGCAAACTTGCATACATGTTTGTTTTCCTAATGCACAGAACCCTGTACATTCTGTTTCTGTAGTGAAAATGGCATGCCAGTGCTTATTCTGAAAGACCAGAAAGATATAGCCCTGGAAATAACAGTGACAAATAATCCATCTGATGTAAAAAATCCACAAAAAGATGGTGAAGATGCATATGAAGCTAAACTAATTGCAACTTTTCCAGACAGTCTGACATACTCTGCATTCAGAGAGATGAGGGGTTATCCTGTAAGTATTTTTAAGAGTAAAAATACTGAAATTTAGAAAATATTTTCAGCATATTTTTTACTTGTAAATGTATTCTGTTTAATCAGGAAAAACAACTAACGTGTGGTGCTAACCAAAATGGTTCTCAAGCAGAATGTGAACTTGGAAATCCTTTCAAAAGAAATTCTAACGTAAGTCGCACTTAATTTACTCAAGTTGTAAAATCTTTTTCTGACTGCAGTCAGCAAAGTTCCTGTGTGTCTCAAATGGAAATTTGGTTTGGATCTGTCTTTTTAACTCTAGAACTTAATACTGAAATTTTCTATAAAATTTATCAATATATATTAGTAAGAACTCATATATTTCATTATCTTCTTTCTTGTTTAGGTAACCTTTTATCTGATCTTAAGTACCACGAAAGTTAATGTTGATACAACAGACTTAGACATTAACCTGAAGCTGGAAACGTAAGTTTTGCATGCATGCACCTGAACTTTGCTTTGATATACAGTTGTAAACATTTTTAACTCATTTGTTTGATTCACAGGAGTAATAGTAGAGAGAAACCTACTAAATTTGTAAAATAAACACCATTGTCTCCTTTTCACTGCAGAACAAGCACTCAAGTTAATTTGACTCCAATTACAGCCAGTGCTAAAGTGGTTCTTGAATTGCTTTTATCACTCACTGGGTAAGTGTTGATAGCATGACAAATTGGGGGGTCTGGGGACAGTTTGGTTCAGACTCATTAAAACCTGATTATTCTTTTTTCCCACCCCACCTGAATAGAGTTGCTAAGCCTTCTCAGGTATATTTTGGAGGTAACATCATTGGTGAGAGTGCTATGAAATCTGAAGATGATATTGGAAACCTCATAGAGTATGAATTCAGAGTGAGTAATTTAGATTAATGCCAACAGCTGCTTTTAATCAAATGCACAGCTTCTTGCTTTATGCATATGAACACATAGAAAAGTTGCTTCAATGAAATTGGCTTTCTTTGTCCCAAAATCCTGACTTCCTGATTAGAACATGCAGTTTGACTGTGGACTGGAGCTTCTTTAGGCCTCGATGATCACATTTGAGGCAGTGCCTGAGGCTGCCTGCACACTTTTGTTTTGAGCAGTTCATGCACATTCAGTTGTAGGGCATAAAAGCCCCTGCAGGGAGGGAACAGAGTTAATGCAGAGCCTGCCTGGGGCCTGCCCAGGCATTCCCTGGTGCTCACAGGCAGCAAGAACGGGCTGAGCACAGAGCCAGCACAGGGAGGTGCTGCCAGAGCCCCTCTGAGTGTGTCAGTCTGTTTCACTGCCTTGGTCTTCTGCATAATACAGCAAGGAGGACACTAAGAGAAATTAAAGTCCATCTCAGTCAGTCCTTTACTTCTTTCTGTACCTGATCCATGTATTATAGTAGCACCAATTAAAATATCTGATTTAAAACTAGTTAACATGATCAGTAACACTAAGAAAGTAAAAAAAGAGGCTGGGAAAAAACTTTCAGTCTTACAAGAGCAAGAGTTTGTTCTCTGTGTGTCAGAGTTCTTCAGAAACTTGCAGTTTGCCTCAGTTACACAACTGCCTGATTTGTTAACTCTAAATTGGAGTTGTCATTACACGTGAAGATTAATTTCTAAAAATCAACAACTTAAAGTTCATGTTAGGAAATTCTAATCCATCTCTGAATTTACTTGCTCTCCAAGTATGCTAGTTTTAGTATACACTTTGTACTATTTTGACTGCCTTTCATCTGATCTAAATTTCTTGTTAGCTGCATGCTTAAAGCTTGTTCAAGTAAATAATGTTTTCAGGAAAAAAATCCTGAAAAGTATTTTTTTAATTTAAGTTTAAAGAATGTTTGTTTTAACAGGTAACTAACTTGGGCAGACCACTGAAAACATTTGGCACTGCTTCCCTGGACATCCAGTGGCCAAAAGAAATTAGTAATGGCAAATGGCTGCTTTATTTGATGAAAATAGACTCCAAAGGCTTGGAAAAAGTCTCCTGTCAACCTGAGAATGAAATCAACAGTTTGCATGTTGCGGTATGCTACCCTGTCTTCTGTTCATGAATTGGTACACACGAAAGCAGCCCACAGCAAGTGAGAGTAGGGCAGGAGAGCTTGCCTCTAGGAGTTACTTTGTATCTTATACAGCTCACAAGCACAATACCAATATAACAACAAATAACAAAAGCAAATGACCAATACAGCAGTGAAGAAGCCTGACAGGAGACTCATAACAGCTGGTGAGGCTGATATGCTAAAGGATGATGCTATGTCACAATGACTGTTTTTGCAATGGGCACTGCTGTCATAGGCTCTTATACAGGATGAAACTGCTGACTGTTCTAACAAATTTCATCAGTATAACTGAAAGCTGCTCAGTAATAAAAACACCTGAGTTCTTACTCAGAAAACAGTTAATAACTAAATATCTTCCCAGCCTGGGGGCAAGTCCATGTACTTTTTTTGAAGACAAGGTCTTGAACCTAACTTTATTTACTTACAACAAATAAAAAGCAATTTTCATAGGCCTGGATTGTGCTTATTTAGCAAAATTATCTTCCTAAAACTTGAGCTGCAATTTTTTTTCTTCATATAGTCTTAAGATTGTATGGGAGGAGTTTTTACTTTCCACTATTGAAACTGCATGCACATAAACCTGTTTTTGCAGATCATTAGTTAATACAACTTGCAGTGAGTGTAATTAGTATGCAGTTAAAAAAACCCCTGCATCTACTGACTCTAGCACATTCTTACTCTTCTGGCAGAGTACCATTAACACCCTTTTATCTAGAAATAAAAATGGAAATAGCACTGGAAGCTTTATAAATCTAAACCTCCCCTTGCCCTATTAAAGAAAATAGTCTGTTGGCCTTTCTTTAGGTAATCTCAAATTTTATTCCTAGCAGTAAATGTAGGTAAGTAGGGATATATAATGCTGTCAGTCATATGGTGATTTTGGAAGAAGAAAACACTGAGCTCTAGTTTCTCTGCTTGTATGAATGAAAAGATTCTTACGATAAACTGCTTTTTAGTATTTATTTTTTTCTTTTAGGAATCCCATAATTCAAGAAGGAAGCGTGAAGTTGCAGAGAAGCAGATTACAGACAGCCAGGCATTTTCTTTATTCTCAGAAAGAAAATACAAGACCTTGGTAAGGATACTGTGCCAGCTATTTTCTTGTCAGATACCTCCCTCTGCATGTGAAAGAGGGCTTTTCTGAGTTTGGCAGAGAGAAAGAAATGCTCTCTTTGCCTTCTTTTGATCTTACATCCAAATATCGATGCTTTTAGATTATCTGCTGTGAGAAAGAACTAGGAAAGAATATCTGCATAGTTACTTACATTAAAATAAGCAAGTAATGATATCTTCATTGTATTTTCCCATTGCTGTCAGTACAAACAATGGTTCTTGCATGGTATGTGGTTCTTGTAGGTATGGTGTGTATGATCTCATTTTTAATCTTGCGGTGAGGTGTAAACAATCTGTGAAGATGTGATTTTACTGACGTGTAGAAATGTGTAATTGCAGAGCTGCAATGCGAATGCACGCTGTGTGGACATAAAGTGTCCCCTGAAGGGTTTAGACAGCAAGGCATCCATTGTGCTGCGTTCCAGGCTGTGGAACAGCACCTTCTTAGAGGTAAGTCCTCTTACCTGCTCTTTTTGGAAGGTCACAGTTCTCTCCTGTTCTGTGTCTAATATTCATGTTTCATTTTGGAACAGGAATACTCAAAAATGAACTACCTTGACATTCTTGTCAGGGCTTCTATCAGTGTTCCTGCTGCAGCCAAGAATGTTAAACTCACAAATGAAGTTGCTCAGGTAGGTTCAGTGTTTAATGCTAACGGCATGTTATGGTTGTGATTGTTCTAGCTTATCTCCAAAGACCAGGAATGAAAAAAATTCAAAACAAAACTAGCTAAAAGTTTAACTTTTTAACTGAGTTTTGAATTATTGGTAATTCTTACCTTTTAATGGGGTTGAAAAAAATTCATTTTCATATTCAAATGATACCAGTGGGAACTTTTTCTTCAAAAGCATTTTGTAGAAGACATCTTGTTAGAGGAGAGATAAGACTCTATAAATTGAAGCTTTCTAATTAAACATATATCTTCTAAAATACTCCTTCCACCTGCACATTTTGTGTCCTGTAGGTGCGTGTGACTGTATTTCCTGCAAAACCAGTAGCCCTTTATACAGGAGTTCCCTGGTGGATCATCGCCGTGGCTATCCTTGCTGGAATACTCATGCTTGCACTGCTGGTATTCTTACTATGGAAGGTGAGCTTTTATTCATCTGGTTATTTTTTATGTTCTGGTCTATAACTGACAAGATAGCAAACCAAATTAAGCAAATGATTACGTATTTGGGACTCAAAATAGGGCAAAACTGCACAAATCATACATTATCAGTTCCTCAGTTTTGCAACACTTGGAATGAAAATGGTTGTGTGGGCAGACTTGTTACATAATTTTTCTCTTTTCACATCCTCAAAAGGAAGTATTTTGTGCTCCAGATGACACTTGAGACAAATGTTCAGAGGCCATAGTTAGATACAGATGGATACAGCTGGTGGGAGCCTCTGCAGTTAGGTGTAAAACTTCATGTGAGTTAGAAATGTTTTAGTAGGGCTCTGTTCTCATAATATCAGAAATACCATTAAACTGATAGTAGATGAACATAACCAAAAGCACAGTCTTAATATGTAGTCAAGTGTGCTGCTGAAATTCTTATTACTGCTTTTTTATCTTAGAAACTTTAAAGGAATAAATAAAGAGGACTAACAACTATTTGCAAAAGAAAAAAAAGTCAAGTACCTTTTTTCTGATGGCCTTTATAAAAATGCCAATTATTTGTGGTCTTAAGTATAACAGAGCAATCTTTTTATCCTTAGTTTTGCAGGTCTAGGCAGTTAACATTTGCTGTTATGGGATAGCAGAAGGTTATTAAGGAAGAGGAAGAGAATATCCTGTCACTTTTTTTCCAGTGAAACTGTAGCAGTTAGCTTTGAGGCACTATTTGCTGCAGGTTACTTCCCATAGGATAGTTCTGATTTCCTTATTTTCTAAAAATGCCCAGGTGCTCCTGCAAATATTCCTGATGAATGAATACTGCATGGGCTGCTAGGTTCTACTAGCGTATGAAAATGCAAACATTTTCCACATGCAGTGTAAAATGCTGGTGTTGGTGACACAGACTGTGCTGTTCTATGAAGGACAAACATCATGCTGGAAAGACAGATACATCACTGGTTTAAGATAAAGGCTTGCATTGAAGGGGTCAAAGCAGTAACTGCTTTTATTCTACACCTGTGGTTTTGTCTGTCCCATGCACTAGTTCACAAAAAGGTTCTGTATAGGCTTCTTTCTGCTCGTCACAGCCACATTCACTTGCTATGGACATACTTACTGTAGCTTTTCTTAAAACATCCCAGATTCTCTAAAAAATTATCAAAATGCCTCTAAAATAATATTCTCAGGTTACTCCATTAGTAACTCAAGTTATTTTATTGTTATTGTATAGATCAAGTTACCCCAAGAAGTTCTCAGATCTAGAAACAGCTGAGATCTTGTGATGATTTTTTTAACCTGTGAAGGGATAATGGGAAGAAAGTTGACAGAGTTAAGTCAGTTTTAGTAGGTTTGACTTCTTCCAGTCCACAAAACTGACTAAATACCTTGCTTCCTTGTAGTGTGGTTTCTTCAAGAGAAATAAGAAAGATCATTACGATGCCACATATCACAAGGCTGAGATCCATGCTCAGCCATCTGATAAAGAGAGGCTTACTTCTGATGCATAGTACTGATCTACTTCTGTAATTGGTAACTGATGATATTTTTTAATTTCTAGCTGTGGCACATGCTATGGTTGCAGTGGCTAACTGTGAAGCTGCTTCTGCATAAGTTCTATTAACTTGTGGATTTCAAGCTATCATACTTGCTTGCTCCTTCTGTCAATAGATTTTCAGCTTTTGGTGCATGTGAACACACAGAGGTTTACCCTGGTCTAAAATGCTTCTTTATTTTTTAAAAAAACATGGTGGTCTGTTGCACTGGGCTTTAGTATATTTTAAATTTATGCTTTAACATTACAAGTACATCTTTAAGCTTGCAAGATGGGAATCAACATTGTAGAGTTAAGACATAAAGATAAGACTACATGGACAATACATAAATTTGCTTTACTAACCTTTAGTGCATGCTGAAAGGTACGTGCTGCTTACATCGGAGAAGGGTTTTCATCATGAGAATTCATTGCTGTGGAAACATCTGTTTTACCTGAGTTCCAAGGTGCACTTCTCTAGGAAAACTCTTTGCTGAAGTTACAAGATGCATGATGATTTATGCTTCCAGCAACCTTTATTCCACTTAAGATATTACATGCATGTACATTTGTATCCATAGGTGTGCTTGCAATGAGGGGGTGGGGAGGAATTATTTATGAATTATTTCAAAACAGTGTTTAATGAAACTAGAGATGGCTAAAGATTTGGTCTTTGCTCACTGTAATTTAAAAAAAAATTATCTCCATCTAAGTTCTAATATTAAAAAACTCCCAAACCATTGACCAAACTGAACCCAAAAATCCAGCACCATAAGTACTATGAACAAAACCTTGCCCACTTTAGCATGTTCTTACCCCAAGCAGTATCTAACGACAGCTCGATGGCACAATGTCCCCTAAACTGAATCTTGATCCATGAGGATGTAAAGCTGAATGTGTGCCTATCATTATCTTTGTAATATTGTGGCCAGAGCTTCCTTTTGTTTTGGAAATAATTTTAGTCCATTCCTCGATATTCTAAATCAGTTTTTCCATGGCTTTGAACAAAAGACTGCAGAACAGAAATAAGCTGTTACAGATTTCATCCAGGGTGACATCCCATGGCAAACTAAGCAAGACTCATGATTCTAATACAGCCTATGTATAGTTAGTTCAGGTGACTGAAGTAGAAATGGTACTTTGAAAACCAAGGCCCTTAGGGTAACTTTTCTTTAATGTTCTGGAAGTCTTTCTGTAGGTTCTTAAGGGCAAATCATGTTACCATACAGGAGGACACTGAAGTACATACCTACCTTTGATTCAGGAGGATCAGCTTTCCTGTGTGTAGCAGTGAATGTCCTCATTAGATGAATGAGCAGCTTTGTAGTGGAGGGAATCTTTAAGGTATTTGGTTACCATGGATAGACAGAGCATGCCCTTTGTCTTAACTGCTGCTGAACAGCTAACGCAGACCTCTTGGCTCACATTTTTACAGCTAAATATGCTATGTTTTTGGCCTACATAATTTTGTTTTCCATTTGTGTCAAGGAAGAATTTACTGCCACTACAGCTGTAGTTCTTTGGCAGCAACTTAGCCCTAAACTGCTCTTTCCCTTCCGTGCGCAGTGCGGGTTCTTCCGGCGTTCCAGGTACGAAGACAGTGTCCCCCGCTATCACGCTGTGAGAATTCGAAAAGAGGAGCGGCAGATCAAAGATGGGAAAAGCCAAGACCTTGAGACAAAACAGTGGTTCACCAAATGGAATGAAAATGAAAGTTATTCTTAGGCAAAAATGTTGTTTATCCACAAAGTTCAGATAGAGGTTAATGATTTCATTCATGGAATACTGATGGAGTTACACCTGTGAACACTACGGACATTTACCATTTGATTGTAGATATTACTACTTATATTGAGGCTTTTATTTGCACAGTTAAAATGGCTTCAACAGACTTTATTTGCCTTATTTAATTTCCACACTGCCTCTTCATCCCCCTTAAATATAACCCACATTTTAGAAAATACTATGCTGATTTGGGGTCTTTTCTGCAAAATAAGCAAAACCACTACAGCAGACCTTTTGATCCTCCTGTGATCCTGACTTTCTTCCTAGTTATTTCAGGAAAGCATGATTAAGGTCAAGATGAGTTCTCCATTGTTCCCTCAATGCACAGTGCTTTATAAACACACAATGGCCTTATCACCACACTTTGTTCAAGTATAACTGAAGACCTGCAAGTCTGCCTTAGTCATAACCTTTGCCTGCTGCAGTAGTTAGGGCATAACAAAAAGCATCATCTTAAATTACACGTGCAATGTCATGTTGCTTGATTTTGGGGTTTTTTTAAGATCAGATTGTGTGATTCTTGCTCACAACAAATATACACAGGTTTTTTTTAAGAGAGGCTTGAACATTAGATGTACTTTCTGTATATATATTTTTAGTCATTTTTGTATTTATTTTTATTATAAATCATTGTCTTTGACTAAATGGTAGGCCAAAGACTACTGAATTTTTAAATCCACTGTTCTGGTTTTTGTGGTTTTTTTTTTGAACTTCAAGTTATGAGACCTGAGGCTTTCATTGCATTTTAATAAATCACTGAAGGTGCCAATGCTTTCTAAAATGTAAATATTTATGCAAATGATGTGTATGGGTGCTTTCTACTCCTGATGCTTGTAACATCAGGTACTGTAGCATGATTTGTGTATTACTGTGGACTGTGTATCAATTCGGACACCATACTGAAATAGCATTTTAGATACCATTTTATATATACTCACTGCAGGGAAGTCCTTTGGAAACCTCTTTCCAGCTTTATAAGGACTTCCTGGTTGGCAAAAGGCATTGACTACTGCAACTGTTGTATAGCACTTGAAGGAGGCTGTAGATGCCTTACTTACCTTAACTGTCAGGATCTGAGCTGATCCATGTTGAGACTACTGAATCATCTTGAATACCTGAATGTTGATAAAAGTAGAACCATGTTATTAGTAATCCAGTTATTGTAACATAACTGAGAAAATTATTTGAAGAGTTTACTTTTTTACCCATATTCTAGAGCCTTGGTACTATTTGAGAACAAAGATTTAGCTCAGAGTTGTGTATTCCATGTGAAACAAAATTCTGCTCAGAAGTATGCATGTTAATTGCTTGTAATATGAACTATGCAAAAACCTCTTGGTACTTTTTCCCCTCATAGGGTAAAAACCTGCTAGGAGGGCAGTTGTCAAGTATCTTATTTTTACTGCTAACTTTGAATGTACCTTCTTGGAAGGTGTGGTCACCCAAAAAGTTACCTTTAGTGTTAAGAAAGATGAGTCTATTAAACTAGATAATTTCAGTATGTTATGACCCTGGCTTTATGAATGCTTACATATTAACTCAGGCGTTACCAATTTTTGAGCTTCTAGAATCCTAGCTTATTTGCTTAAAGGCTCAGCAGCATCAGAAGCCAGGCTAATCAGGGGCTAAGAAGCTTGAGAAATATCCCTGAATATAAAATCAGATTGTGGCCCTCATCTAAGAACATGAATGTCTTAGCAGTGTTAAAGTTCTTGAAAAAGTCACGTCACTGATATATTTTTATCTCAAACTTTTGTTATACCAGCTAAGAATGCTACATCATTCCATGATTAGAAATTACCTGTGGATATTTGTATAGAAGTGTGAAATAAATTTTTTTAAATTAAAGATGGTCTTGGTAATACTGATTTTATCATACTTAACTGAGGTGGGCACAGCTAAGTTCCCTGGAAGAACAGCCTGAAAGTGGCAGGCTTCCTCAAGTTCTCTCACAGCCTTGCCTTAGCTCTCGCTGCCCTGCTCATGCAAGGGGCAGATAAGGAGCAGCAGGAGATAAGGCACAATCTCACACTTGCAGCTCTGTGCTGCTTGCTGCCCTTGCCAGCACTGGGGAGAGTCAGAGCACCGGGTGTCAGCTCCCACCGCGACACGGTTCCCTCTCCTCGCTCCATGCTCGCACTCCTGCTGCCCTGGGGCACTTCCATGCAAGCAAGCTCCTCAAAATGTTCTTAAATAGTGCCAGAGTAAGTAGTGGAGATGGATACGTCCCCCAAAATTGCTGAAGGACTTTGCATACCTATTTCTATTTGGCAGTGGAAATATATTGACAGTCAATAAGAATTGCAGGGTAGTTTTGAGTCCACCAAAAAGCCCTATGGAAAAGCCAAAATTGTGCAGGGAAAACATCCCACCAACCCAACAGAAGAACGTGGCTCCACCCTTAAGATGTCAGCCCTCACTGTATGCTTTGCTCATTGTTGCTGAAAGGCCTTTTGATGCAACAAAGCCTGAAGATAAACATTAGCTGGATATATGCTAGGCCACTCTTTGTTGTTGAGGCCAGAGCTTGTAAAACTAGAACCAGAATATGCCACTAGACCCTTCAGAGCATCTCAAAGACAAGAATTCAACCTACTCTTATTAAACAATTACTCTTCTTTACAAGATGGCCATAATCATTTGTCTACAAGAAGACAAAACATCAGCTGGTGGAACAGTTAAGTAGCTGATCATAGTAAGTTTTGTATAAATCTGTTATATTTAGCTTTATGTGAATGCTCATTCTTATTGTGACAAGTAGAAGAATTAGAAAAGAAAGACATCATAAAATTGAGCCTGCTGTACTAAATTAATAGCTAGCCTGTTATCTCTAAGTGTGGCTAAGCAATTTGCAAGTTTCCATGCAAAAACAATCTTGGTATGAAAGGTTCATTAACACAACCACTGGTTCTTGGGTTGAAAAACAAGTTCAGCTGTGTAAACAATAGGATCTGTTCCATGAGAACCCATAAAGGAAAAGTGTAAACCACCTGAATCTTAGCACGAGTACACAAATCACCTGACCAATAAATGAAGTGGTGAGAAAGCTACCAGCCACTGGGTGCTGCACACCAGGTCTGTGAAAAGTGTATAAAATAAGTGATCTGAATACAGAATTGGCTTTTCCTGCATGAAGAAAATGGAGTCTCAGCTAACTTGCTACAGTAACTTGTCCCAGCACAGAGCAGGCAAGTGTCAGCAGTGGGTTTGCAGAGGCCAGGAGCCCAAGCTGTGCCAAACCAAGCAGGCAGCTGCAGCAGGTGTCTGAGCCAGCAGGGGCCTGTGGATGTGCTCCGACGTGCCTCAGCTGTCCCGCCAGACAGCAGGGCTGTGTGGCACAGCACGAGTGGGAGCAGTGTACTTCCCTACAGCAATTGTGTAATCACATGCTTCAGTTTTTTATCCCAGTCCTCAGACATCTTTCAATGCCTGTCTTTCCAGGCCCCAGAGTCATGATTCTTACTGTACACCTTCATAAAATTACCATCATAAGATTTTACAGGCTCATAAACCTTACTGAGTCCTAGCCTTGCAGAAAAAACACTGCAAATTATTCCAAACGACTGCTGCTGTAACGGGCCTTAAAACCCAGCCAAGGTGTGACATTGTCACCGTGAAGGGGTTGGGGACCTGCAGTTTGCATTTTTCATATTGCAGGAAAGACCCTTTCTTTCTTTCCTAGCTCTGCAAAATGGCTGTTTGCAAGCAGCACCTCTTCAGGGCCACACCTGCCTCAAGTGTCCCAGAAAACACAGAGAACAGATTTTGCAAGAGGAGGTATCCCTGCTGCTGCAGACCTAGATAAATCCCCTCATCACTGATACACAATGCTAACCATGTATTTTATCCCTCAATCCCAGTGTCTTGGGGGGATAGGGAAGGAAGGGACAGAAAAGTGAAATACTTTTGCTAGGAGCATACGTGAAATAATACAGCTGGCAAGCTGATTAAAAGTTTTCAGGATGCTGCTTGGTTTCTTGACGTGCAGGGTACAACAGTACCCCAGTACAGAGCTGAAGCTTCACTGCCAGCCTGCTTACGAGGCACTCTGACTGATTCTAGCTTAGCCAGGAGGAGCAGCACACAAACCATCCTGGCCCTGCCCACAGATCCACCCAGACCAGCATCCCACCTCTGACAGCTGCTCAGAGCTGTCCACAAGCTCCACAAAATACTTTGCTGTTCCTGTTCCCCAAAAATGCTTAATTTCAGTAGCTGTTAGTATATTTATCCTGTATACATTTCCTAAGAGTATCTACCCATAAGGGACGTAACTCTTCACAGGACTACCTAAAACTAAACTGCATGACTAAGCACCCATGATAATCACAAAATTTCTCCAGCTGCCTCCTGATCTTGAATCACAAAGCTGCACGTGGCAAAAATTCACAAACTCCACAGTTTAATTATACACTGGATAAAAATAAACCCATCTGTTCTACAATCTGCTTTAGTTTGATAACTCCTATAGAAACCACTCCCTATTTTTGACCACTTTTTAATATATTTTTATTTCTACCTCTATATAAAAAGAGACCAAAGCCACATAAACCAATGTAACCATAAGGATTTGTCTAGCATAGCAAAAGCTCAACCTACCCACAAAAACGTAAGAATGAAAACAAACGTAAGAACAAACAATTTTTGCAGGTTAACTACACAAGCTGAAAAGACACATGGCTAGATAGGCCAGGTGGCTATGCAGGCATTGGAGCCACACATATAAACCACTGACAGGAAAGAAAGAAATATTTTAAAGATATTAATATCTGGCAACTTAAGCTTTTTTTCTTAATCTGAGCTGCACCTACTTTGAAGGACCTTAAAGAAAAGGAAAAAAGCACTAGTACATGCAGCACTCAAGAACTGATAACTGATAACTTCCAGTGTCACCTTAACAAATGAGAAAGTCTTTCTATGTAAGGCCCTGCAATATTAAAACTTAAAAAAATAAATTAAAGTTCAACTAAACATTGTGATTTTAGTTCATTTGATGTCTGAACTGTTCTGTCCCATTTAAATTACTGATCCAGATGTATTAGAACTTCAACAATACAATAAGCATGAATATGAGTTGGAAAAATGCAAAATAATAAAAATACTACATTTCTCCCTTTTTGGTTTGCATAAGAATCTACAGAAATTAGTACATTAGAGCTCTGGCCAGTGTCACAGTGGATCACACCAGAGCAAGCACCTAGAAAATCACCAATGAGAGAAACAGGTTTTAGGGGAGAAAGAGCATTCAAAATTTTCTCCAGTATTCTAACAGAATGTGTTTACATGGATCAGGACCTGATCAATCGCTTAAACGAGACCAGGAAAATACCATTGGTAAACAGAGGGGTTCTTCTCTGAACACAGCATTTAAAGCATTATCTGCCATTCTTTTATCCACAGTTACTTCTGTGACTGTTCATCCTGCACAACCTTTCCTCACTGTTTATGTGGCTGTGCATGGTCTCTAGCTCACAATGCACAATGAGTTATTTAACCTCTGGCAGCCTTTGCCACGTCTTGTGGCTGGGGACTGCTGTCCAAAGATAACTTTAGGCAGAAGGTCAGTTTTTACAGCATCTGTAAAGCTGAAACACAACAAAGCAGTAAAATATACATCTAAAAGATGAATCCAATCCAGAACCATCATAAGAAACTGCAACAGTTTACTCGATGTACTGCTTGTAGGCACTGCTTTAAACTAGTGCTGGCTCACAGCTGAGAGACCATCATAAAATGCTTCTGAGCACAGCAATTCTCAAGTACAAGTCCCAAACCATTACAAACCTGAGCAGCATGAGCTACTCCGTGGTGTTCCTGGAGTGGCCTACAAGCAGCACTAAGCAAAACACACCCACAAGCTGTATTTGTGGAAGCCTTGCAGAGACAGACAAGCACTGCCCAGTTAGCCACCACTCCCTGGCCAGAGCAGAACAAGCCATTCAGTTTTCAGCATAAAGATTAAGGTATGGTTGGATTACAAACCAGAGGAAAAAAGCAGCCTAATCCTGCTTCATTCCCACAGACTATCGGTATAGTTACTGCTCAAGAAACTGCATCTGGAGGCTGACTGAATCAAATGTTTTCTGTATTTCAATGCAACATTAAAAAGTAAGACAACCTTAAATGGGGGCAATCCAACAAAGCACTGAACAGATAAATGTGATTGCTGTATCAAAACTGCTCCAGTGGATGCCACAGGATATCCATCCCCACTATCATGTCATAGACAAGTCACAGGTACAAGGTTTGTTTAAAGGAAACCAACAATATGGAAAGTTAATTTAATAAATTTATGGGGCAAATACGAGTATCCACAATAAAAAAAGCAAATGAATGCAGAGCATAATCCACTGTTGATATTGTTTTCTATTTTCAGGAATGGCACCGGGAAAGATGCCAGCACATCTCCACTGGAGATCAGGTTAGCCATCACAGGATTGCTTATCCTTCTCACAGGAGCAACCATTGCCAGCATGAACCTAATTTGATTTACACATCAAAAAGTTCTCATCTGTATTTTAATCAATATGGTAACTATAGTACATTCCACACTATATATGTTTCTGCACTGTGAGTACAATCTACTATTAACAGTAATTATAAGGGAAGGTCAGGAGGGCACCTTGCCCACTGAAATGCAAAAGGTAAATTGGGATAATGCTTCTTATTGAACAGTATTTCAGTATGGTGTAGTCTGGAGAATAACTTGATGGATGGCATTGTTGCAGAGGCCTTCCTGATACATATTATTAACATTTAATAAAGCCATAATAATTAGGTAAATGCCCCTCAAATTACTGGAACATAGCATTAACCTGTTTACAGGCAGAGAAGCAAGAGGTGACACATTGTCTGTCACTGTGTAGCACCATGAACTGACTTCAGACAGGAGCTGTGTTGGTGCATTCCCTCCCACACCTCCTCAGGCCTGCTCTGTGATTTCAGGAGTTCCCTCCCTCAGCTGCAGCACAAATGAAATGGCACCATGGTTACTGGGCTTTTCTCCCAAAACATTTCCGCCAGTTACCAACTTGGTTTACGACTAAGATGGAAACATATTTTTGACTAAAGCCAAGCATCTCCTGACCCAAAAAAGAGCAGCACCAGGAGAGGCCCTGTGAACTCTCCCGCACCCCAGCAGGCTGTGACCAGCACCTCTCCAGCTGGGACACCCCCTGGAGCTCATGAACCCTCACTGTGCCACACTGCAAACACCATCCCCCTGCAGCCCTCTAGGAGCAATTCTTGCCTGTTGAAAAATGTAAATGGATGTATGTATTCCACTGAAGTCAAGGGGAACTTTTCATAGTAACTTTGTACACAGGTATAGATGTACACACCTCTGTGCCTGTGTGTGAATTGTGGCCTGTGTAGTGACTAACAGAGTGAACCTTGCCTTCAAACTCTGCTAGGGCATCAGGTTAAACTCATATCAAATACTAAATTATTAAAGCAGGTATGCTTACCTGCTAAAAATAAAACAAAGGTAGGAATAACTGAAAAAATAATATTATTTGAAACTAGCTAAGTGCTTGCTTGACATAAGTAGCTAGAACAGTTATAGCAAGCTGAGCTATATGGCTACATTGTGTAAGTCAAAGATGGAATACAGTGAAACCTGTAACAGCCTAAACATTATTAATAGTTAAAATAGACAAAACTGTAATTTAAATATTACTCAGAAATTAATACCTGGAACAACCACATTATAACATGGACCACAGAACTGACTGAAACTACCACAAAAACAGACCCAAGAGAATGTGAAGATGACCATGTGGCAAACACTTGGTAACAAAACAGCAATGACAGTCAGGAAGGGCCCAGACTCTAACATGGCTATTGATCCGCGCTGCTGTGTGCAGAGTTTAGACTGCAAAAATAATTGCCCAGGAATATCTCTGTCTGGGGGCCCTTCTTTCGAGGCACCCAGCTCAAGGTACCAGGTATCAAAGTTTATCTGTACCAATAAATCCGATGGAGAACCTAGAGTCAAAAATGTCTTTAACATCTATACTGCAGTAAGTTTATCAGAAATGCTTATAATCACTCTTAACAGCTTTTTGTTGTTGTTGTTAGTATTCTAGATATTTCTACCACAGCAGGGCAATAAACCATCCAATACAGAGTTTGGTACCTCACATGTTGCATTTTAACAGCAGTAAAGTGATTCACTGTGACACACGGTCCAAGTGCTTTTCTACCAATACAGACACATATTGTGCTCATTGCTGACCGATCAGGAGTTTATCTGTAAAGGCAGAAGCCCTGTTCTTCCTCTGTGTTTTTTGTTTCTTTGATTATCTTTTGTTTGGTAACCGAAAGAAACCCCAGCCCACCCCGCAGCCGGGCAGACACAGGTGGGATAGCGAGAATACACACGGCTGTTGAAGCCCGGCCGATGCCCACGGGGGAGGCTCTGCCCTCCCGCCGGCCCTAAGGACAACGCCGGCGCTTCTGTGAGTTTCTGCAGGTTCCCGTTCCAGCCCGGGGGTCACCCACGCCGGGGGCCGAGTCCCCGCCGCCCGCCGCGGCCCCATCCCAGGGCGAGGGGGGACCCGGGTGCGCTGAG
>WEIU01006242.1:733-27220 GCA_013389925.1 Aegithalos caudatus | reverse complement strand
GCGCGGCGGGAAATGGCGGCCGGGCCGGGCTGAGGGGCTGGAGCTGCACCATGAGGCTGCTGCGAGCCCTTCTGCGCAGCGCTGCCCCGGGCAGCGCCTCCGCGGGCAACATCCCGCAGCAGGTGGACTTCTACTCACGCTTCTCCCCCTCGCCGCTCTCCATGAAGCAGTTTCTGGACTTCGGTGAGTCCCCGCCGAGCCGCCCTCCACCGCTGCCCCTCCTCCCACAGGAGCCCGTCAGGAGCGGGACGGCCGCGACCCCTCACCCCGTCAGCGCTCTCCGGCTGTTGCTTTTCTGTTAAATGCTGTGCTTTCTGGCAGAAAAGGGCTCTGCTTCCTTCTGGGGCACGGGAGCCCAGTTGGCTCATACCCAGAGACCGCAACTATTATTACAAGGTTGAAATTCAGCTGGAAACGCCAGTTTTTGGCACCACCAGGGTACTTGGGTGTTTTCCTGCAGAACCCGCAGTGTTGGGGAGAGGGTGGGCACAGCTGTGTCAACTGGTAGCGTTGGAGCAGTGACTCAGGCAGGTGAGACTAGTTAAGCCTTTGATAAGCAGCATGCAGCCTTTTAAAGGCATCTTCCAAACGCGGGAAGCGTTCAGCCTCAGCTGGCACCGAGGGGCTGAAACAGTCATCACTTCTCAGTCACTTTGCCTGTACCCGACAGAAACATCCTACCCAAACGTTGCTGGTTTAGAAGGTGTGTGAGAGAAGGAACAGGATGCAGACACCAAGAGCCGTCCTGGAGGATTTGGAATCTAGTCTTGAAAATGAGTAAATCAGTAACAGGATACTCAGTGTTACACTCAAGTACCAAAACCACTCCTAATGCTTCCAGGTTTGACTGTCAGCTTGGAAAGGAAGGATCACAGAAATTGTGAGCAAAGACCACATAGAGAAAGGTTGTGTAAGTCACACTGAAAAACCTTTTCAAAGCCTGAGGTTCGAGCCGTTCTATAATGTGTTCTGTTTCTGTATCCAAGGCACTTTGATGTGCATACATGTTTACGTGTTATATATTTTAGTTAATAGTTCCATGATTTTTTATAGTTTTGCTGGTAAAACCTAAGTGAGAACTAATCCTAGAACCCCAAACTTTTAATAAGCAGAAAGAAGACTTTCCTACAAATATCTGCTGTCATTTCATCCATCTATTCAGCGTTTTCACTTGTGGCAATAAAATGTTTCTGACATTTAGAACTCCATATTCCTACAGGAGCTCTACCATATGTTCTGTTCCTACTGTACTTTTAAGCAAAGAATCTTGCAATTCAGAGTTTGCTTTGACCTGTATTATTTTACCACTACTGATACAATGCTTACCATAAAAAGTGTTTATTTTCAATGCACACTATTTCCATGTGTCAAAAGATAGGCTACTTTTTTGCTCTTAGTACCTGAACATAAGGTAAAAATAATGTTGAAATCTTCTACAATATTTTTCCTCTCTTTTGCTGAAGGATTTAATCAAGAGAGTAAAAACTAATAACAGAGATAAAGAAGAGTGCAAGACAGAGACAATATTTGTCTATAGGACATTCTGTAGCCATTATAATCTGATGGTGTTTTCATGAAGGATTTTTTTTTTACTCCTTTTGCAAGAGTGAGAGCAGTCAAGGAGGAAATAAGGAAATCTGGTAAAGCTAACTTTAAAAAAATGAAATATCCTACAAGCAAATTTAGGTCTCTTCTTGGGTTGTAAGACCACAGTATTTTCTGTAGGACTTTTACCCATTCTTTGCATAGATACAGACTGCACAGGGGAAGAATAATTTGCCTGTTCAATTTGCCTTCCCTATAACTGCCTCCCATATTTGACCCAAGATTGCAAAGATAAGGTCTTCAGATACAAAAACTATTTTGTGAAATACAATTTTTTGAGTATATGAGGCATTTAAAGATTATATTTATGCTCTAATACGTCCAATATGATCTGTTCTTGGAATTTTACCCAAGAAAAGGGAAAGGCCAGTAACAGTCATGCCTGAAATGTAATCTGACTAGGGAGAAGAACGAAAGGTTTCTAGGCAGAGGTCATATGTAGACTGTGCATAATGCTGCTAAGTGCCATTGTGGAGGAATTTCTTGTAAATTATTATCTTTTTTATTTACTGAAATTCTTTCATTGGTGTTGTTTATTATTTGTCTGAGTCTGCATGCTTTAAGGATAACTTCTCTATTTCAATTTGGTGAAGATTTTTCATGTTTCAGGCACTCCCAGCTTCCTTTTTTCTTTCCTCATCCCCTCCTTCAATCTTCTTCCCCAGCTTCCCCTTTGCTAAATGGAAGGAGTGAGCTGAGCAGCAACACAGGAGTTAATTTTTAGGAGATACCTGTTTTGAAACACCAGACCTGAAGTATGCATTTCAGTGCAGCAGATGGGCAGGTCAGGAAGTTCAGATGCTGTTTATGTGAGAGTCTTTAAGGCTAGAAAGAAGTCTGGCTGAGAATGAAGTACAGCATTCCTTAGTCTCTTCCCCACGCTGCACCCTCCTTTCTTGCCTAGGAAGACAAGCTTTGCAGGAGTAAAAGCAGGTCTTGATTTTAATTACCACATTTAATTGCCACCCCCACAGATGACACTTGTTCTTACAAAAGGACAGGTCGGCTATCAAAAGAGGCAGCAGTTTCACTTCTAGCTTTTAAAAATGTAAAAATTTTAATGTATTAGTGTCCTAAGGGCTAAGCAGAGTACCTGTCCTACTGTTCTTTCTCACTATTTATGTGAATTCATTCACCTTGACTTCTGTTCCTGTAAGACTGAATTTAAACAGATTTAATTGATTTAGACATTTAATTGAAAATGAGATCATTATTACTGAAATTTTCTGAAAGTGTTTGAGGATGAGTTATGATAATTCACTAAGATCAGTGATGAAAACCAGGGCGTATGGGACTGTGATACTTTCTCAATCATCCTTCTTATAAATAGTTTCATGTGCTGGTTTCATTTGCTGGTCAGAATGGTCAGAATGACATACTATTTGATCAGTGCTGGTTAGAGTCAATGTTTGCTGCAAATAAAATGAACAAATACATGGCTAGAAGCCATATTTAAAGTTGAACACAGGTCTGTAACTGCTGCATTGCTTTCTGTTTATATATTGAAGATTCTCATTACTACAATAGGAAGCTTTCAGTATGTGGTAGATTTTGAAATACAAGTGGGCTGCTGCCATGAAAGAAACACCATCTTACCAGCCTGGCTGAGTCAGCTTTGAAATCAAGGTATAGGCCTCTAATGCAAGAAAGTAAGTTTGTGTAGTTCTCTACCACAAGTATTGACTTCATTCTGATGTCATATTGGTCTTAGGATCTGAAAATGCTTGTGAAAAGACTTCATTTATGTTTCTGCGACAAGAGCTGCCTGTGAGATTGGCAAACATCATGAAGGAAATAAGCTTGCTTCCAGACAACCTCCTAAGAACTCCTTCAGTTCAGCTGGTGCAGAGCTGGTAAGAACAGTGACATTCCATTCCTTGAAGGGTGACCTTCTGCATATACACAGGTTGGAGAAATTCACTCTCTCCTACTCAAAGAACATTCATAGACTTGTTACATGAACACCACTTACTGGTACTGGGATGTTAAGTATACCAGTGTGATCAGAAACTAAATTTACAGATGTGGGAAAAAACATTTAGGAGCAATTAGAGAACCCACAAGGGAATTAAAAAGTCATTAAGTATTGTACATACTCATGTATGAAGAATAATTTTTTAAATCAAAAATCCACCAGAACAGTGTTTAATAAGGAACTTACTTAAAAGTGAAGGAGCTAGTTGAAGAAAACAACAGAAGCAGACTAAGGCACAGAGTGTTGGCAAAACATAGCAGAAACTATTTACAAGACAAGTTATTGCAGATTGAGAGTAAAGGTATAGAAAGGTATAGAAAATACGAAGAAAAAGTAATAGGAAGTTCCCAAAGGCAAAACATAAACCAACAGAGAGAACATAAAGGTATTAAAGTAAAAAAGATATTATTTGAGAAGTAAAGTTTGCTTCCAAGTAAGCAACTTAGGCATAAACTTTTTAAAGATGAAAGCAAAACAAAAAGATTGCTTGGCATCTGCTAAAGGCACAGGATTTCTGTAAAGGCTTTTAAAGTTAAGATATCTGCCAAAATCTGCCAGTAAGTGGGATTGACTGGATGACTGAATATGAAAAGAGCTATCAATGAAGATGAAGGCTCTTAATGAAACACAAATGCTTACATTCTCAGGATACTAGATGACACTGATCAAATGGGAAATTAATTCCATTTGGGCAAATGCAAAGTAGAACACAGGGAAGAACCTCCTCTCCCCATGTGCTTGCTTCCTTACAACGGAAAAAGAAATTTTGATGCTACTGAGAGTGTTTTTCTGGATATGTCAGTTGATGGCAAGAAGGAAAATAGTGTTAGGAACTAAATAACAAATGGGGAGGAATATAATTGTACCACTGTGTTAGCCCATTATTCCCCTGAATTGCATGCAGCTCCATCCTGAACAGAAAAGACCAAGAGGGATAATCAGAGGGTTGGAACAATTTCTACGTGAGGAGAAACCAAATAGAATCCTTCAGCTTGGAAAATACGTATTTAAGAAAAGGGATGGCAGAAATACTTAAATCATGAACAAATGGAAAGATTTTTCTGCTAACAGGAATGCGCTAAGGCTGCAAATAAGTGATCACCTACTGGGTTTAAAACACAAAGATGATATTTTATGCATTCTAATCAAATTGTGGAATTTATTGCTCTGGAAATTTTGGAAGAAAACATCATAAATGGATTCAAAGGAATCTAACAAAATTCACAGTGAGATGGTTATAATGATTTGGAAAACACGCAACACTGGAAGACCACAAATTGCTAACCAGAGAGAGCTGGGGAAGCATATTAGAATTGATCTTTCCTGTTTGTTTCATTGAAAGGTATGTCCAAAGTCTTCAGGAGATTCTTGACTTTAAGGACAAAAGCTCAGAAGATTCAGGGGCTATTCACAGGTAAAGCTTCGCTGTCACATGTTGTATCTTGTTAATATTGTATGGAAGAGCTGGCAAGAAAACAACAGCTGAAGAAAAAATTTCCTCTCTCAAATCTTCACAGAATAATTGCAGCAGTGTCATCCCCTGTCCCTAAAAGGAGGGTGCATTAAAAAGGAAATTAAGCACTTTAGCAGAATGTCATTCTATAGAATGCCCTGCTCAGTGCTGGCTGACCCTAAGTGCCATTTGACAGGCATGGGTTGTTCTGCATGAAAACAGCTGGCAGAGTTTTCTCTTTCTCTTGGCAGATACCAAGATAATTACATCTTGATATCTTTATTTGTTATCTTGATTCTTGGCAGAATCACGATAATAAATAATAATTTTATAAGTAGTCAAAATAGTGGATTACTGATTGTTTCAACACTAGTCACCTGAAATACACTTTGAAAACTGACCTGCCTTCTTACTGCAGTGGGCAGACGTGTGATATTTTTGTATGTAAGTCTTCATTTCTGTAGACAGACACTCTGCTTGCCAGAGGACTAAATTCCCTTGAAGTGAAATACTAACAAGGCATTAATTTTAGTTTTACAGATACTGTGATAAAAATCCGGAATCGCCACAATGATGTAATTCCTACGATGGCTCAAGGGGTAATAGAATACAAGGAAAGCTTTGGCATTGATCCAGTGACCTCTCAGAACGTGCAGTATTTTTTAGACCGCTTCTACATGAGTCGCATTTCAATCAGAATGCTCCTTAATCAACACTGTAAGTGGTGAAAGGAGGGGAAATGATATCTGTACCATGTCAACTGTATTTTCCTTTAATGTTTGAGTACTTAATATATCCTGAGGTGCCATTTAGGAGTATACTATTTGTCTTGCCATTTGTAACTCATTCTTAATACAATTCCTAAAATATTTATTAATAGTAGCCTTTTCAGTATGGTGAGGACTGAAATTACAGATTACCTATAATTTTTTTATTTAGCAAAACTGATGACACAAACTAAAATTATGAAGTTCTGTTGGCTATTAAATGATATTTTCTTTTTTTGGCAGCTTTACTGTTTGGTGGGAAAATTAACCCAGCTCATCCAAAACACATTGGAAGCATCGATCCTAACTGCAATGTTGTTGAAGTTATTAGAGGTAAATTCAGATGATAAGAACAAGAATCCTGAAAACTTACATGAATTCTGTACTAAGAGCAAATACACATCCTGGTATGCATATATTGTTTTCCTACCTGGAGCAGAAGTTTTATTTGACATGAAATACAATTTTGTTTCTTTTTCCTATAAGCACAGTTTTTCTGAAAAAATAACAATCTGCCTGGCAGTGCACAGTACTTCCAAATTTTGTTTTTTCGGCAGACTCTAAAGTGGGAGGGAGAAATGTAACTTCCCATGTTTTTTATTATAGATGGCTATGAAAATGCCAAGAGACTTTGTGATTTATATTACATGAGCTCTCCAGAACTTATCCTTGAAGAGTTGAATGGTAAGTGAATGTGAACAAGGCATGCTCTTGAACAGCATGATGGTTTCTTCTAAAGGAGCTGGTGGTGAAATGTTCTGCTTTTCACATAGTTCATGTGTTCTCTGTATCTACTGTCATAAATTGGGTTTAAGTCTGGCAGAATGCTTTCCCCATTCCTCCCTTTAATGAGAAAACTGACATGAGTAAAAGTTTTTGATTTTACAGCTGTTGATGTAACAAATTTAGCAGGCTCCTTCCCTTGCTAAGATTTCATGTGTCATCACCTGACATTACTGCATCTCACCCTCTCTGCATTTCTTGCAACATGAGACATTCCATTCAATCTTCTTGATACCTATGAGGAGTTTTTCCAAAGCAACTATGATATGCCCTAGTCAGTGATCCCATAGTCCATTTTAAGATTAATTTCTAAAGCAGCAAGCAACATTTGAAAGTCTTGATTATGGCTTTTGATTAACATACAGTTTTTCAAAATATTTGTTTAAATTTTCCTTCTTTAAATGTAACAGTACAAATTTACATTTTGGATTACTGTGGGAATGAGTAAAAGACATCTCATCTGCTGTTTAGTTACTTAGACTCTCTTCTCTCCAGCTAAGTCACCAGGACAGCCTATGCAAGTGGTGTATGTGCCATCACATCTCTACCACATGGTTTTTGAACTTTTCAAGGTCTGTGCACTTACCATTAATTACACAATTCTTTCATACATCTTTGTTTACTGAGCTTGTATTGCTTTGAGTTTTTGAACTGATTCTAGATCACGGTGTGTTTTTGCAAGTGCAAACTTCTTGCCACATGACTGCAGCAAGACAGCTACCCTGTACTAGGAGAGAAACAGTAATTGCAGAGAAAATGTACAGCTTTGGAAGATATGTCTCTTTTACTCAGCCACTGAATACCTTCTGAATAAATAGCTTAAATATTAAAATGTATGAAGATATTAGTTAATAAAGCAAGTGAGAATAAGATATCCCATAAATTATGTATCTTCAGATCTGGTAAAATGTGTAACAGATCCTATAGAGCTTTCCTCCAGCAGTTTAGTCCTAGACTTTTCTTGCACATTGTGTCATATTGCATGTACTATGTGCATTATAAAGAATTCTAGAAAACTAATGCTGTACATTAAACTCTTCATGGTTCCTTTAAAAAATTAAATATTTGAAGTCTTTGTATTCTGATTAAATATATACTGATATTGAATAAACCAGGAATATCAAAAACTCCATTTTAAACCAATATACATTTTTCCTGTTTCTTAAATAAATGATAAAAATAACTGCTAAATTAATATTTTAAGGTAATATACAAAGTGAATAGAGTTTAAGTTGTACTTGAAAATTACAGAATGCAATGAGAGCCACCATGGAACATAATGCTGATCGATGCATTTATCCTGCAATTCATGTACACATCACGTTGGGAAATGAGGATTTAACTGTGAAGGTACTATTTTTATTTTTTTTTCTTACTATTCTGAAGGTTATTTTTTTTCCTTGTCATGAGCAGCACATTTGTAACTTGAGCTGGTGATCTGGTTCCAGCAATAGAGTGTGATGACGTATGCAAGTAAAAAAACCCTTATGGAATTTCACATACTGCCTCATGAAGAGGCTGCGGTCACACTGAGAGCTCTGCAGTAGCATCCTGTACTTCCTTGTGTCTTGCCTAGCTTAGAATCTACCATGACTAAAAATGAAGTAGCATCTTTATACAGTGGTAACATCAACATTTTCCAAGTGACAATGACAGAGCTATACAGGTGTGAAATAACTGAAGAAAGGGAAATATACTTTGTATGTTCCACACAATACAAACCTCCTGAAGTACAGTTTGCAGTTTCTTCTATTTCTGTACAACATCCATGTTTGATTTCAACAACCAACTGCAAGCATGGGGTTTTTCATAGGTCTAACTAAACTGTAGTAAAACAACTCCTTTGACTTTACTTGTTCAAGTAATAGATTTTAGTAAATCATATTTAAATTGCAGTATTCTTGAGGAATAAAGATTAAATGCACAGAGAACCTAGCATTTGTTAAAAGGTATAGATAGTGACTTCAGACAAAAGTGTGTTATGAACAAGATAAAAGCAATGCACAATTCAAGCAGAATTTCCTTTCCTCCAAGAGATTATGAATGCTTCTTATGGCAGTATTTTATTTAATGGTTTGGATAAGGGATGAAAGGGAAGGATTCATCTCTCTTTTGTCATTGTTGAGGATGAGAATTAAAGAAAATCTGTAAAGTAGGGACAGCTTCAAATAATACAGGAACTTCCTCTGGCTTATTGTTTGAGAGAAGCTGTCTTTTATAAAAATGTATTCAGGGATATAAAGCTAAATGCTCCTTCTTGTTCCAGATGAGTGACCGTGGTGGTGGTGTTCCTATGAGGAAAATTGACAGACTGTTCAACTACATGTATTCAACAGCACCACGTCCTCGAGTTGAGACATCACGAGCTACACCTCTGGTATGCAAGTCTTTTATACCCTGGCATCATGGACATGTCCAATTGTCACACATAGCTATGAAATACTGATTTTATAGATACTACATCAAGTAATGTTTTAATTTTACTTCAAGCTTTAAAGTATTTTTCAAAAAATAACTGGAAAATGGCATAAACCACAAAAAATTATTTAAATTTTTTCATTATTCTCTTTTTCTCTACTAAATCTAAAGATCAGCCACCTCAAAAAAACACTTAGCTATGCTGCACAATACTGCAGTGAGAGCAGGATTCAGAATTTTTTTTGTAGCCACTCAGTGAAAGGAAGAATAATTATAGCCATGATTTTAGATCAAGGCCATAGTTCACTTGTATTGTGTAGTCAATTGTACCAACCCCAGAAAGGATGAAGGTACATGGATGTGACAGGGCATATAAAGAATCCACTTCGGTCTCATGGGAATGTAATAAATACAAAAGAAATAAAGCCTAAGCTCTCAGAAATTAGAATCTCTGAACAGCTTTCCTGTATTTATTCTCCCACATTGCATCATTTAAAAATATATGTAGTTCTGCATGTGGATGACTCTGCAATTCACTAAACAGGAGATCTTAACAGAAGAGTGTTGTGTATGCTCATTGAGAGATTACCTCTAAAATTTAGTATTTAAACAAAAAATCATGCTTAACACTTTAGGGCTCTGTCCTGCCACTGCAGCCAGGCCTTGGTAGAATTTCAGTATAAGCTCCAAATTTGTAGATATTGTGTCTTAAACCTTTTTTATATGTACTGACAATGAAATGTATCTGACTTAAGAACACTGAGTACTTAAGATTAGTAGCTCCATGAGGCGTGATGCAGACACAGCAGAGTTTTCTCCAATGGCATCTCTTCAAAAAGCTACCATAATACAAGGAGTTATCTACCAGCCCTGCCTAACAAAGGAATCAGAGTTTTCTCATAATCACAATCCTGCATGCCTTCTGCTTTGGGGGTATATAACAGCTTGGGAGGGGCATTAACACCTGAATTCCTGTTACTGTCAAACACCATGCTTAGTTTATTTTACCTATCAAGTTAAAACAGAAAATGCCACTGATTTATGCAATTAATGCAAATACACTTTTTCTCTCCATCAGGCTGGATTTGGTTATGGCTTACCCATATCACGTCTGTATGCACAGTACTTCCAAGGAGACCTGAAACTCTATTCCTTAGAAGGCTATGGTACAGATGCAGTCATTTACATCAAGGTATGATGTAACACTCATTTTACATTATCAGCAACTCTAATCTGAACTGCTTATGGAACTCCTTGTTTGGTTATGATAACTTCAGTCAAAAAGAAACATCAGCTACAGCCTTTTCTCTTTACAGGCCTTATCAACAGAATCAATTGAAAGACTCCCTGTATACAACAAAGCAGCCTGGAAACATTACAAAGCAAACCATGAAGCTGATGACTGGTGTGTGCCAAGCAGTGAGCCAAAGGACATGACCACTTTCCGCAGTATGTAGCTTTTTCCTCAGCAGCTCCTAAGAAGTAGGTTTGTCTAAAGGGAATTTAGAAGACCTAATTTATACCAAGATGTTGAGGCACTTTGATACATGAAAGTAATTTTAAGTGGTGTGACAGAAAGTTCAGTGTATTTAGGCTTTTCTGAAATTAAAAAACCAACAGCCACCAAAACCTCCAAACCTGTACTTACAAAGAAAGGTCATACTTCATTTGTTTCACTTTCTATTTATGACTGCTTTCAGAGCTAAGTAAAGGAGCAATATTTTGGTTTATATAGGGATCAATGCAACTGCTGCATCTGGTATTAATTTGTATTATTGCAAAATTTTACTAGAAAAACTCTTGAAAAAGCCCACTAGAACATTGTTCCATTATGCAGTTCTACAGATGAATGAAAGACTTGCATAAGAAATATCAAGCTCATTGCTATACCTCTGCAATTGTATGGCACTTTCTTTTATCTTAAGCATGCTGAAGCTTAATTTTGCAAAGTTAGATATGTTGCCTGCATACACTGTGCTTACATCAAGGGGTTTTTTTCAGCTGTAGAAATCACACATCTCTGTAGGGATAAAAAACCTTAAAAAGCATTTTTAACTGCTTCTACTGGTATACTGTATCTCAGGTATGTGGCATCGGTTGTATTTCTTTGGTTGTAATGTGAATATATAATGGATGTGAAAAACTTACCTTGCCCTGATCATTGTGAATTAAAAAATAGCATGGCTTGTGTACAGTAGAGAAATGTGTTGCATTTGCCTGTATTTCTGTAGGTCATACCAAAAGAGTACCAACATTCTAGCCTTTGTGAGATCTCAGACTTGGGTATGTCAGGTACAGCTGTAAATGGAAACTATTTTAATAAACAGATTTTTAAAATTTGTCTGTAATAGGGCATCTCTATTACTTTGACACTATAAGCTGCCTTCTCAGGAGTAAGAATAAGTGGAATTAACAGTTTTTGAAAATACTTTTGCATTTGTGATATGCTGCCAGCTTTGTTTTTATAGTAACTGGAAGTCACACTATAACATAAACATGATACCCAGAATACATTAATCAAAGATAAATCAGAACGTACAGGGGAAGATTGAGAGCAGAGTGAATCTTATACTTCAGATACTCTTAAAGAAAGAAATCAACTTAATGACTACTGTACAAGCTTTGTTCAAATCATACACATCTGTGTTGCACCTTGATCCGTGTCATTCCTGAACATTTTTGGAGTGATGTAGCCATTGAGAACTAATCCGTTTCTCAGTTAATTAAACTACATGTAATTCTATGGGTTTTGTTCTGTAGCACACATGCATAATCCCTCTCAGAAACGAAGCCTAGCATTTGCTAGTTTACCATCTCTATACATTAAAGAATGTGAGATACTACAAGTGACGGGCAGAGGTGGGATGTTGGAAATTGAAGTCATGCTACTGTAGTTGTAGCTGAGCCAGATTTAAGATTTAGCACCTGCTACCTCCCTAGCCAAGTTCTGCAGAACAAGGAAATGGTTTCATACCCTGGTTAAGCTAATGTAGATAACTTTAACAGAAGTGCATTACAGACTGGGCTGTATACACAGCTAAACTGACAGTCTGAGGGAGGATTATTGTATCTTAATTGCCATCAGAACAGCAGGGTTACCTATTCCACTCAAGCTTGTGGGGACCTTGAGGCCCCTGTTTTTCTTCTTACAAGGATGAGAGGTGATAACTGGCAGACCTTTCAATCTGCATGGCTACAAGTGAAGAGAACAGAGCTGTTCTCTTTGGCCCTGCAAGAGGATGTGAGAAATGCCACATCGTGTAAAATGGGCCTGTACAAACGTTGGGAAGGGACACTTGGAGCTATTGCTGTTGCTAAACTAAAGCTGACAATTACAGCAAGGGCTTTTAAAAACTCAGGTCTGAAGCCAAGCATTCTAGCCTTTAAAGCTTCTAACTAACTCCCCACTGATTTTAGTAACGTCGGACAGCTACAAGCAGTACTTCTGAAGAAAAGCTAACTCTTTTCTACAAAGTCCATTAACTATTTTAGATATTACTGTAATAAAGTCTCTTTCATGTTCTCAGCTAACTAGCAATTGAATTCTGATTACTAGAGCAACTTGCTGTATACTTATATTTGTAGTTGTCTCTTCACCTGCCACCCCAAATGATTGTGAAAACACAAATGCGTAGTGTTTTGATTTACAGTCTTTTAGTTAAAAATTTGATCTTTGTTAACTTTTGGTTTAAATAGAAGTGCAGAAGACAACTTTTGTAGTTAGTATTTTCAATACTAAAGTCATTGTGAGCACACTGGTTAAGTTGAAGTGAATCACTACAAAATAGTAGTATACTGTCAAAATGCTGAGATTAATAGTTTTATATGCAAATTAACTGTCTTGCACTGTACAGTTAATCTTGGTTTGTGTTGATTTTTGAAGAATTGCTGGATTTATTCATTAAAACTATTGTAAAAATGAAACTTTGTTGGGTGATTGTGTAGCTTGGCACTGAGCTTGTTCCATGCAGCCAGCCTTCTCGTTCCACTTTGGCCAGATGTTAAACGCTGTGGGCTGTGACAATCAGTGTTCTCAGGCTCAGGTGCCAGGGGAATTTATCATCCCTGCTATGGCCCCTCCTTACCTGAGACAGCTCTGCACACAGGGAAACCTCTGAAACCATTATTTCCATGAGTTTCCCTCATGAGAAAACTCTCCCCAGGGTGCAACAGTAGGCTTAAAGAGAAAAGGTAATACGGGGTTCTAGCAATATTCTGTGTTCTAGCTGTTAAAACACTCACTCTTCTTGACTGAATTAATTAAAGGGTGGTTTTACATGGGAGATCCTGAGCATTTGATGACTCTGTACTTCTAATTCCTTTCTCTTTCATCAGTAGGGCAGCATTCCTCTTTGGTTCAAGGTCTGTAAGTTTGGCATACAACTCAAAGCTACTGTGAACAAAGTCACTCACATCTTGATGAAAGAATGCATAAAACTGAAATATAATCTCTTTTAAGAAGTAATTATTACCAAGATTTTCAAACTTTATTCTGGAAATGCCTAGTGTGCAGAAACATTTCCACACAGTCCTTTTGCTGAAATTGTCAAGACATTTATATAAAAAAAAAATAAATGTGAAACACCAGCGTGAAATTCATTCATTTAATTAAAATGAAAAACAGTCCATAGATTTAAAGGAGAACTTGGTCCACATAAACGAACTATGGAAGCTTTGTTCTAGTCCATTCTAGGGTGGAACTGATATTTAATCTAGTCTATGCTTCTGGAATAATCTAAATTAGGAAGTGCTCTTGTAGTATCTCTAGAAAATAGTATGTAAATATACAAAACACCAAGTCATGTTCTAAGCTATTTCAAGAATCAAATCCTCCTTTAAAGAGAAATAATCTGTAGTCTACAACCGAACATTTAAATACAAGGCAGAAACCAGTGCGTCAGTGATAATTTTTCCTACAATTCTCCCCTCAGTATTTTAAGTCTGAAAAACAGTATTGTTTAAAATTAGCAAATATATAAATTTGGTCCGCAAAAAATCTTGTAGCATGTAGAAAAGAGAAATACATGTATTGCAAATTGATCTTATTCATAGCATAAATCTATAAAACTATGTATTATTTAGGAAAAATAGGTTAAAAAGGATCTTATTTATAGGCTTAAACCTTGTCCCTACACCACAGGGGTAGTGTACAGAAAACTTAGTATTATGCTTAGGATATGTAGTTTGTGAAAACTACTTAGTATTTGTTATTTTCTCAGTACATTGCAACACAGAATTAAAAAAATTTCACTACTAAAGTGACCTTTGAATGCAGTTCCAGAAGTACAAGAATTAAAATATTCCCAAGTTCGAAATACATGCTTTCTTTTTAAATTAATTTGACATTACTGTTTCCTTATACTTAATTTTTACTATACATCTTTAGTTGCAACAGATAAACAGACTGTCACAGACTGAATTTGTTGGCAGGATTTTTCTGTTGTCCCTCTGTCAGCTTCAGTTCCATCAAGTGCTATTGGATTAATACTGGAATGATTTTTAATATAGTATTCTACTTTTCACAAACATTAATTTCAATGAAAAGGGCATATGACACGTTAGAAGCAGAAATGTTACTTAAGGCAGAAAGTTAAATTATTGTCTATTAGTACAGGCAGAGTCAACTAGAAATAAAAATACTGAAAACATTATTTCATTTTATTGGGCTGTAATGGGGAGAGACCACAATTAAAAAGAAAAAATAAACACCTACCACATTGTACTGTTGCACTTTCCCTCCTCCCTCAATTGTACAATTATATACAAATCTGCTGAACTTCCTTAGGATTGGGCAAGTCTGCACTAAAATAAAGTGGTCATCTTAGCAGCTTGATTCAAGAGTGGTCACCACTCTGCCAGTCTTGCGAACTTCTTTCTCCTTCTTTTGAACCTTTTCCTTCTGCTTTTCCAGTTTTTCCTGTGTTTTTCTAATATCCTTTATTTTTTTCTTTATTGTTGATCGGTCATTTTGACTGGAAACTCCTAAAGCCTTTGGAGGACGAAAAAAACCAAAACCTAATCAGTAATTTTTTTCAACAGCATTGTCAACAGTACTTGTGCATTTACAAAGTAAGCAAGTGTTATTCACTATCCAACAAGATAGTCTGTTTATTTGAAAAATAAAGACTTAGGGCCTCAAAAAATTGTAAATAATGATCTGGGTAACAAGGTAGGTAAGGAAACCAAGGCCAGGGGTTTAGTTGTGAAGTAAAAGTTTTGTGTTGCATTTTACAAAAATGTAAAGCCCTGAGAATTTCCAGAAAACAACATCATAGGTAGGAGTCTCCAGATATTTTTCTAGTTCTTTTTATACAGGAGGAATTTTTACTCAGGATTTTGAAGTGTATGATGAAGGGGCGGCTGAGAAGCGGCCGGTGCAGTTCGGTTTGCGAACGGCAGGTGGCAGCACCGCACGCCCGTGTCAGCCCTTGAGCTGGAGCCAGCCACGGGAGACCTCTGACAGGCCAGTCGCTGCTATTTCCTCTGTGCCCATAAAATTTTATAAAATACAGGACATTTAGCGCTGCATGTCTATTTAAAATGCAGGAATATTCTGGAGGCTGAAGTTAGAACACCTTTTCCCCCCCAAGTCCCTCAAATTCTGCTATTGGTCATTAATAATTTGCCTTATGCCAGAATAGACCAGTGAACCTCTTCTAGCTGCACATCTTCCCTGTCTATAATGCAGTCTCATAATCAAACAAGAAAGAAAAACTGCAGGAATTTACCAGCACTACAAGGGATACATACACAGCACAGCTTCCAGGTGTAAAACAGCAAGAAAAGGCTCCAAAATTGAGAATATGTATTTTCAGCAGAATATGTATTTTCTAAAAACTTGAAACATTTAAAATGTCACCAGATAGGATTTTAGCCTTCCCATTTGAAGAGGAAATGTCAAAGAAACATATTTCTAAAATTGAATGCTGTAATTCTATTTGAATTGGCCGAAGCTTGTTTTGATATGACCTTATGTTGAGATTGATGAGAGATGTATCAAGACTCCTTCGACAATTATGCTTCCTTTCATTTCCTCAAGATACAAACAAGGAAGCAATATTTGATATTTTTATGGCTATAAACAGCCTGTCTTTAATTCTACAATCAATTACTAATTGCCATCTAACTATACAGTCTCCAAGGATTTCAAAAGCAACTCAAAATAACAAAAGCAAATAACTCTATCCCTTAAAAAGCCACAAAACCAGGAAACTGGACTTTGTAGGTTAAAAATACATCTAAATAAGCAGTGAAACCTATACAGTCACAGATCTATCCTGGGATGTTCACGTACCTTCAACTTCTCACTGTCGAGCTGCATCAGCTGCTGTCCATCCACGTTCATAGCTGTGAACTCTGTAATATACTGCTCCATGTTCATTCCCATTAACCAGTGGCAGACTTGCTGGGTGGTCCATTCAGAAATAGGTCTACTGTGCCATTGATTTTGCTTTCCTGTTGTTGCAAATTCATCATCCAATGCCTAAACAATTAAGAAAAGTCACCATAAGCAATATTTTACTTGAGTGTATGTTGAATTCCAGTTGTGAGTTTGGTTAACACCAAGTGCATTTTTAAACATGCTCTACTCCAACAGGCAAGTTCTTGAGATCAGTTTGCCTACTTTACTATAAACAAGACACTTCAACATTCAACACAAACTAAGTCAGAGAACATAAATGGTAAATTTGACCTATCCAAACAATGAACACAGTTCCTCAGTTGGTTAAGGTAGCTCTGTCTTAATGCTGGATGCTACTTTACACAGCATGAAGAATTATCAAGCACTTCAACTCTATTATTATTGCTAAGTGATGGAAATCCAGAATAAAAGCATTCTAGTAGCCAGTAAATCTGGCAAGTGTTCTAGGTACAGTTTTATTACCTTTTGTAAAGAGAAGACTGTTCTTTGAACTTCTGCTATTACATCAACATTTTAAAAGGTCTGCCCAAATAGAAGATGGCCATTTCTAAAACACAGCAGCTTGTAGACTTCCACTGAAAATACACTGCCACAGCTTTTGAGTCACCCTGCTTTAATTTCATTTTGCTTCTGAAGGGAAAAGGTACTGCTGTTTGTCCTGAAGCACTGTTACTTCATCACAAAAGAAAAGCTACACAACAGAGATCAGTGTCTGTAGAGAAGAAATTGCAGTGTGGTACTTGAATCAGTAACATCAGTTAACTGAAGTTTTTTTAACTATCCAGAATCATCTCTCACTAGCTCATCACTGAGTTCAGGCTGCATTAGACTTGCAGATCGCTCCACTGGGGAACTTCCACTAATCACCCAAGATACTTGCAAACAGCAGAAAACATGCTCCCCTTTTCCAGCAAGCCTTACGTTTATTTGTAAACAGAAAACATGGAAAAAGGGAGTTTTCTAGTTAAAAATATGAGAGATGACCCTGTTAAGTTGCAGGTGAACAACCACAGCTGCCAGCCAAAGGGATCTCACAAAATCCAGTATTTGATGGAGTATTTGGGAGAGTTGATGTAACAAAATGATTGTAGTGATTACAAGTCAAAGACAGTGAGATGTAGGCCTGTCACATGATCTGATCATACAACACAACACAATGGATCTGATCATGCAATACGGAAGACACGTATGAGGGGAAACAAAATTTTCAGCTTTCCAATGTAGTGAAGAACTACACGTAATTTGAAATGGGTTTGCTTTTCCTGGTCTGTGAAACAAGGGACAGTGTTACATCAACAGGCAATGCAGATAAATAGGAACAAGTTTGTAGAGCTGAACGGTTTGTGCTTATGTCCTAAAATCCACACTACAAGCATTTCAAAGGATTTTCACTTCCAAATACTTCTAGTCTGATCACAAAGATTCAATAGCCACTAGCATCTGGAATGTAGCAGGACCACTGTTGGAGCACATCTGATTTAATTTATGAGATAAAGTAAGGCAAGTGGGAACAATCAGAATATTTATGTCGGAAATGAACTCCTTATCCAAATCAAAATGCTTATGTAGATACAACAAGTGTGAACAAATCTGCTTTACTGATGTGCAAAAGAAGAACAGCAATTTGCATAAAATAACAGCAAAGGGCTCTAGAAGAGGTTAGACTTGAAGTGCTCTATATACAGTGTCTGTATCAAGACAACTGGAGCACTGAGTCTTCTATCCAAGCTATCAAGCTTGAGATGCTTTGTACAGAGATCAGCTGGATAAATTACCAAGGGAATTTTAAAATGCACATCTATTTTAAATAATTTTACACAACAGTATTCCCCAACCTGATATATTGCAATATAAAATATATATTAGCAACTGTCTCATACTAGCAAGTATCCATGACAAGTACATAAAAAAGGGGAAACACTTTGCATTCTAAGTTGGGCCTGTATCTCAGGTGTGGTCTATTAGCCACAAGAGATACTAAAATATATACTGTCACATACGTATTTTTAATATATATATATATGTACATACTTTTATCATTTGAGGGGTGTGTGTGTGTATCTATGTATCTCCTTTACATGCAAAAAATGTGTAAAGTGTTCTATTCTAGTTGGAACTCACTCTAGATTTACTCAATCTGTGCAAGCCATGCAAAAACTTCCCTTCTGTAATTTCAGAGTGTAATACATCTTGCCTGAAGATGTATTCTTGTCAAAAAAGAAAGAGACCCAGATTCTTTCATTGTGTCAGATAATTGCTGTCCCCTGACAGAACCTTGGGGGCTCTCTGAACCAGTTTGTCCAAGCAGCACAGATTAGAGCAGCTGACAGACTGCACTATGGAGGAGTCCTTCAGGCTTGAATTGCAGCTCAGGGTTTCAGCATCATCAGTTGCTAACAAACGCCTTCTACTTCATATTGGTAAAGACAGAACCCTAAAACCAGAAGTTGTAGCAATACCTGAATCTGTGTTAAAACACGCAGACATCATCTCCTCACAGATATTTAATACTGTAAAATCTGAATTTTTTTACTACTACACAAGGGAAAGCATCTGTGACAATTTTTCAGAATATAGAAAGTGAAACTGTGGAAGGATACAGCATGAAGAACATCAACTTTGGAGTAAGGCTAATTGGTCATTAAGTAATACCTCTATATATCTTTTTCCTCAAAGGTTCCTTCAGAGGCAGAAGGAACATGCCAGGCTGTGTTTGTACAGCTAAGTTAAAGTCTCCAAAACAGCCACTACACCAACAAGAGATCAGCTGCAAATTCAGGAAGCAGAACTAAAACTACTTCTAAGGTATGGAAGTATGAGAAAGCCATGTGCTCCTGCATAAAAATGCATGTGATTCAGAAAGCAAATAAAGGCTCTGGAGATAAAAATTAAAGCCAAAGAAAACACCACTGCCATCACACCATTTAACATATTAAGAACATTAGAAGGATTACCCAGCTAGCTTGCTAACCATCTGTGAGTGAAGTGCCTCTGCTGTAGCTAGCTGGCTGCTAACAACTGAGCTCTCACCAGGCTGTCACATCCCCAAACTGCCTGTGAGCAGAGAGGCAAACTCCTCAGTGCTGCTCCTATCTAGGTCTCTAGGAGGTGCTTCCATCTCCAGTTTCCCAACAATTTCAGCATTTGTAAGGCAGTGTGCAACAGCCCACTCCTCTGAAAGCCAGAGTTACACAGGCTAGCACAATTCCTGCTGCATACTTGTGAACCAATCCAGACAACCACCGTCAGGCAGAAATTATTAAGAGCTTAAGTTAGGGATCCTGTTCAGTATCTTTACTGGTGATTTGAATGAGGGCACTGAGTGTACCCTCAGTAAATTTGCAGACAACACCAAGTTTAGTCAGAGTGTTGATCTGCTGGAGGGTAGGAAAGCCCTGCAAAGGGACCTGGACAGGTTGGATTGATGGGCCAGACCAAGAGCATGAGGTTCAACATGACCGAGTGCTGGGTCCTACACACTGCCCACACAGCCCCAGGCAGCACTACAGGATAGGGGCAGAGAGGCTGGAACATGGCCCAGTGGGGAAGGACCCGGGGGTGCTGGTCAACAGCAGCTGAACACGAGCCCAGTGTGTGCCCAGATGGCCAAGAAGGGCAGTGACATCCTGGCCTGTGTCAGGAGCAGGGTGACCAGCAGGGCCAGGACAGTGACTGTCCCCTGTACTCAGCACTGGTGAGGTCACAGCTCGAGTGCAGTGTCCAGTTCTGGGCCCTCAGTTCAGAAAGGACATTGAGGTGCTGGAGTGTGTCCAGAGAAGGGCAATGGAGCTGGTGAAGGGTGTGGAGCACAAGTCCAATGAGGAGCAGCTGAGGGAGCTGGGGGTGTTTAACCTGGAGGAGGCTCAAGGGGACCTAAGCACTCTCTACGATTCCCTGGAAGGAGGGTGTAGCCAGGTGGGGGTGAGTCTCTTCTCCCAGGTAACCAGTGACAAGAGGACATAGTCTTCAGCTAGCCAGGTAAGATTCAGGTTGAACATCAGGAAGACTTTCTTCACAGAAAGGCTGATTAAGCATTGGAATGGGCTTCCCAGGGAGGTGGTGGAGTTACTGGTGCTGGAGGTGTTTAAGGAAAGACTGGATGTGGCACTCAGTGCATGGTCTAGTTGACAAGGAGGTGGTGTTCAGTCATAAGGTTGGACCTGATGATCTCAGATGTTTTTTCCAACCTAATTTATTCTGTGATTTGAAATACCCCAAATTGCTGTAAGATTGATTACTTATTTTTTCCCAAACCTAAACTACAAACTTAAAAAAAAACCCAAGAACAGAACTGTGTGTTTTTTTTTTTTACAAATACTGCTTTCCAAATAAGAAAACAGTTCTGAGTTTGTTCCTTGTGTTCCTCAGAGTAGACCTTTGATAGTCAATGTAATTACTGAAAAGGTACAAAAAGCTTTCACTGGTCATGCAAAACCAGGACAATAAGCCACATATGAACTAGACAGAACACTGGAACTCATCTATAACAAAAAGAGGCTTAAATCATCACTTTACACATGGACAATTAGTAATAGACTCCTTTCATTTGAGTTTTAGAACCCAAAGTTTACTGAAAGTTTGTAATACTGATCAAAGAACAATATTCAAAAAGACATCTTTAATAAATTTTACAGTTTATACTGCTTGAAAGTTTTAGCAACACATATTCTGTTTGTGAACCATCCCATTCAAAAAACTGCAGGGAATACTTGCAAAGATAGATTATTAACTGGAGTTCCTCTGGTTTTCATTAGATCTAAGACTTTAATCTCAAAAAAAAAAAAAAATCTGCACAAACTTAATCCACTACTACAACCTGTAAACTAGTTATATGATTTTTTGACACCTCAGATTTTTATGTTAGTGAACTTATAACACTGTTTGTACGACTGTGCTGACTTTCTACATATTACTGGGATATATTAAGATTTTCACCAAGGACTGACTTAAGACAGCTAATAAAAATCCTATCACATTCATGAACCACCAGTTTGGCAAGCCTCTAATTCATTTTGCATAAGATAACTATGTTCAGTTTTTAATGAGTTTTCCTAAAGGATTTAATTTATTAAGATGTCCATCAGTCAAATACCAAATGAGACAGTATCTCAGAATGCTACCAAAGTGTGGACATTAGATTTCAGCTATAGCCAAAGGAATTAGTCCTCCAGGGGAATGAACACACTTTCAGGTGTCTAATTTCTACCAGTATATCAGAACCACCACATTCAGACTTTTTTCCTTTTTCTTTTGTTAGTTTTGATTGAGATGAAATTTTATTGTAAAAAATATGTGCACATATGTGAAGGCAAGGTCAAAGATGTTGCAGTTTGCATTCACACAGGAAGTTGCTTTAAATGAGTGGAGCAGAACAGCATTATATTTAAAATTAAAACCTTTGATTTGATCAGTGAGTTCATTCCAATTTTTATGATATAACTAGGATCAGGAAGGCTGGCTGATGTGTCATTCACTAGTGCATGTCCTTAGTTCATTAACAGCTTCTTTACAGTGCTTTTCAACATTCAAATATGAAACAGCCATCTAGATTCACATTACACACATTTGTTTCTATTAAACATGCTGTAGTGTGCACAACAACATAACAACACACATATACACACTTTGAAACTCACCTCATTTGAAGAGAAGGTTAAAGTGTGTGAACGACCTGAGAGATTTGGTTCTGTCACTAACCCTGAAAGTTCACAACTTGGCTTGCTATGGTATGTATCATCTATGACAATTCTACTCTGCAAACAAGTGGAAATAATGTTTTATTAACTCACTTCTTGGAAAAGCAGGTCATTAGGTGACATTCTAGTAATTCTGATTTTTGTTTAAAAAAATAGTACGACTCAGTTACCTTTAGAACACATATGAAATGTGCTAACTACATCAAGCATTTGACTTGTTTTTGTTAAACTTCTGAATTCAGAAACAGTAACAAATTTAAAGCAATATCCTCAATAAGAGCAACTTGTGCAGAGAATCAGTCATAACCTGAAATGGTGTTAAAATACACAAGGAAGTGCATCAGTTACTTTTTCAGCAGGTATACCACACTGTGGGAGAAGCAACTTAAAATGCATTTGTTGGACTTATTAAAATGAAACCTCCACTAACACTATGAATGTGTTTCAGAAGGTAGTGTTCTGTTGATTCCCTCGATTTCCAACTTAGTTTGTGACCTTGAAAATATTTTTCTTTAGTGAAAAATAATTCTGCCAAAAACATGCCTCCTATTTTTGCCTTTCTCAAATTTGTCTCAGCACTACTCTTTGCTGCCTATAAACAGTAAGTAATTATTTACCAGTATTTCTCTAATGTTCTCTAAATCTCCAATCAAATACTTACACTTTGTAAGGATGCCATACCATACCCTTTGTGCATAAATAACTTGAGATCCTAAATTAAGCTGATTTTTAAGATATTTTTCTTCAGTTAGTTATGCTCGTATAAGAGAACTACATTTATCTTCATTTAGCATTTCTGTATTTGTGTTCTGATTTCAATTTCACCAGAAGTCTCAGTTTTTCTGGATTATTCTATTTGTTTTGTAAGTGCACTCCCCTTATACTCTACATTATTGATACACATTTTCACCCTTAAAAACACTGCACCAAAGCTCATCACCACCACAATGCAACAAACATAAAATCCCCAGACCAAACTTGAGTTTTCCTGCTACCTCTGTGGAGTACTTTTCTTGTCTGAGAAATGATGTTCTATTTACCACGTAGATTATTTTATTAATTACATTAAATTTTAGGGTCTTCTCAGTCTTTTAAGATGTAAAAATTACTACCAGAAACAATAGAATTACTTTGTCCATCAACCTACTCTCAAATTAACTTCAACCCAAACTGAATATCTATTTAAGAGCTGAGCTTTTAGCCACCCTCAGTTCACTCTACCCTTACAGAGAAAATAAAGAACAATTCAGACAGATGAAACAAAAAAGATACAAGATTAAAAACATAGCCAAAAGTAAAGCATCTGAGCACCACCAGTTGTAATGTTTTCTCCTCCTCCTGCTCCCAATCAGTTTATGGGAGTAATTTCCTTTTAAGCATTTAGAGCCAGTTGCAAAGATTTTTGACTCTTGAATAGCACAGAATTTGGACAGAAGAGGTTTTATAAGTATGCTTCCTATCATTAAAGGTACTAGGATATAGTTTATACCACACTGCTTGTCCTTGCATTGTAAATGAAGACTGCACACATGCTTACAGAAGCTAAGCAGTATTCTGGAAAAACAATGAGTATAAACACTATGTATGTGTGTGTATTGTATCAGAGAGTGGGACAGATTTATGTCAAGGGACAATTTAAGAACTGTCTGCAAGCACTGTTCTGTCTGGACTTCAGTTCCTGTGTTGCTTGTTTTCACAAGGATCAAGAAGTTGACTCAATACTTTGTCAAACTGGAAATTTAAAACTAACTTCAGAACCATTTTAAGAAAATAAAAACCTTTTAAGTGCAGTAACTTTCAGAGGCAAATTTTGCTCAACCAGGCAATAAGGAATGTAATTATATTCCTTACATCCTCAATGCTAAAACCCAACTACAAAAATTATACACAGTGCAAAGGACTTGGTTCTACAGAGATTTTTTTCATGTCAAGGTTCTTATTTTAGGCTTTCTACTTTTACCTCCTGTTTAAGAAATGCTGTCACATGATCATATGGGGTACTACAAACATAAAAGGAATAAATGCTATTGCTGTATTTATTATATATTGCTTTATTTATAAATTTTGAGTTAGTATCAACAAAAAGGTGTATTCTTTCCTTGAATTCTGGGAAGATGACTTTGTCCTTTGCTTTTATATTGTTTTAGTAACAAGACTCACTTCTGAGTGGTCAAGCACATTTCTTTGTCAGTTTTAATGTCTCTTCGTAGTAAAACAAGCCAAAACCTTGTTACTGTGCAGATGTAATTATCAACTCTAAGTTCAGATCTACAACAATTAGTCATTCATCTGAAGCAGCAACTACTGTCACATTACCATGTTTACAAAAGGCCCCCAACTATGCAAAGTGTAAACAGCCTGACTTTGGAGAGGAAAACTATGATTTTATGATTAATGAATGTATGAGAATCTGTTCTTCAGCTTTCTACCATTTTACAAAGCAGGAATATAGCTGGAGACTTGCATAATCTTCCAGCTGCTGGTCTGCAACTGGCACCAAGGAAAAGAGCAGCAACAATTACATACTGGAGCATGAGAAGGAAACAGAAAACCCCAAACCAGTGGGCAAGAAACCAGCTGGAAGGTTGAGGTGGTAATCATCTTGGGTAAGTATAGTCCAATAAGGAGAATAAGCTCTTACTTCAGAACAATGTGGAAAGGAAGACAGCATTCAATCTGGTAAAACCTGTAGCTTTTTGATTGCCAAAATTAGGTGTATATGGTAGGTATATGAAAACTTTAAAGAGCTGCTTAAGCACATTTTGGGTGCTTATAGTAGAAATGCAGCAGTGGGACTTTTACTATACTTACAAAAATTATTCAAATCAGATAGAAAGAAACAATAAAGAGGGAACCAATGGGTTCTTCTGAATCAAAGACTTTGAAAGACAAACCCATTGACTGCTTATCTATACAGGAAACAACACCTCTTGATAGCTTTGCTACACCCTATCAAGAGACCCATGCATTCCTATTTAATCAAAAATTGTATCCAAGTACATGCATATACCTTCCAAATCCTTGGGTTATTTACAGAAACCTCTTTTGGCCACTGCATGCTTTACCAGAAGCACCCAATGCAAAAGCTATAAATACACAAGACTGACACACACTGGGCAGTGTTTTGTGAAATACTGTTCTACTTCAGAGACTAAAAAGTTCCTACTTTTATTAAATTCCTGTGTAATAAAAAAGATTCTATGGTTCTAAAACCACTTCCTGTAATTTTTAAAATTATGTATGCAGACAATCTACTACTATCACAGGGACTGTAGATTTACACTAGGGAAACAAAGTATTTAAAAAAAAAAGTATTACAACAGCATTTTAGTGCAATCACCATCTGTAAACATGGACAGAAAACTTGTTATCTGCAATCTGCAAAATANAGATATACAACCCATTTCTTTCTAACAACACAGAAGAAAAGCAAAACCTGAAAGAGTATTTTAGCCATCCAAAGTGAAGAAAAAGTGTGAAATTTAAGAAAAAAACTCAGCTTACTCAAATAACTGTAATTTTCAATTTGACAAAATCCAAAGGAAATGAGAATGAAGTCAATAAAATTGCTGGGAACAGTCTTAAACTGAAAAATGTTTTACCAAATATTCAGACAGCACATACATTACAGCACAGACTTTTAGTTTCTAAAGCTGTTTCTTTCAAATATTTAAACTGTAAAGATGGTAACTATGGTTATAGTCTGAACTGTGTAGCCACACTCTCAAGATCTGGTTAAAAGGCTCTAAATTATTATATTACTAGTTACTCAGAAGCCTGGAATAAAGTGTTCCATAGGTGTGTTTCTTGGCTTTTAATGCTATATTTGTTAATGAAAACTAGGATGCTATCTTCCTCCACCTGTCTGGTACTCCAACCCTACATTCCAGTATGGCCAACTGTTTGGACAGCTGACCTCTATTTATGCACAATTCCTCCACAACTACTCTGGAAAACAGATTCGACCTTTGAAACTATGCTTTCCTGAAACTAGTGTTACTTTTAGCATTACCAAACAGTGAAAAAGCATTCCCTGTGATTCTTCCTTAGCCTCTAGTTCAGCCTGAATAGCTTCTACTGATGCTTAAAGTGAAGAAGAGGGAACAGGAACACCCACGCAATTCCTGCTTGTTAGAGCTGTAGTACCTCAAACTTCTCCAGCAATGTTTGTAAGAGGTGATGTGGTCAAGGACTAAGTCATTAGGCTCCCACATCTAACCAGTGATATTTTTACTTCATCAAGATGGAACACCTAAATGTTCAAAGCACAAATTAGTCATCTTTACCTTGCTTCTGTTCTTCTCTTGACCGTGCTCACAGCTGTCCTGCCCACTCTGCGTAACCTGCAGACTGCTACTTGAAATCTG